>CM031922.1:5209492-5366341 GCA_018703695.1 Prunus fruticosa
TGACTTTTAAAAAACTTATTAAATGAATGATTTTTCCATACTTTTAAGGCTAATTGTTAAGATCAAAAGTTTTGCCAATTTACTAGTAACTTTTATCAACTCTATGAAAGTATTTAAGAATTTTTTAACTCTATGAAAGTCACTCACTTAAAAAAAGTCTTTATAAGTATGAATTGGATACAGTTTTGTTTTAATATTTAGGATTTTTATTTTTTGATTTTGATATGGATTTGCCGTTTCTCGAGTTGTGCAGCGAATTTGTATTGTAGGTCCTCGAGTACATGTGCTTCTGGTTGTTGGTTGCTTGATCATGGATTTAGTCATTGTTTAGGTTGTGCGTGATTCTCTTCAAATCGAATTCAACATGTTGTTGTATTTGGTCAATAAAAAAGATTTACCCAAATTCGCGCACATAACATCTTTGTATTTTTGTTCATCAGTAACATACTATCACTTCTTTTCCCAAAAAAAAAAAAATTCCAACATTTATTGTCGTCATTTGCAACCCATAAAGAGGAGAGGAGAGGAGGAGGAGGAGGAGGAGGAGGAGGAGGAGGAGGAGGAGGAGGAGGAGGAGGAGGAGGAGGAGGAGGGAGGAGGAGGAGGAGTGGGGGTGGGTGGTGTTGTGAGAACATGAAAAAGGTTGATTTCCTTTTCATCCTGCATTTTTGTGGTTCTAATCATACAATGTGGTTCTCCATCAACCACCACATTTACAATTGATGGTTTTTATGCGAATGTGATAGCTAGAAACATAAAATCAATGAATTTATTGTGTAAATGAAGCATTTATAATTAAATACTCGTGAGATGTTATCATTGTAAGATGTAACCCAAAATCATTTTACACAGAGAGAATAATCTAATAAGAGACTTGTGACTAAGACTTGAGACTTAATAAGAATGGTATTTATGTAGACGAGAGTTAGGCCACGGGTACATTGTGGCCTTTCCTATTATTGGTTTAGAATCATCGGCGGCTCTTTTTGAGGTTTTTTAGTAGTATAGCCATGTAAGTGAGTGTCGACCCTTGCACCTAAGTTTGGATCACCTTCAATGTCAATTAGAGTTAATTTAGATTAGTGGATCACAAAAATAATGCATTTATTAGCCTTTGGCATCATATGGCTCTGGAATGAGCCGTGTGCAAACTGGTGGCTGCAGCTACTCCAACTCCATATCCTAGATTTCGTGCTTCTCATGCTCTAGAACCATCTTCTTCAAGGCAAGAGATGGAGAAAATCCATTCTACATTTAATCATATGTGACATCATCCATGATATACCATGTGGGCCAGCCAGCTCAAAATTTCAACCCATATCTAAAAAATGGGAATAGCCCATGTTCATCCAAACGGAAGCTTTAAAGAATGGCAGTTACAGATACTTGAGTTAGAAATCTTGAGAAGTATTCTTTTACGAAGAGTTTGTGACTTAGAAGTAATTGTCTATTCTCATTCCTCCCTTTGGGTTTTTGGCATTTTCATAAGATTTTTTAGGATGGTTAATGCTCAGCTCGATTGAATCCCTCAAAACACCCGTTCAATATAGCCACCTCATTATAAAAACTCACATGCATGAATCCCTTAAAATTGGCGGAATTTCGGCTTAATAAATTTGGAGCCCGGGCTATATGGGGGGCAATTTAGGCCAAGGCCAAGCCCGAACCGGTGGCGGAGCACACAAGAGATGTGGCACAAGACAGTGTGTAGGTTCTAGCCCCTCCAATAGGAGAGCGCCATATGGCAAGGCAAAAGTATTGTTTTGAGAGGGAGCATTCTGACGGTCATATTTTATTTAGCAGGGGTTAATAGCCTAGATCCCAACTATCGTCGGACCAACTCTCAAGGTGAGCCCAGCCAATACAATACAATTGATCCCACGCTCTTATTAGAGTTGGTATTAAGTTCTCTCCTACCATTTTTCATTTAGCAGCGTTTCGTTAAATGAGTGGTTTTCTTTGTCAAAAGAATTCATGAGTTACTTTCCTTTCCAAATAAACCTAAGCCTCCCACTTTTTTTTTGTTCCCACAATTGTATAAATATTCAACGATATGTTCATCAAGCGACCGACATATTTTGGGACGGTGTGACAACACATTCTAAATGAGTACTTTAGCCCCCGAGCCTCCTCACTATTGGAACAACAAAAATTGTGAGAGGCTAGATTGATGAATATCATTTTGGGAGGCCAAAGTGACCTCGAAGTTCTAATATGTAACATTATTGCTAGACATGCACTAAAAATGATACTGCTTGTCTCTTTTACTGTAATGAGATACTCCTTTGTCTCTTTTATTGTAATGAGATACTCCTAAGGCAAAAATAATTTATCAAAAATATAAAATTAAAAACTTTTGCACACATGTCACATAAGGCCAGTCTTGAATTTTTGAAAGCCATGTGATAAAACTTAAACGAGAGTCCTTACATAATCTAATGTGAAAATATTTATAATAAAAATTTGTCATGACTTAATACCATAAAACAAATGTTTTTTAATAACTAAAATTTATCATCTATTAGAATGCAATGACAATCATAAATCAAATTCATAAAAGTAAAGCTGTATATATATTGCTTTCCTCTTCTTTGACGTGGTCCAAGGCCCTTCCTCTTTTTTTGGGACATGTTTTTCATTTTTTTTAATGTTGTTAAAATAAAAAAGAGTGTATAAATGTAAAAATATAACTACTGAATGACACAATTCATACTCATACTCAACTTGCGTACTAAAATCAAGGTGTTGAATTCCAACTCAACCAAATACACACTTGTGCTATTCTCATGCACGCTCAAGTATATATATAATATACACGTAAAAAAAATTCAGGCCCTTAAAAATTGGGGGCTCTATGTAGTGGCACCACTTGCACACCCTCAAGGCCGCCCCTGCATTGTCACACCTGTCATTGACAGGAATGTAGAAACTCCTACTTACATGGTGAGGAGGGAATTATTTTCCCTCTAAAACTAATCGACCAGTCACTATTCTTGCGAGACTTTCTGTTAGAATTGGAAGCATTTTTACTCACCACTTTAACTCAAAGTACACCATCGCCATCTCTTCTCAACACTTGACAGGTGTCCATGAGCATAATCATAGTTCCGCAAATATAAAGCAAAAAGTTAACTATATGGTTAGACCCATTAACATGTGTCAAGTGTTAAAAAGAGTAGTTATAATACACATTTGGTTAAAATGGTAAGCAAAAATATTTCATATTAGAATTCAGATTTGAAATGTTTACAAGTCTAATTAACGCGTGTGACTTATGACATAGTTAATGGGCAGCGGCTTGGTTAGGTGGATCCTACTTAACTTCCTGTAACTGATCATTATATCCATGGTATTGACTTGGCCACTATGGCCTTTCTTTGAAAAATTGTAACATGAGATGATATAATTGCTTGCTAGTGTTTAACCTTCAAAATTAAAAGTGGAAATACAGTTAAGTAGTTAATTTTTTATTAGAATTTATGTTGAAGAATATAAGTCTCACAATGAAAATTTGACTAAATAAAATACAACATATAATGAATGGTTACACTATTAATATCATCGAGGTTTTTATAATAAAATCTCAAATATACTGAATTTTACAATATAAATATTCTTAGTAGTGGGCCGGCTACCGTCTTTCTAACATAACAATTCATACTTCGGGATGCAAACATAGCAAGGCTAGCTAGCTAGTGTTCCACTTACTAGAAGTATCTCTCTCTTGGGAGGTGCAATCATGGTGACCACCTATAAAGCCATTTACTAAGTCAGAGATGTAGGCTTTGTTTGTGTGTTCAAAAGAAAAGGAAAAAGTAATATTAGCTTCTTCTTTTGCCTTTTCCGTTGGTGGTATTGCGTAGGTCATAATATATTTCCATTGGGTGGACCAATTCAAGAACAAATTTCCAATCTGATATAGTTAAGCTTGACATGAGGGGCTCTATACCACTTGCTTATTATGCTCCTTGATTAATTACTTAATTAGGTCCACACATGCAATGCAGCAAAGTTGACATAAAGTTACACCCAAGAAAAAAAGTTGGGAGTCACCCTTCTCAGGTCGGCAAACGATCATGATAACTTGCTAGGAAATTCATCTCTCTTTCAGTAAACCAAACGCGCCGCAAGGGCAAAAGATCAATGTCAATATATGGAATGGGATTTTGCCAAACCAAGTGTGCATAAGAATGAGATTTTGCTAGTCGGGTCGCTCCACTAGCACGTAGACGACCGACCTAAACAATGGTAAGACCTCATTTACATCCCAGGGCAGTGCCGCAGTGGCGGTTCCACTACTAAATTGTCTTAGCCTCAGCCTCGTCCTCAGCGCAGACCAAGAATTAATATCCAATGGCAACATTCCAATACATCTTTGACAATACAAGGTTCATTTAACATTGGCCCATTGGGAAAAACCTCATGGGCTCTCTAGTGCAGATGGGAGACTACAAATATTAATTCAAGTAGAAATTATAGAATGCATCCATTTTCCTTTTTCTGTAACTTGATAATTGTGGCAAATCACCATTTGATTTAGTGGAATTCAGTCTCCACTTATTCACCATGAGTTCAAATTTTTTAGTTGAGTTCAGTAAAATAACATATGTAGATTAAGTCAGTGGGTCAAAATAGTGTGGCCATCCTTCTACACTCGATTTCGATCCATTTTCTCCTACATGACTTGTTTAGGATATCAATTTGTCAATAAAAATTAAAAATATAGTATGGACATGAGAAAACTTGAACTAGCCCAACCCATAATGTTTTTGCTTAGCCCAAAGCCATGTTAGTGGGCCTAGGCCTACATCAACTGGACCCATTGACAGCCCGCCCCGTCCCGTCCATCTTCGGTTCGATCCTTAACTGCAGAATCCCTCACCGGGCGAAACCCTCTACAGAATCCACACTACGCTGCTCGTCGTCAATTGCTTGGCTCCACTCAAAACCCTAATTCAAATTGGAGCTTAATATGGCCGTGGTCGGCGAAAGCTCTTCAGCTTTGCCTAAGTCTCTAGAAGACAAGCCGGTGATCGTTAGGGTTAAACGCAAAGCACTACAGTCTCCACTTGATGCTTTCTGTGAGTAGCGCTTTGTGTCCAGTTTTCTTCTTTCCATTTTGGTTGCCGAGAAACTGTAGGGAAATAGAAAATAAATTTGCTTGAATTTCTAAAAAACTGAAATTGCTGAATAATTTTTGTAACTTTTTTTTAATGTAGGGCTGGAAATCAATGAGAGGCCGCAGAAGCGTCCGTTACTGGATTTCGAGAACCTTTCAATGTCTGATTCAGCTGCAAAGGGTAAAAAATGGTGCTCTTATTTCTCCAGCAGTGTCTTTTATGCATATGTGTGTACAAACACAGCATTTTTTGTTTTCTCTCTTTAATAATAATAATAATTTTAGTTGTGGTGAACACAGAATTATGAGTAGTTGGATAATTTGATGTTATAAGTAGACTATATTGCTAATGGATTATGATTCGGTCTGCAGAATCTGATTAGCTGGTGATATTAAAGGTTCCATTTATTAGCAATCTACATTGCTGCCTTTTTTTTCTTTTTCTTCTTCTTGTTTTTCGATTTATGGTTGTTTCCATTCAACTAGTGAAGGAATTTGTAGTTTTTCAGATTTCGTAAGTAGATGGAAAGTTTTAGAACCCCAGGAATATTCAGTGCTGATTTCTTATATTTTTAATGCAGCAGAGGAATTGAAGACCAAGAAGGTTTTCGTGCAGCATGTAGAGACAGTAAGCAGCTTTCACACAACTGTTGATGTTGTGAAATCTTTCGTGGTGAGTATGGCAGTCCCCTCTTGATTTTGTTCTATAACTATTCTTGTTTTGTATACTGTTTCACACAAGCATGTGTTCAGGAGTACCATGTATGATGCTGTCTTTGATTCTCATGTCGCTACTACTAAGAAGTTGGGGAAATTGTCTCATTGTTTCTTTTAGGACCTAAATTCCGATGATGTGTGTGATCGTAAAACAAGGAGTGAAGAACGCAAAAATACTTTTAAAAAGGAGAATGTAAGCTCCACGTCTCCTTCTCCTCCTGGTCTTATGCACTTTATTACAACTTTGCTTCTATTTACGAGCCTAAGATGACATGAACTTATACTTTCATTACCATTGTAACAGCAGAAACAAGATCAGATTTTGTCTAAGGCTAGACAGAAACAGGAGGTACGTGGCATAGTATATGTTATCTGTATAAATTAACCCACCAAGTAAAGTATTTGTTATCTCTTGTTCATGTGCTTCCAATAGCATGATCTGTTCTTTCATCTCTTAGAGGATAATGATGCATTAAACTTTTTCATGCTCTGTGTTCTTTTTGTTTTGCTTAGCTTATTGTCCATATGTTCTTAGTTCAATATTTTGCTTGTGATAATAATCATTGTCAGGCAGTGAGTTGCTAATAATGTGTTTCAAATTGAGATCATGAAACTCTAAATTCTATGCTAGTTCCCATGAATTTTTTTTATTAATTCATCTTCTAACAATCATGGAGTATTCTAAGCTTGGTCTATTTCTAAACCATTATTTAGGATAAATTCAAATCTTCCTACCCTTGCAGTTACATGCATCTAGTTAGATATCTTTCTATATGTTAGATTGCCCAACTTTCTGATTCATTGTTCGGAGTTAAGATTGGTATTCTGAGGCAGTTGTACCACGAATAACCTTATACATTGAGAATAAGAAAGAAGAAATAATATGTATTTGGTGAAAGTTGTTCTGTAATTTCTTCTTGGGTGCTGTCTTATTTCGAGTTCTTTTGGTTAGGTTGCTGCGAAAATGCACGTTTTGAACAAATATGGAGGAGCAGAAAGGGAAACAAAGAAACATCACATGAGAAATTACATGAAATGTGTCATTTCTATGATGTTATTCGTGTTGATGTAAGAGAAATATCTAATGAGTTGCAACAGGAGGAGTAAGTTCTCTACTCATGAGCTCTTGCCCTTGTGTATTTCCAAGAGACTAGTTGAAAATGATACTCCCTATGTTTTTAATGCAGTGAGATATCTTTGGAGGACCAGAGGATGTTAAATAGTTACTTGCCTCTACTGAGAGAGTTCATTCCAAGTGCTGCTTCGGAGATTGAATCAGATTTATCTGCTAACAGCTCCAAACAAGGTTGTTTTTTTACATGTAAATGAATTATTAGTGGCCTTGGGTGCTATCATCCACTTAATATTTGATGTTAGTTGGAGCAAAGGTAGAAGAATAGGATTCTTAATAGCATATTGTCCTGGGTCTGCACTTGCAGTTGCTTCTTGTGGAGATGTATATATCAATTTCAGCCTTTTCATTATATTCTTAACTACTGTTTGATGGGTTCCTATAATGTGTTGTGTAGCATTCGAAGATGGGTATGTATATGACTTGTATGCTGTGAAGGAGGAAATGGATATAGATACTGAAGATTCTTCAAAGTCATTTCCGTTGTAGGTATCTTTGTACCACATTTGTTACGTTTCAACCTTATTTCTTGCTGAAACTAACTAATAACTTTGATTCAGGGTACAAGTTGATGATGAGGATTTATATGACGGGCCTGATGAATCAGAATATGATACTGATGATTCTAATGGTGATCATAAATAATCTTTCATATATGCTATTTTTAAAAGTTCTCTTTATTCAAGTTCTGACCGATTTTGGTGGTTTTCAGCTGAAAACAACCCGCTCAATGATTATCCGCAAGAGATATCTGAAGAGGAATCAGAGAGTGACACCTCCGATGATGAATCAGAAGAAAATGAGAGTTCCAGTGAAAAATCTTCAGAACCAAAGGGTTTAGAAGACAATGACTTTTTAGAAGATGATATGTATGATGAGAATGATCATGGTGATGACTTTGATTATGATGTTGATCAGAGTGATGATGGCGAAGATCGGAGATGGTCTTATAGGTGAACTTTGGCTTTTCTGTATCTGCTTTCATCTTTGTAGTTTTTGCTCCTGAACAAGTAAATCGTTGTAAAAGTCAATGAAGACTTAGTGGTTGCTTAGATATGTGAATATGAACTTCTTGTACATCCTTACGCTTTTAACATCCTGGATGGATCCAATAGCATGGCAGTAGAAATAATTTTTTCTGTCATTATATTTCAAAATTTTCAATTGTTTTGTCCATTGAGGAAGTGACGGATTTATGTGCTTGTTTTAGGGGTGGGTCGAGAATATAACATGAGAAAATTTAATGAAAGTTCACCGATTTAAAAGGGAATCGAACTCTTGATCTATCCTAATCTTATTTCATTACTTCACCCCTCCTTCAAGGATAAAAACTTACCTATTTAAAGACTGGTAAGTTCTTATCCTCCAAGACTTTTTTGGGCTAATCCTAATGCCTTACCCACTTAATATTTTACTTCTTGGTGAACAAGGCGTCTTAATGAAAAAATTCCAAAAATATAAAGAATACAAACAAAAAGAAGCAAATCCCTTCATTTATTTATTTTAGCAACACTTTCTTTATGTGATGAGGAGAGCAAAACTAGGAATCCTTGTTCGACAAGCATAGGGAAAGTCGTGTGCTGTGTAACTTGTGTTTTCAATTTCCATCCTATATATATATATATATATTACTCAACACTTTTTACCTCTCGTTTCAATTATCCCTAAGATCTCTTTCCTCTCCACTTCAATTATTCTCTGATCAAAAGGTATGGAATTTCTCACTGGTAACTTTCCTCTCTTGCACATTTGCCTCTTATAACTCTTCTTGGTAGTTCTTTCTTTATTTTTATTTTATTGGGGGTTTTTCAACAAAATATTTTTGGTGCTTGTTGAATTTTCCTTCTAGCCTCTTGTATTTTGTGTGATTGAATTGGTCTTTTTCTGTGACGTTGTTGTTTGTTTGACTTGGGCTCCTTGCCTTTTAGTTTTAAGGTCTTCCTCTTTTCTGTTCGTTCTAATAAATTCTTTGGTTCATCCAGAAAATTATTAGTGCTTTGGAGAACTTGCGCTCTCTCATTCTTTTATAAATCAATTTGTCTTCCAATATATTTTGATGTTGCTCTTGTCGGCTTAAAACCCTAGTTTGAAGCCAATTGGGTGTAAGCTAGTGGAAAAAGGCATTGACTTGCATACTTGACTTGTATACTAGTGGTCTAAGGTCGAACCCAAATGGCGCACTGCGTGTGAGAATCCCCCCTTCCCTTATAGTTTAGACTATCCCGTACTTTATAAATAAATAAATAAACCCTAGTTTGAATTATTTGAAACTTTTATACCAAAATAATATAATATACTAAAACTTAAATGTTATTTGAGATTGAAATATGTTTTTCTGTGTCCTTTTAGTACCAAAATAGATGTTTTTATTATTATTTATAATTGGTCTCTTCTTGTTCAATAAATATTGAACTATTATTTTGTGACATTACTGTGATCAGGGCTTTACCAAGAATACATGGCACCAAACGAATTTGCTCCTTGCACCTTAAGTCAGATGTTGGGGAAGACAGATCCATGGCAGAATAATCGTGTTCAAGATGTGTATCAAAAAATAATTCGGTAATATTTTTAGTCTACACTTGTTTTTTCAAACTACAATAAAATTTTATTATTTAAAGATTTCTTTATTCAGATTTTAATTTTATTTTTGAAGGTCTATTATTAAGTCCATTGTCCGACTGGAGTTGAAGGGTATAATGCGCGGCCTTTTGGATGTTGACAACATACACATCGATGAAAACTATGAAGCCAATATCCCAATTGCTGCAAATCCTGAAACTGTTTTGAGAAGTTACAGGCAAGAATTTGTACTTTTAATGGAAGCAATACTGGGGAAAAATCATAGAAGAACAGTAGAGCTATCTCACTTTTTTAACATGATCCGTTGCGAAAGGGAGTGGTAAGAACTTTGCCGATTTATTTATTTATTGTTTTTTCTTTCGATTATACTGTTTTTCATTCAAAACATTTTCTTTTTTTACGTTAAGGTACCGATTCGAACAAATAATTTTCCATCCCCTCCTCCGGTCTCCGACGGAGAGGTTTCACTATTACATTGATGGTCTAAAGCATCTCCAGTATGTTCAATGTGCTGAAAACAAAAACATCAAAGACTTGTTCACCATCCGATGGAATGAGAAAGTTGATATCAAAGGAGCTGTGGGTGGCTTGGAGGGTTTTCAAGGTGTCTTGAGTGAAAGAGAATATGAGGACAATGTGTGGGGTGCACTTGAATTCTCAAGCAATGCCTGTCTCGACGTTAATGATAATTTGTTCAATCAAGAATATCTGGTATATATTTATATACAAATTATCTCTTTAATTTTTCTTTTTTTTGATTAATTATAGAAGTTTATTATTATTACTACTAATATTATATTGGAATTAATTGCAGACACAAAATGAAATGGAAGAAAAGCTTAGCTCGTTCTTCCCAAAACTGCTGTTGCAATTATATACTTTCTTGATTGAGCTGTATACTCATGTGGACTTGAGGTAATATATATGATTTCTATTGTTTTTCTCATATATACAATTTGCTTATATATATATATTTTTTCAATTCCATTATATGGAAATTTTTTTTATAGAAAATCGAATTTCAATTATGGTTTTTTTTTTTTTTTACGTACATTTTTCTTAGTTGAGTTCTACTTTAACAGGGAACACATCAAGGAAGGAGAAGAAGAAACCTAGTTATAGCAGACATGGAACAGATCAAGAAAGAAGACAAGATGATTTTATAGTTTTTTTTTTTTGGGGTCCTTTTTGAAAAGGAATTTCCTAGTTGGTCCTAAACGAATGAAAGGGCTTGAGTAATTAATTATTCTCATTCATACGTTTGGTAAATAAATTTTATAAATTATTACCAAAATATGTAGCTTTTTGCATATCTTATCAGTTTTCATAGCAATTCTGCCGTCTTATATGTGAAAGTAAATCTACGAAGAAATTTCTGACCAAAAAAAGGAGAGAATCTACAAAGAATTATAAAGGTTACATAGACGGACATTTTCAAGATGTTCATGAATTTATTCAGGCTAAGCTCAATGCATGAATATAGTGGAATTGAGTCTCCAAAAGCAGAATGATGCTTCATTGGACGATAATTAATTTTTTTTTAAGAACAAGAATTTGCATTATTTATAATCTAGAATTTTTTTATAGCCGAAGTTAAGAAGGGGAGGGTGAAACTCACACACACATCCTACCTTGAGGGCTGGAAAGAGAGCCACTTGGGAGCACACCAAAAGTCTAGGCCAATCCAACTAACATTCCTATTGGTTGGTCATTATTTATAGGTTTAATTACACTAGTACTCGTGAAAGTATGGTCAAATCTCACATCGCTCAAGGAAGTTAAAATGACCCACATTACCTCCACCGTAAGGTCCATTAAATAATCTGTTAAAAACGCTATCAGATGGCAGATGCAATTCTTTTCATTTTTTTTAAATGAGAGTACGTTGACATTTTCACAAACTATGTAGAAGGTTGTTAGAAACCCTTGTATTGTACATTTGGACTTAGCATGTAATCTGAATAATTGAACCAACATAGGGCATATATAATTTGACTAGCTTCTTGATCTTAAATGAGGACAATTTTGGATTTATTTTGAATATTTAATCATAAGAGGAGAAAAATAAATAAGTTTTCATTTCAGTAAATAATGATATGATAATAAAATAAAATAAAGTTAAGTAAATAATGAAAAGGGTAAAATTGATATTATGGATTTTGATAGGTGGGTTACATAAGTAAAATTATCATGTTTAGAGCCAGAATGAAGAATCCATTCAAAATATCAAATGAAGGCTGCCATGGTTTGACTGTAATCTATTCCACTCAATTCCCAAAATAACCTTGAGTAAAATGATGCATAGAACTTTATCAAATGCCAAGACAATCACTAACCTTATACACCAGGGGCAAAGTCGTCAAGCAATAGTTTTGTTTCATCAAGTCCTGAAAAATGGGTTCAAAATCACAGAGTTTCTTCTCTCAGCAATTGTGCGAGCTTGTGGAAGAGTTGCTGCCATTAAAGAAGGCAAGCAATTTCATTGCATGGCGATCAAACATGGGTTCAAAAGAGACATGATTCTAATGACGTCCCTTCTTGACATGTACTCTAAATGCAACAATATCACAGAAGCTCGGCTTGTATTTGATGAAATGCCTCAAAGAGATGTCATTGCCACCAACAGCATGATTTCTGGGTTGTGTTGGTCTCACTTAACACTGGAAGCAATTGAATTGTTTAGTAACATGTCAAGAAGAGACGCCGGGTCTTGGAATTCGTTGATTTCGGGTCTCGGTCATAACTCTGAAGGAAGAACAGGATTGGTTTTCTTTGAGAAAATGAGATTGGAGGGAGCTGAAGTTGATGTTTTGACCATGGTTAGTGTTCTTTCAATCTGCTCCGATCTTGCAGCTTTGAGTAATGGTAAACAATGTCATGGTTTGGTGATTAAGTATGGATTTGAGTTGGGGTATTTACCAGTTGGAAATGCTATTATTGACATGTATGCTAAATGTGGGTGCATGGAAGATGCCTGCTTATGTTTCAAAAACATGCCTTTAAAAAATGTAATTTCATGGACTGCTTTGATCACGGGTTATGGAAAACAAGGCCGGGGCTTAGAAGCTTTGGAGGCATTTGACACAATGGAAGTGGAAGGTGTTGCACCAAACAAAATCACATTCTTGGGTGCCTTGTATGCCTGTAGTCATGCTGGATTAGTACAAGAAGGATGGAGGGTTTTCAACACCATGGTGCATAAGTACTCAATCGCACCCATGATGGAGCATTATACATGCATGGTGGATCTCCTAGCGCGATCGAATTGTTTCAGTGAGGCCTATAAGTTCATAGAGAGGATGCCTGTGAAGCCGGACACAAGGCTTCTCACAGCATTTTTAAGCTCATGCTGCTCCCGCAAGAATTTGGAGCTAGCAAGGAGTGTTGGGAAGAAATTACTTGAATCAGCACCTGAAGAAGCAGGGGCCTATATGTTACTATCCAACTTCTATGGGCTTTTTGGGGACTTGCAAGGTGTGGCAAAAGTGAGAAGATTGATGCTAGATAGAGGAATAAGAAAAGAGAAGGCATGTACCTGGATTGAGATTAACAAAACTGTTCACAGCTTTCAATCCGGAGACAGATCCCATCCCCTAAGCAAAGAGATCTACAACTATTTACAACATCTATTTAAAAAGTTGAAAGCTAATGGGTATGTGCCAGACACAAGCATGGTCATGCAGAATGTGGATGAACAAACAAAGGAGGAGATAGTTCTTGGTCACAGTGAGAAACTGGCAATTGGTCTTGGCCTAATCAGCACACCTCCCGGTACCCGTATTGTTATAGTTAAGAATCTGAGAGTGTGTGTAGACTGTCATGTGGTAACTGGTCTAATTTCAAAGATTGAAGGGAGGGAGATTGTTGCAAGGGACTCAAACCGATTTCATCATTTCAAAGATGGACTATGCTCTTGTGAAAATCATTGGTGAGAGAGGTCAAATTAGAGGTTGACTCTCACATGCGTGTCTCCCCCTTTCTATGATCATTGTGAACCATACGAAGATTATTGGTGAGAGAGGTCAAATTTGAAAACAGAAAGCATCCATAATGGTTTGTTTTGTTGTCAAAGTTTCGAACTTTACAAGTTACAAACCAAGCAATGGCAAGACAAGGTCCCCTTGGGTTGGGAAACTTCAAAAACCCAAATATTGGTACGCAGGCTTGGGTTTATTTATGCAACAAGAGGCACGTGTAGGAACACCAAAGGTCTAACCTTTGTTGGCTCTAAGAATCCCAATCTTTTGTCGTGTGAAATTGGTCTCTGCTCTCTCTCAAAATTTTGCTTTCTTCTTCGCTTCTTCTTCTTCTCCTCTCTATCTAAGATGAAACTTCAATTTTGCATTTTCTCTCTCTCACTGATTCCCAGCCCTAATTCCCAATTCTCCATGTCCTTCTTTTCCTGGGTCCAAAGACCCATCTTCCTCATCCACACCATTAGCCATCACCAGCACCACCAACAACAGTAACTACAATAAAACAAAAACAATTCAGCAGCATCCTCCAACTCTGCTCGGGTCAGTCAAGCACAAAAAAGATGATAATGACGATGAAGGAAGCACAGTTAGTGTAATGGGAGTTGTCCAGAGAAATGACAATGCGATGATGATCGTTCCTCCCCCTTAGCCGATCACGACAGGATGTCAGTGGGCCAAATGTATCTTTCCAGCTAGCCTTGAGGATATTGTTTTGAGATGTGATGATCACCAAAAATGATGTCATTCCAGTTTAGCAGTAAATTGAATAGCAAACTTATTTTAGGTATTGCTTTTCGAGTGTATATTCTTTCCCTCTATTATTATTAATGATGTTAGTGATGGTGATAGGAGTGAAGAAGTTGTGTTTATAGCAGATTAAGATGAGAGTGGTGGTGTTTATTCCTTTTAACATGGTGTATGGTTTTCCGAGGTTTCCTTTCTCTTTCTAATTTTCTTCTAGCACTTGAAAGCTTTTGTAATTGGGTGGCCTGATGAAGCAGAGGATTTACATAGTATAGCACAACGCAAAACTTCCTAAAAATGATACGCAATTTTAAAATAATACAGCCGCACGGCTATACTTTTTAAATATACGAATATTTAAAGAGTATATAGTATACGAATATATATATATATATATAAAGCAAAAGGAAGAGAATGGTGAAACATTCAAAATACCAGAAAATGCCCTTGGTTAATTCAAAACATTAAGAATTGAAATTATTAATTAAATGAGGATAATATGGTAAATTCACAATTAAAAAAATTAAAAATAAAAACAAAATCAGATAATGGATCCTACTTTTATGGAAAATAACTATCCATTTTTTCTTTTCTTAATTCTAAAAACTAGAAAGAAAAAAAAACCAATTGGCACACGCGTGAGCGTGTGGCAAAGGGCTAGTATATATATATTCTCTTATCCGGATGTCTGCACGTTATTATCGTGCGGATTCTATTGTAAACAGGCAGGAAAACAGAGAAGGGTAGTACAAAATACACGGCGTCTGCACGATAATAACGTCCGGATGTCAGCATAAGAGAATTTCTATATATATATATATATATAAAGCAAAAGGCAGAGAATGATGAAACATTCAAAATATCAGAAATGCCCTTGATTAATGCAAATATTAAGAAATGAAATTATTAATTAAATGAGGATAATATGGTAAATTCATACTTTTCTAAATATTCATATATATATGAATATTTTAAAATACCTATTTAAAGCCTAGCCGTGCGGCTATACTTGTTAAATTTGAACGAATGTTTAAAAATATATATTTAAAGGGCATAGCCGCTCGGCTATACACTTTAAAATATCTACTTAAAGCGTATAGCCGCGGCTATAATGTTTTAATATATACGAATGTTAAAAATATCTATTTAAAGCGTTTTAAATATATTCGAATGTTTAAAAAAATATAGTTAAAGCGTATAGCCGGGCGGCTAGACTATACGGATGTTTAAAAATATATATATTTAACAAGGATAGCCGGACGGCTATACGTTTTAATACTACGAATATTAAAAACACCTATTCAAAGCTTATAGCCGAACGGCTATACCCGTTAAATATGAACGGATGTTTAAAAATAGGGAGTTTCACTAAAATACCCAAAATGGGGGCTGGAATTATAAAAATACCCAACACCCAAAACACTTTATAAACATATCCAAAACCAATCATTACACACACTCAAAACCCATTTATAAACATACCCAAAAAATATACAATTGTTGATTGTTGGGTATGTTTCTATGTTTAAACAGTGCTTGGGTATTTTTATAAATACATGTCTAGGTTTAAATATATTTAAACCCTAAACCTTATATTTAAAGAGTATAGCCGACCGGCTATACGGTTTAAATATATTCGAACGTTTAAAAAAATATAGTTAAAGAGTATAGCCGCACGGCTAGACTATACGGATGTTTAAAAATATATATTTAACGAGTATAGCCGCTTTTTAGTAATACGAATTTTAAAAATACCTATTCAAAGCTTATAGCCACGCGGCGATACTCGTTAAATATGAACGAATGTTTAAAATATATATTTAAAGAGTATCGTCACGCGGCTATACTTTTTTAATATATACGGGATGTTAAAAATATATATTTAAAGAGTATAGCAGCGCGGCTTACTAATGTTTTTAAAAAATAATTAAAGAGTATAGCCGCGCGGCTATATGATTTATCATCTTTAAGTATAGACGCATGTTTAAAAATCATAAACATTATAGCCGTCCGATTAGACTATGAATATTTTAATAGTATATAGGCTTTAAATATATTCCAGCATCTAAGGTCTCATCTTCCAATTAGGGGTGAGCACGGGTAGGGTATGAACGCAAACCGTACGCGACGGGAGGTCATCGGCATACCCATTTGGAGACCGCGCGCGCGAGGAGATGCAAGACCGACTACAATCGGCACGCCGAGGAGTCGGTGCGGTTTTGTTTGGTTCGGCAAACATCGATGGAAGAGGATTGAATTGGGATTGAGGGCTTGAGGACCACTTCGTGGTTGGGGGGTATGAGGAGGAAGAAGATGGAGAGAAGAACGGAAGAAGAAGAAAATGCAGCCAGCGGGATGAAGAAGAACGAAGAAAAAGATGGAGAGAGAAGAGAAGAAATAAGAAATGATGGCTGGGAGAAGAAAAAAAAAAAGCAGATGAAGAAGATGGGAGAGATGGATAGAAGAGAAGAAAGAAAGAAAGGAATGATGACGGTTGGGAGAAAAGAAAAAGAAATGAAGAAGAAAAGAAGAAAAGGCAAAGGAAGAAGATGGAGAGAATAACGAAAGAAGAAAAAGATGGAGAGAGGAGAAGAAAGAATGAAAGAAATGATGACGGTTGGGAGAAAAGAAAAAGAAAAAAGAGTTTGTGGGACGGTTAGATTGTAATAAATTTTACAATTGTATGATTATTTCACAAGAAGATGAATCAATCTAGTGGTATTTGGGACTTATACCCAAACTCTGACCAGAGTTTGATTCCTCATGAGTACACAAACTCTGAGATTTTAGGCATTTTACATGAAATCGGTCCGGTTTGAGTTTTTTCTTTTAACTGGTTCAAAACTGATTCACCACCGGTCTGATTCAGATTTCTGCCAATTTTTATAGTTTAAAAACCAATCAACCCGCTAAAACCGGTTCAATTCGGCCGGTTGGGTCGGGTTTTCAAAAAAAATGCCCAGCCCTACTTCCAATTGGGACCAAGTCGGGCTGGAAAATTCAGTTCCAAGTCACCGGCTTTCTCTTTTGTCTTCGAGAAAGTTCAAATAAAGCCGGCTGAAGAACCAGGCTCTGATTTTTTCCACCTGTCAGACCAAAACCCATTTGTTTCCACGCCAAATTCTAAAACCCAATTGTCTCAACACCAAATTATCTCTCTTTTGCTCTCAAAATTTTGGTTTATCATGCTCTGGGATTCAAATGAATTCCTTGCTTCTGTAAATTGGTCTCAACAACATGACTGACTTCATGGAAACATCAGTTCCTGTTCCCTGCACGAATTCACAAATCCCGGTCGATCTTTTTGTGTCCAAGAAACATCCTGGCTTGCCACGTGGTGAATTGGGTTTCGTTGATTCTTCTGGTAACACAGTTTACAAGGTCACTCGTCAATCTCTGACGTCTTCATCTAATAAGCGTGTGTTGCTTGACGCCGCCGGAAATCCTCTGTTTGCTTTGTGCCGTAACGATGTGAGTCTCCCCTCTGGCCTCTGTTTGTTTCCCGAGAATGTTTTCCTTAAAGCTTTTCTTGTTCTTTTGTTTTTTCCTTTTGGGTACTAATTTTTTCTTTTTGGGGAGTTGTAGAAGGGATGTTGGCAAGGATATAAGGGTGGTGATGCTGGGGAGAAGGACTTGGTGTTCAGAGTGAAGAGGACGAAAAGTAAACTTACCAGAACTGAGTTGGAGGTTTTTCTTGTTGGTGAGAATTCAGCAGATTCAACCTGTGATTTCAAAGTGAAAGGCTTCCCTTACCAAAGATCTTGCACAATCTACATAGGCAATGACATAGTTGCTCAGGTATGATTGCTTTATGAGAGAGGGATACACATTTGAAAAATGACTGCTAGTTCATTCAAGTGAAAGAGTTGTATGAGTTGCTCTTGCATATGATTATTGGGTGAAGGGAATTTGTACTTCAAACTTGGTACACCTTTTAGGATTCTAACCAACTATGGGTCTTTGAAGACTTGCATGAAAGTTCATCAGCACAACTATTGTCTTTGTAGATGGCTTTTGCAACCCAGTTAGTATATCATTGCTCTGGTCTATTATTTGGGAAAATTGAATTATGGGATCAATGTAGTATCCTTGGATCAGCATCTTTCTTGAACCTAAATGGAGCCCTTTGCATAGTTATTGTAATCAGGTTGAAGTTAACAAATAACTCACCATGGGTGATATGAATGAACAAGTTCTCAGATCCCGTGTATAAAGATTTAAGTAAGCTCTTTGGTACTCGATTATCATAGAAGAGTGTTGCGGTAACATGTTCATGAAGTGTCTTGTTTAAGCATGCACATTCAAAGTTACTAGATATTACGGCTTTGGAACTTGCAAAGTGGTGAATCTAGCAGTCCAATAACACAGATCTTTAGATATTTCTTTCATGAATCGTTTTGTTCTTAGAAATTTGTGTAAGGTGTTGTTTCTTGGTTATGTGATATAGTCTTATTTCTTTTGTTATGTCTTATTGCAGACCAGTCTGATGTACAAATTGCACCAGCTTTTTCCAAAGAGGGGAAAGTTTCGATTGACTATATTTCCCGGATCTGTCCATCATGCTTTGGTTGCGGCTTTGATTGTAATATTTCTGGATTGATTGAGGATTATAGAAGAACTGGTATTCAAACAACTTTCAAAATTCTCAACACCAAATGATGCCACAACGTAACAGGGGCATGGAATCAACAAGACATGAAGTAGTTAAAGCCCTGGTTATGATCTCTGCAATCATTTTTATCTCATTCTTAGATTATTTCATTTTATTGAAAACTATTATGCAGTGTGTGGTTTACATGAGCATCACTTACTAAGATCTGTGGTTAATTAGTTTAGGGCCCGTTTTATAACCATTTCAATTTTAGTTTTCAGTTTTCATTTTTTGTGCTAGAGTATAGAGGAAAATGAGAGTGAGAATGGAAGTGAGGATGAGATTGAGAGAGAGGATGAGAGGTAGGAGTAACAAAAGTGAAAACAAAATCTTGAAAGTGAAAACAATTTGAAATAGATTTCTGTTTTTTGTTTTTGTTTTCACTTTTGTTACTCCTCCTTCTCATCCTCTCCTCTCATCTTCCTCTCAATGTCATTTCCACTCTTATTCTCACTTCCATTTTCCTCCTTTTCTTCTATACTCTAGCACAAAACGGGCCTTAGGTTTTTGCTTTTCAATTAAAGAAATTGCGATCTTTGTTGCAGGCTGCAAACCTTTATGATTTTTTGAAGGGCTTGGATCTTACAGGGGTCCAATGTGTTGGTGTATTTAAATTCCCTTGTGGTTTTCTCTTTTTATAGTACTGGGATGTGTTCCTCAACCAAACCAGGATAAAAAGATATGAGCAATTGATCTTTCCTTCTTTCTCTCCTTTGGATTGTTACTACAGAGATGAGAGCATGAGAGAACGGGAACATTTCCTTTTTTTGAAAAAAATTATGTTTAATCTCGAGTTCAACTGTCTTTTATTGAAAAAAAACAGAGATAGAAAAGTCCCAATATTATAGTTGCACAAGGATATCACCACAGAAGGATTTCTATGAATATGTTTCCTTATGTGTATTATTACTAGTCAACTTTTTTTATTTATTTAAATTTATGGGAGATTATGGAGTGTCAATAACAATTCTCTTTCGTTTGGTACACCGTATTAGACTTTGGATATGAGTAAATAGTCTATGTCAGGTGTTTGGTGTCAACTTGTATTATTTAATTACCCGATTATTTTATACGGGTTGGGCTTTTAATACTCTCCTTACCTGACTAACTAATACAACCCACACCCCGGATTAGATAATACACGCTTATCATGGTTTGGTGCATGATGTGGTTCATGACAAACTACAATTTGGAACAACGACGCCAACAACGGAATGCCATTAGGAGTAAAAGGTTTTTCAGGATTGCAACTTGGTCAAATTATTTAGATAGCATTATAGGAATTGATGACATACAATGTGTGAACCAAATTAGGATGGATAGGAGAACTTTCCATTATTTATGTCAATTGAATTTGGTACTGTTTTTATTAACATATGCGAGTATGTTGGAATTTTTATGAGAAACTATAATTATGATAATGGGTTATATGAAAAAAAATCTTGACAAAAACAATTGAAAAACAAATCTTGTCATATGAATCTTACCAAAAACAATTTGCATGTTATTTGAATCTCAATTTCCATTAAAATTATCAAAGATTTATTTTTTATTTTTTTAAATAGTCTTATCTGATGTTATTCCTAACATTACCAAACACAATATAACTTAGTCAGACTATTTATCCGGAACAACACCAAACGCCTTATAATATTATAGATAAATAGTCAATACTCTCCTAAAGATACTAATACTATCCGACAGAAATTAGTCAGGAAGTCCGATGTACCAAACGAGTACATCCAGAGTCAACTAATTTTAACATAGACATGATTATAGATTTGGTGAATTTCCTTAAAAATATTAATTTTTTAAACAAATCTAAACTACTCTAAAGTACAAAAGGGAGGATCTAACTCTGGTGAAAGGGACGGCCACACTGCCTTATCTAAGTGGTCTAATCCGTAATCCGTATATGCTAACAAGATTAGTTGCTCATGTTCTTCAACTTGTCAAGAAAAAAATCATAATTAACTTTGACGTCAAAGAAGGAGTTTTGCAATAATAATGAAGAAACATCAGATAATTATGGCATTAGATAAATGTAATGATGATGAAACAGAGATTATAAAAGATGGGAGCCGATTCAATTAATTTATTGGCGAACGCTATGAATTGTAAGCATTTAACTTTAAAGTGATCTCAAATCCTACCTCATGAATAGCTTTTTCCACAACTTTTCTACTCGAGTTTGCAACTTTATTAAATTGCTTAAGAATGATTTAACTTTAACTTTTTTTTGCAGTTTTTTTTTAATAGTTAATTTTTACTGTACCTTTGTGATTTATTTTTTTGAACATTTTAAAATATATAAAAATAAAATAAAATTCTACAAACACAATATTATTTCACTTAAAATGCATACGGGTACAACAACAACATTAAATAAAAATGATGCAACAAAAAATAATGAAGCAGCATCACTAACTATTCAGACACGATCTCTCTTTCCCATATTAACTCTCGCACAATAAGCCGTAGGATCTCAAAGTTAAAAGTTCACAAACACTAGTTGCTTACTACAGCCGTTGGATCTCAAAATTTCTTTCGAAAAACTGACTTTCCAATTTTCTTTCAAAGAAGGAAACAAACAAAAACATGAGTTTCCACATTTCATATGGATTTCTATTCCCTTTTCACTAAGGAAACTTAGAAACCCTACTACTAATCACTGCTTATAAATAACGGTGAGAACATTTGCTCTTTGTCCGTACCAAAACTTAAGCAAAAACACGGAGAGAAACTTAGAAACCCTCTTCTCTTTTGTTAGTTAATTAGCAGTAAGCAAATGGCACATGAGAACATGCCGTTAGGTTCCATTTTCACCCCACTGACCAAAAGCTTGTGGGTTTCTTTCTCTACAAGTTTTTGGTAGAGAGAAAGCCGTTAATGCCACCATACCACAACGTCTTCCATGCCTAAGTCAGAGTTTTCCGAGATTTGGAAAGAGTACAGAGGCCTCAACTTGTTGATCAAGACTTGTATTTCATCTTTGAGCTCAAGAGGTTAACCCCAAAGCACATGGATCGTAGGGTTGGCCAAGGCGGTACTTGGAGTGAAATTGAATCCTCCAAATTAGTTGAATGGAAACCCTAACGTTAACCCCATTGGCCGGAAGAGAAATTTTTGCTACAAGAATCAAGGTTCCGAGGACTACACAAGGTGGCTACTAGATGAATATAGTCTTTTTGATGGTCCCAAGAATGACTACACTGATTCTAGTTATGATTTTGATTTCGTCATTTGTCGGATGAGGAAGAATGATAGGGCCGAAATCAAGGAAACAAATTTAAAGCGTCCATCACAAGATGAAGTACAAAAGACGAGGAGCACAAACAAAAATATGAAAAGGATCATCAAATGGGATCAACATAATCATCATCACATGTACAACAAGGCTTTTATTCTAGTCTGGTGTTGATATTGTGCGCTCTTATGATGTTGACCCGAGTTATCCAACATTCTTTCAGGATAATACTATCTTCGCCATTGAACAACTACTTGGTGAAACCCAAGAAGAGGAAGCTTGCAACCCAAGTAACTTGGAGAATGTAGGCAACCAATCATTAGTTGACTATCTAATTGGTGTTGATCTTGTGTTCTATGACGATGTTGATTCGACTATCTTCGACATTGGTGAAACCCAAGTAGTGGAAGTTTGTAACCCAAGTAACATTGAGGATGCGGGCAACTAATCATTAGCTGATAGCATATAGTGTAATTGATCCCAATCGTTAATGGATGAGCTTATAGCTGGTATATAAGACATTAATTCTACAAATGATAGTTGTAGTTGTCTAATTTTCATTGTATGAAATGCAGAGAACTGAGTGTTGAATATACTTGTACCACGATTTTGATCAGCTTTAGTTTCTTTGATTGTTTACCTTTTGAGTTACAAAGTGATTCATATCAATGAACTGATTCTATTTGTCCAGTAAATTTACTCTTAATTTGTTAATTTGACCAAATATTAGAGCTATTCTATTGAATTATACTTGATAACTTTTAAAATGTTTGGACAGAAGAAAAAAAAGGTTCTTGCTAGCTAGTTGTAACTTAAAATCGGTCTAATTAAAAAGGTTTAAATAGAAGTACGGTGAGTAAAGAGAAGTACAGGGTTTCAATAGAAAAACTCATTTAAAAAGGTTTTAAAATTTAACCGTTTTGATTTATTTAATTAGTTTGGTTGTTTTATTTTATTTATTGTGCGGGTTATAAATATTTAATTTTCAGGTTTTATTTCTATATTGAATGCCTTAATTTTCTAGTTTAATGTGGTGAAGGTTACATGTTATTGGATGTCTATAAAAGGCCACTCTTCCTTCACATTTGAACAACCATAATACACCATCAGAATATCACATACCACAATCACCACCACAATCTGATTCTCTCATCTTCTACTTTTTATATTTTCTCTAGTTATATTATTATTTTGGGCAATGGTTCTATGACTTGAATACCTATATCCGTTTATGAACGTGCTCATAACGGATCTTGAGTTTGTGTACAAGGGGTTGTATTTTGAAGTCTTGTAAACCATCAACACTTGCACGTAGGGAGGCTACAAAGGCTTTAGGACAACATCTTTGACGTGCTTCACCGTACTAAACTCACATTCTTACTTATAATTTATTTTGCTTTTACTTACCTATCAATTTGTTTTTCTTCAATTTCATTGGACTTTAATAGCTTTTCAATTTTATATGTTATTTATAACATAAAGGTTTTTGTATATGGCTTTACGGAAAGAGAAAAAATATATTTTTTTATAACAAAAACACCAGTATGTCAACAAAGAATTAGCAACACGGCACATCTTCCAGTCTCAGATATAATTCATAGACCAGATGAAATGTGATATACAATAACAGAATGAAATGTAGCAAGTGAGTGAAAAAGATCTTTTATTTCATTCGAACTGTAAGACTTGAATTAGAAGGCTATTACTATTGTGATTACAATGTGCCATCAGGCAAAGATGACAATAAATTCCTCTAAATTATTAGACCAAACCTTAAAATCATAAAACATATATAAACTTGTTTGATTGTTGTAGCATACATGTCCAAGTCCAACATTCTATAGTTGGATGAAATTGGGAGACTTAGTCAAGTCAATAATCTGAGGATAAACAGAAGCAACTCTACTCTTCTTGCCACATAAATGGCTTCTGCATAGGGGAGCTGGGGTTGTCAAATCTATTACCTCAGCTCCACAAGGCCGGAGATAGCTTCTGCTGGGCGACTGATCATCGTCTGCAACTATAGTTGTCAATTGTTCCAATTGTTCCATTGCAGGTCGGCCCAATTTAACACTAATGGCATCAGCAGATCCTATATCTTTATTTACTTCTGTGTCAAATGAGGTAGTGACATTTGAAGATGGCATTATCACTGGCGATGCGATAAAACCAAATTGCTCTGTACAATCCTCTCCTACTTCTTGACTGCATCGATATGCTTTGTTAATTGTCTTGCCAGTATTGTCCTGCTGATCATCTGCTGATCTTTGAACTGTAAGATCTGATAATGTTTCTTCCTGTAATGTACCATCATTCATAGCTTCATCACATTCTCTTCCATTATACCACTCATTTTCTCCTACTTCTTTACTGCATGCTTCATTAATTCTTTTGCCACTATCATTCTGCTGATCATCTGTTGAATTATGAGCCATGTGGTCCGACATTGTTTCTTCGTGTAGTGTACTGGTATTCATATGTTCATCAAATTCCCTTTCATTACACCACTCATCTTCATTTTCAAAAAGGCCATCAGGCATTTTGGTACAGGAAGGAAGCTCATCCATGGAGCAGACTTTGACCTTCATCTGTTCTGGCAGGCGTAGACAACCAGCAGAATGTTTGGTGTACTGGGTTGAAAAGAAGTTTACAGTGATGTTCAAGCTGATGATACATAGAAACAATATCACTTTCCATAAATAACAGCAAAGCATATGTATATATATTCATCCATTCACAACTCACAAGGAAGATAATAAGATGATACCTCTGCCAAGGAGGGAGGGTGAGCATGGTGTGTGCAAGTTTGATCTTGCTGACAAGCCCTCCCAGGGATTTAAAGCTTGCAGCAGCCTGCCTAACTGCCTTTGATACAGTTGGGTTCTGCCAGGCCCATTCAAACTGCAAAGTTCCAAAGGGAATATTAGAAAGAAGGTCCCAAATTTCCAATTAATATCAATCCTAAAATAATAATAAAACCTTCAATCCCAATTAATCAAATTTTAACCAGGTCCAAATTGATCCTAGAATTGGTGCCAACTCAAGATGGGTCCCAACCAAGCTGGAAATATCCTCAAATGACACATGAGTCTCAAGAAATTTGAATATAATTTGGTCACAATCAATCAAATTAAAAACATAGACAGATCATACAGAGCAATGCATAGACAAGTCATTGTAAAGAGACAGAAAAGAAAGAAATGAAGAGACCTGGAGAGCAGAAACATTAGTTGGGAAACCATAGATGCACAAGACCATCTCCCATGGACGCTTCCGCTTCGTTCTCCAAGCACCTTGAGCTAGTTCACCATTGTGCTGTCTTATACGACGCCGTGGGTTCACTGTGAATCTGTATCAGCATCGCCCAAATAAGCACACAAAAAGACAGAGTTAAAATGGGTTCTCTTATTAATCCAAGCTCTAAAAGAAAGTCTCATACTTTAAAGAAGAGCAGATCGAAAATGTTCAAATCAAGATTGATCTGATTATTCTGAACAGATTGAGAATTTGAAAAAAAAAAAAAAAAAAAAAAGAGACTTGGGGGAAGATGGAAGGTACCCAATATAGGTGTGGCCTTTGTAGCGGGGGCTGCGAGAGGTGAACAGATAGCAGGCGAAGAATCGTCCTTCTTCTGATTCTTTCTCCTCCGCGATTAGGGTTTCTGGGATTTCTAATCCAATCTTTCTTCTCTGCCTCATCTCTCTCGACAGGCGTATCTTATTAAAATGGACTAATGGAGTGAATCCAATTTGACCGTTGGAATATATTTCACTATTTGAACTCTACGCCTCAGATTCCGTTTTCTACGGTCAGGATCTTGCGGTGGTACTTAGAGAGTGACCAATTTTGGCCACGGCCGGTGGTTTTAGAAATCAATGACCAGTTTTGATAATTTAAAAGAAGTTAATAGTCTTTTTGTTATATTGTCAATGAGCTTTGAGTGTGTTTTAAAATCAATTTAATATAGAGTTATTTTTTTTTAATAAATAATTTGGACTCCTATATTGGGTATAATAGTGAATCTCCCTAAATATTATTCATTTTCGTTTAATTATTGAGTTTATGTTATGGATTTTTTTTATTATTTTAGTCATTAGATTTATTTGACTTTACAAACATTTTTAATAAATGACCGAGGTTAGAACTCTTAACAAAAATTCTTACTAGAAAAACACCCTCTTGATCTATTGTGGTGGATATTTTTTATTTATTTATCATAATTGTGGATGGATCATTTGAATATAAGATAAACATTCATTTCGAAATCCGATGACACATAATTAAACTGATAGATGAGTGTTAACATGCATGAACAATTTCTAACTGGAGATGCATGCGGATCCCATTGTCGATTCATCGAAATCCAACCAATCCATAGCAACTCAGCTAAGCATTCAAGACAAAGTGAGTTAAGAGTTACAATAACTAGAAAGCACTTGAATTCCATATACATAGATTGTTGGCCACTGAGCTACTCTTGGAATGTAAATACAAACATCAATATCATGTCAATTATGAGTTTAATGCAACGTCAGAATATAACTTTCAGTTTGATCATTAGCATTAGGATTTACAGAAACAGAAATCCACCTAATCCAAACCCTACCACACTGGTGTCGCTGCTGTCTGGTTTTGGGTGGAAAGACTTATCCTTTTTCCTCGTCTTTCAGGATCCTTTCTGTGGTTTGTTTTTTGTTATTTATTTTGTGTGTTGTTTTTGCGGAACTCATTTTCTCTTGAGTTTTGAGTTCCGACAGTTTCTTTCTTTAATTTCCTTTTCATGGGGCCTCTCTTTAATTTTCTTTAATTTCCTTCTCTTGGTTTTTGCGTGGCCCGTGGTTTTCCGGGTTTTTAATCTAAATACTACTTGACCAAAAAAAAAAAAAACAAAAACTAACCTCAGACTTCAAGTTTGTTTTGTGAAAAATTGTCCGAGATACGACAGCGTTTCGATTTCTCCTCCGGTTTTTCAGTGCCACGTAGGAGACAGACCGGTCAACCGGTTAAGGGGGTCACAATTGACAAAAGTACCCCCATTTCTACTACGACTAGAAATACTATTAGTCCAACAACTCTATTTATTCTATACCTTTCCGTACACGATCGCGAGAATCCTTTCCCTTCCCCTTCCCTCCACTGATACAGAAATTACAATCACACGAACGACGGTCTCCCCACCCGAGAAGCCTCCGGTAAACAGCTCCGAAGCGGCGTCGTTTCAACTCGCTCAATCTATATATATTTTGACCGCACGCCGTCGTTTCAGCTTTGTCATCAAGAAGTGAACAGGAATGGGGAAACAGAAAGGAGAAGCCGCTAGGAGCAAGGCACGCCCTTCAAGTAGCAGGTAATTTTTGTTGTTGAAAATTCTCAAAAATTTTAAGCTTTTTGAATTTTGTATCAATATTCTCATGTGCCCAACTTTTGATTGTATGAATTTTGGTAGTCTGGCGGCGTCGCTGGTGCCGTCGGGTTCTACTGGCTCGGTGGGCTTCGGCGGCTATGTTGGCGGTTCTCGCCTCGAGGCTTCTCTTGCAACTGAAGATTCAAAGCCCTATTTGGTGAGTTTTCCAAATTATTGGAAAATTTTCTTTGGCCTTTTGGTTTAGTTCATGTTTTATGGTTAGTGCATTTTTTTTTAATAGAAACTTAAATATTCAAAAGAGAAACAAGAACAAAACAAGTGGATAAGGAATCCACAAAGAAAGACAAAGGACGCAAATGCGTCCACAATAAACAAGCCTAAAATGAAAACACAGCCAAGAAGAATCAAGCCCAAAAAGAAAACACAGCCAAGAAGAAACAAGCAATAAAGTCAGAACAAGAGAACATAGGAGCTCATCACTTCACTGCCGCACACAACTCACGACCTATAGAAGAGGCAGTCAAATCCTTAAAAACATTAGTAATAGATGCCCATAAAGCTGCCCAAAGTTTCACTCTATCCCACAGCTCATCCACCCCCACACCCTTATAGTCCTCAAAGATTCTTCTGTTACGCTCCATCCATAAGTTCCAGAAAATTGCCTGTACTCAACAGCCCCAGAGAACTTTAGTCTTCTTCCCCTTACCCAGTGCAGCAAAATTGGAAGAAAGCAGCTGAAAACATCCTTTGGGGGTAACCCAAACGGCTTCAACTTCCCTCAGCAGTAACCACCACACCTTGATTGAATAAGTGCAATGGATGAACATATGATCCACACTCTCCCCATCCAAATTACAAAACACACACCAATGAGGGGATAAACACATAGAAGGGCGATGCTGCTGCATAAGATCACAAGTATTAACTTTCCCAATAGCAACTTGCCATACAAGAATTTTAACCTTTGGGGGAGTCTTGCTTTTCCAAATCTGATTGTATGGAGGGAATTCCTCCACAGAACCATTATCCTGAATGAAGGAATAGAAAGAATGGCATGAGAACATCCCTGATTGATCTAGCTTCCATCTTCTGTAGTCCATCCTAGAGGGATTAAGTCTAACTTCATCCAGGACATCCAGTAGCCTAGTCACCTCATCAATTCCCCCACCGTGAGGTTCCTTCTAAACCCAAAATCCCAATTGTGATGAAACACTCCATTACTCACAATTGAAGACATGTTGGAATTCTGTTTGCTGGACAGATTGAAAAGTCTGGGAAAAACCCCTTTGAGTACACCCCCTTACACGAATCATCCTCCCAAAATCTCACCCTCTCCCCGCCTCCCACCACAAAATCACACCCAAGAAGAAACACAGGGTATCCACTAGAAATATTATTCCATTGATTACGATAAGAACCACGCAATGGAATCATCGCATTCCATCCATTGGTGCTCTCACCATAAATACTACTTATCACCTTGTGCCAAAGATAATCAGGTTCTTTGGAGAACCGCCATGGCCATTTGGTACACAAAGCCATGTTCCTTTATTTTAAAGACCTCACCCCTGAGCCACCACTGCCTTTTGATCTTCCAACAATCTCCCACTTAACCAAATGAGAATTCGTCCCGCCGTCCATACCCTGCCACAAGAAATCTCTCATCAGCTTCTCAACGTACTTCGCGATACAAATTGGCATTTTGAAGAGAGACATAATAAATGGGAATACTACTCAAGACGGCCTGAATCAAAATGAACCTACCACCTTTGGATAAACAAACCTTCTTCCATTTCTACAGCCTTTTCTCAACCTTCTCGACAACCGGATCCCAAAAACTGAGGACTCTAGGGTTCCCACCAAGGGGAAGGCCCAAATACAATATAGGCCAGATGCCGGGCTCGCAGCCCCAAGCCCCAGCCAACCTAGACAGATCTCCTTCGTTGTAGTTGATGCCTACTAACAAACATTTCGCCTTATTTATTCTCATGCCTGAAACGAAACAGAATAAATCAAGCATCTCAAGCAGGTTATGACAATACTCCAGCTTGTCCCCGATGAAGAACATCGTGTCGTCAACAAATTGGAGGTGGGACACCTCCACCCGATCATGTCTAACAACAAAACCATGAAATACATCCATTTCCTGAGCTTTCTCAAGAATACGACTTAGCACGTCAATCACCAATGTGAAAAGAAAAGGAGAAAGAGGGTCCCCTTGTCTCAATCCTTTGGATGCCTTAAATTTGCCTCTAGGCCTACAGTTGATCATAATAGAGAAATTTGCTGAATCGAGACAACTTCGAATCCAACTTCTCCACCTGCCCCCAAACCCTTTTCTGACCATAACATCATCCACAAAGTGCCACTCCACATGATCATAAGCCTTCTCATAGTCAATTTTGAAAGACAATCAAGCTTTATTATGTCTCCTACTCTCCTCCACCACCTCATTAGCAATCAAGGCAGCATCCAATATCTGCCTATCTCTCACGAAAGCTCGCTGGGAAAGGGAGATAGTGCTCCCTATCACCTTCCTCAGTCTCGAAGCTAAAACTTTAGATACCACCTTATACAAGCTTGTCACAAGACTAATAGGCCGAAAATCACTCGCCTTTACGCACTCCTCTTTTTGTGGATAAGGCAAATAAATGTTTCATTGGTGACAGCGTTGATAATACCACTGTTAGAAAACTCCTCCATAACCTTCAAGAGTTCAAATTTCATAGTTTCCCAACAAGATTGGAAAAGAAGCATAGAGAAACCATCAAGCCTAGGAGATTTATCTCTCCTACAATCGAATACAGCCCTTTGGACCTCCTCTTCAGAGGGTTTCTCGAGCCACACCGCCTCATCATTACCTTCGATTCGATTCCAATTTAAACCCTCCAATCCCCAACCCGCCTCTTCATTACTACTATAAAGAATTTTGAAGAAGTTAATAACTTCATACTCAATCTCGGCTTCGTTAACAATCACCCTTGATCCCTCCACCTCCAACCTCTCAATGAACTCTTCCTCCTTCCGTTGGCCAATCGGTGGAAGAACTTTGTGTTCCCATCACCATCTCTAGCCCACTCCACTTTTCTTCTTTGTCTCCATCTTATCTCTTCTTGAAGAACCATATCTCCGATCAAGAAAGTGCTCAACCCCCGAGATTCCTCTAATTTTAATCGAAGCCAAAAACTCTCCAATTTCTGAATTAGATACCGAGATAAACTGAGTATTCCAAATAATGACAATACCACCAGACCTGCCTGTCGAAGGCACACAGACCCAATCCCTGAATCTAGAACCCCACACACTAGCCACCAATCTCCTGTCAATTGCTTGTTTCTTAGTCTCTTGCAAAATTATGATTTCCGGCCTAAGCCACACCAACTGTTCCTTGAAAACCAGCCTCTTTCTTCTACTTCCCAGACCTCTTATATTCCAAGAGATAATCTTCATTGATTAAACTGAACAGCCCTTTGTAACAGCTTTTGCGCCAAGCTGTCCACTTCCAACTCTAGAGCATACGAATATCCCTCCCCCTTCTTGCCATGATCATTGCTCAATCTCGATTTGCTTGTTCTATTGAAACTATCGATGATTAAGTTCTTCTTAATAGGAACAATAGACAGATTCAGCGTTGATAAGATTCGAGCATTTTTGCCTTTATCCTGCCAGGGACCTTTGCCACGACCTTTTCTTCTTCTTTTTTCTTCTAAAATGCTTTAAGACCAGACTCTGCTCAGAACTTGCATCCCCAACAACGACCCCAGCCCCTTCCACTTCAATCCTGACCTCATTTGTAATAGGGATAGATGGTGCCAAACTGCCACCCTCGACCACGAGATGATTTACCCCCTCCCCACCTTTGAGCCCATCCCCCAAATCAGCCTCTCCAACAAGAATCGGGACTGAATTGTTAGTTGTGACTCCGTCCACCGCAGCAGTGTCGAAAATGTCGACACTGTCATGTGCGACCTGGAACTGAGCCCCCCTTTCAATTGCTCGGTCTGGCTCCGTTGGAACAGCTGGCACACCACAGTCTTCAGCTGGCACACCACAGTCTTCGAGAAGCCCAGCAATGGATCCGTCATTGCATTCAATGACATCAACCACTTCCTCCACCTCGGAATTAAGATCTCCATCCTTTGAATCCTCTGAAGAAATCGATAACCCCTCGAAAGAGTCGCAGGATTCCCCCTCCGAAGCGTCCTTCGATTTATGGGCTTCACCCGTTATATCGTTTCCTTTCTTTCTTCGCCAAGCAGATCCCCTTCCTTCAGAATTTCCAAACTTAGAGTAAAAGTCGGAATGAGAAAATTCAGAGCTGGCACAATCCTCTTTGGGTTGAATAATTGGCCTAGCATCGCTGTTGCATTTTGATCCATTTATTTCTTCAATTGGCCTAGCATCGCTGTTTTTATGGTTAGTGCATTGAGAAGTAGAATACGAGGACCAAAATTGGATCTTAAATCGTGTACTTTATTTATTTATTCTTAATGCTAAATGCATTGATAGTTTATATAACTTTCACACTTATATACTGTGGTAGAATTCAATTTGAAGGTTTTTTTTTCTTACTTTGGTTTAGAAATTCTTACAACAAGCTGTGATAATATCCTTCTGTGAAATTCATTTGGTTAATTAGTGACCTATCACTAATGAGACAAAAGTTCCCATTTTTTTTTTAAGGTTTTAAGTAACGGGCCCTACATGAAGGAATTCATTAGCTTAATACTTTTGTTGTCTAATAAGGGAGTTTATGTGCAATTTCATTTCAAGAGTAGTTTCTTCATCAGGTTCCGTGTTGGTTTTTTTGTCATGCAGGATGTAGATAGTGAATTGGCTCTACACTTGAAGAGGCTTGCAAGGAAAGATCCCACCACCAAGGTAAAGCTTGTTCACCTGTGTATCTTTTTAACCCTCAAGGATTTGATCTCTGTTCATGTATGATGATAATAATTTATTTGACTTGTGCTCTTAAATAGCTTAAAGCTTTGGCATCTCTATCCACACTGCTCAAGGAAAAGTCCCCGAAGGACATAATACTGATCATTCCACAATGGGTATAGTTTCTCATCTCTTCATAATAACATTAGAGTCACTGGAAAGGATATATCTTGCATTTTGGTTTCGAAAACCTTTTTCATAATTTTTAGACTTACGCAGCTCTTTCTTATGCAGGCATTTGAATACAAAAGGCTTGTGGTGGACTACAATAGAGAAGTTCGGCGAGCAACTCATGATACTATGAACAATCTTGTTACCGCTGTTGGGTTTGAACTGTTTTGCGTACTTTTACCTTTTGTTTTTTCCTGCCTTTTGGTTCTGCATAAAACATGCTTTTTGGAAATCTATGAAGTTAAAGAAGAATTATGTGTTGTGCTTTACATCTTGTTGGTTATGTCTTGGAAAATCCATTGCATTGGTTTGCTTATGTATTGGTTGATTGTAAGCATTTTTTAGCTTGATGGATAAGCTCCTATTGAGGTCAGGAGTGGTTTTGAAAACAGCAGAATAATTTGATTAATCCGCACACTGTGATTAGTTTTATAAACGCAAATTTTGCTCACATAACTACATTGTGACCATATTCATAATTGTACATTGCTCTCTCTCTCTCTCTCTCTCTCTCTCTCTCCCCCCATATTCCCTCCCCTCTTTATTGCATTCTCAAATTGTCTCCACATCGAACTATTTGTCAAGTTATTACACCCCTTTGTTTTGGATTTCCTTTAATGCATAGTGGTTGCTTGTTAAGCTCATCGTATACTGGCTAAGAGCTTCCATATAGTTGTCTAGAATGTTGGTTATCCTGATTTTTCATAAATGCACTGAGACCATAATGGTTGTTTGTTTTAGGAGAGACTTAGCTCCACAGCTGAAGTCTCTGATGGGACCATGGTGGTTTTCTCAATTTGACCCAGTTTCTGAAGTTTCTCAAGTTGCAAAGCGTTCATTACAGGTTCTTTTTCCAAGTTTGTCATTTATTGGGGTTTTACATTCTTAGTATACGATAGTGTCCCAAAAATGCTAGAGTTTGCATCAATAACAGCATTGAATTTCTACTTGAAATGAAGAATGAAAATCAGTGTTTTGGTTTAGAGATTTGTGATTTCTATCCCTTTCTCAACGAAAAAAAGAAATTTGAGGTTGGGTCTAGTATACAAAATTCAGAATGTATCAAGTATGTTGATGGTCCTATGAATTGAAATTCCGTTTGCAGCTTTTGCATTTCATATGTGACTGGTTTAACTTTTGACCTGACTGTCTAATTGTTGCGCACAACAGGGAGCTTTTCCAGCTCAGGAAAAGAGACTAGATGCTTTAATTTTATGCACAGCAGAGGTTTTTATGTATTTGGAAGAAAATCTGAGACTTACACCGCAAAGTATGTCTGATAAAGCAACTGCTTTGGATGAATTAGAAGAGATGCATCAGCAGGTATGCATTCAGAAAATGTTTTCTGCATCATAATTGGTAAATTGTCAAGTAGGATGCATTAAAAATGTGCATATGTCTTATTAGAAGACTTGAAAGAAGAAAAAATACTTTCAGATTTAATGTGTCCTATCCTGTTGGATTGCAGGTGATATCTTCATCACTTCTGGCATTGGCTACACTTCTTGATGTATTGGTTAGCTTACAAGCAGTAAGACCAGGCACTGAAAACATAACTGCTCAACCAAAACATGCTTTGAAGGCTAGGGAAACGACTATTTCTTTTGCTGAGAAGTTGTTCACTGCTCATAAATATTTTCTAGACTTCTTGAAATCTCCAATTTCTGCTATCCGTTCAGCCACATATTCTGTATTAAGTAGTTTCATTAGAAACATTCCTCATGCCTTTAACGAAGGAAATATGAAAGCTCTTGCTGCTGCAATATTTGGTGCATTTCAGGAGAAGGATCCTGCTTGTCATTCATCAATGTGGGATGCAGTTTTGCTATTTTCTAAATGGTTTCCTGACAGTTGGACTTCCATTAATGTACAGAAAATTGTACTTAATCGATTTTGGAATTTTCTTAGAAATGGGTGCTTTGGATCTCCGAAGATTTCTTATCCAGCCTTGGTTCCATTCTTAGACACTGTGCCATCTAACGCAGTAGTGAGAGATACCTTTTTGCTTGAATTTTTCCAGAACCTATGGGCAGGAAGGGATACATCCCACTCCTCAAATGCAGATAGACTAGCATTTTTTGGGGCTTTTAAGGACTGCTTTCTGTGGGGATTGCGTAATGCATCAAGGTGAGTTTTTTCTTATGACACTCTACAATGTTTTTGAATCTGTTTGGTTTTGTTCCTGTGGATTTTCAGTTTATATATTTTTCTTTTTATTTTTTCTTTTAACTTTGATATTTTCTTATATTTTTGGATTTTTAATTGTTTTTCTTTTGCTTCCAGATATTGTAATAAGGTGGATTCCGTCTCTCATTTTCAAGTAACTCTTGTTAAAAATGTTCTGGTAAAGCTTTTGTGGCATGACTACCTTTTCTCTAGTAGCTCAAAACATAAGGAGAAAACCTTCTCCAGTTTATCAGCAGATTCATGTGAAAGTGGCTTAACTTCCAACAAGAAGACAGTTGAAACTATGAATATTATGTACCCAATGAGCTACTTGCAAGAGTTGGGGAACTGCATTGTTGGGATTCTTTCAGGCATTTATTTGCTCGAGCATGATCTGCTCACAGCTTTCTCTGCAGAATTTCAGGAGAGTTGTGTGGGTTTGTTTCATAATGCTGGTAACTTGGAAACAGAAAGTGAGTGTGCTGAACGTGTTAATCAATTTATATCATTACTTGGAGAATATGCAATGCAGAAAGGTAGAAGTTGGCCTTTGGTTTGTCTAGTTGGACCAATGTTGGCTAAGTCCTTCCCATTGATGAGATCACATGTAAGTAGCTATTGCACAACCCCTCTGATGATTGAGACATTTATTTGAAGAACTAGATTTATTCTTCTTCTGTGGATAGTGATATCTGAATAGATTAGACTATGTTCTGGGGTAACGGTGAACATCTGTGGTCCCTTGCCTGGATTTTTATTGGATGACATTAGAGTGGTACCTATGCCTACATGCTAACTTGTTTTTCTCTGAATTGGAGCTTGCGGAGTAGAAAAGTTCAGTGCATCTTTCATGTTTTAGAAAATTCAACCTTTCATGCCTTTCCATTAAGTCTTTCCCCTGCCTTCCAATTCTAGTCTTGCTGGAAATCTTTTAATTTAGTAATCTTTTTGAGAATAAAGAAAAGGTCAAAGATAAAGATTGTTATGGTAATGGACATAAAGAGGAGCAGTGAATTCACCAAATTGAATTATGTTATGCTGAGAATAGATGTAACATAGTTTACATATTATGTTTAATTGCTATGTTTTTAACTTCTGATATTCACTCTTCTATCTTCTTGACATCAGGATTCACCAAGTTGTGTGAAGATTCTATCGGTTGCTGTTTCTGTATTTGGATCGCGCAAGATAATCCAACAGCTTCTTGTCCAACATAATCTTTCTTCTTGTAGTCATTCTACTGATGGAGGGGATAAAGAAATCGAGGCAGATCTATTCATGCAGATGTTCAAGGAAAGTATTGTCCCTTGGTGTTTGCGTGGGAATAGTTGCTCCTTAAGTGCTCGACTTGATATGTTACTTGCATTGCTCGATGATGAATATTTCTCTGAACAGTGGGATACTGTCATCAGATATGCTACTAACCTGGAACACTCTGGATCTGCAACTTCCTCTTTAGATTCTGACCGCATAACCATATTGGCAATGCTCTTAGAGAAAGCAAGAGATAAAATTGCAAACAGTAAGGAAGGAGACGTATCCATGGGCAACCCAGACCACTGGCATCATGAGCTTCTAGAATCAGCTGCTGTTGCTGTTGCTTGTTCCCCTCCTGCTTTCGGAACTTCTAATTCTCAATTTGTGTGGTATGTGTATAGTATTTGTTCCAACTGATTTTCTTAAGATGGGAATAGCTCTGGATTTTTAGTCCTTGCTTTCCTTGGGTTGACTAATTTTCTATTTCAAAGGAAAGCTATCGATCATCTGAAAATAACGTATCTGAACTTGATTTCTATGTATCTGTGGCTGATATTGTAATTTGAAAGTGACCATATAGATCAGTGAAAATGGGAAAGGCTATTTACTTTTTCATCCCTATAATAGAACAGAATCTGATTATAATTTGAATGTTGTGTTTCACTTTCATGGCCTAAACTCTTTTACTTGCGTGCAGTACCGTTGTTGGTGGTTCAACAAAAAACAATCAAACATCTTTTGTGTCGAGAGATGCATTGGTCCTGATATTTGAGGAGGTTTTCAAGAAGTTGCTTTCTTTTATTCTGGCGTCCTCCTTTACTTGGGTCAGGAATGCAGGTCCTCTTTTGAGTCCCAATCTGTTGACTGCTGGGGCAAACAATATTGGGCCGGAATTTGAAAGTTCTGTCACGATGTTTGAGATGGCTCAGTTTGCCCTTGCAGTACTTGATGGCACCTTATTTTCCTTGAAGACACTTGGTGAAGAAAGTGGGCTGGTTTCAGTTATCTTGTCTGCAATTTTTTTAATTGATTGGGAGTTTTTGGTATTAGTAACTATAAGAGATGATGCCCCTGATGATGAATCAAAGGAAAAATTGAAGTCCAGGCTGGTATTTAGTGAATTGTTTCATGCTTTTCGTTGTAAGATAAGTAATCAGTTTTGGAAAAGCCTCAGCTTACACAATCGGCAGGCATTGGGGAGTAGTTTGATTCAGTGTATGAGATCTGCAATCTTCAATGAAGATAAACTAGACACAGAAAAATTCACATCTTTGTGCTGCTTGTGGATGCTTGAAGTTCTTGATAGTCTCTCGCAGGATCAGTATGAGGAACAAAATCTGTTAGACCAGCTTCTTTGCCAGGGTGAAAGATGGCCTTTGTGGATTGTTCCCGATTTTAGTAGCCCAGAGGGATTAGTTGCAAAAAACTTCTCTGCTGATGTGCATGTGAGTGGGAATTATTACATGTGTTATTGATTCTTGTTTTTTCATGTTTCTTTTTAAATATTTTTTTTCATGTGTTACAAATATAATGCGGCCTGTTGCGCATCTCTCCACTGGTGCAAACTGTTGCACCTATATCTCTTATAAAGCACAATACTCTTTGAAGTTCAATTGTGAGATTGGAAACTTGAAATACAATAGTACCCAAAATGACTTTTCCAGCCCTCAGATGCCCTTGGTTTTGCTGATATATTGGTCGCAAATTCTTTTATGTTAAACATGTGCTCTTGATTGCTCACTTTGTTGAGTTGTAGTCTGTTAGCTGGATATCTATTGTCATTCTTTATCGGTTACATTATCAATTCATCATCCCCCAAACTGTCAGGTTCCCAATAGGTTCTTATAAAAGAGGAAGTTTACCTCTACCCCCATAATAGTATGTATCAATGTATTGAAGTCATTGAGGATTGTTGTAGAGCTTTCTGCACTTCCTTAATCAATCCAGTACCGAATGACAAACTTCAATTAGAACTGTGTTAAATATAATGATCCATCAGCTAAGTTCAGAACAGAATTAACTCAATAACTATGCCATTGATGCTAGCCTGTTTCATCCTGATTTTACTTGTGTTCATGAAATAGTTTACTTGATTTTATTTTTGGATTTTACTTTTTGTTAAATTGCTTTTGCCGTCTTTTATTGTATGGGATGTAGAGACTTAGATTTTAAATATATGACAAATGCAGGACTTTGGCCATCGAAAGTTTGTATCATTTATTGTCAAGATCATCTCAGAACTTGGGATTGATAGAGTTGTTGCTGGTTATGTAAAACGTAGTCTCCCTCCCTCCCAGGAAACAGCAAATGAAGAGCATACTCGATCCTGGCTTGCTGCTGAAATATTGTGTACTTGGAAATGGCCAGGAGGATGTGCTGTTGCTTCGTTCTTACCTTCATTGAGTGCATATGCGAAGAGTAGAAATTACACTTCCCAGGAGAGCTTGTTGGATTTTGTTTTCAACATTTTACTTGATGGTGCACTTATTCATGGAGGATGTGGTGCACAGAATTTTGTCTATCTGGGGCCTGCTTCAAGTGAAGAAGTGGAGGATATTGAAGAACCTTTCTTGAGAGCTCTTGTAGCTTTTCTTTTAACTTTATTCAAAGATAATATATGGGAAACAGAAAAGGCTATGATGCTATTTGAACTGCTAGTAAATAAAATTTATATTGGTGAAGCTATAAATACGAACTGCTTGAGGATTCTTCCCCTGATTGTTAATGTTCTTATTCGACCATTAAGTCAAAGAAGTATCAGATCTCATGACTCTAGTAGAGATACCCAACCTGATTCTTCTGGGGAAAATCATGTACCTGATATTATTGCAGGCTGGCTCCAGAAAGCTATATCATTTCCGCCTCTGATCACATGGCAAACAGGACAAGGTAACTGCATGTAATTTTCTATAAGTCAATACAAATATTTTTAGTCATTTCAGTTTTAGAATGTAAGTATATAATCAAACAGTGTGGTTGAGAGTAAGAATATAAACTATTTGGATTTCGTACATAGAGCATGCCCCACTTCGGAGCATCAACTGGTTGGCCGTTCCTCCCTCCTCTCTCACTTGTAATGAAGGGCTATGATTGATGGTGCTTGCAGTTCATTTTGTTGATTTACAGTATAATCTTCTAAGAAATGGTATTAATGGCTCATTTTGATTTCTTCTTGTAGATATGGAAGATTGGTTTCAGTTGGTTATATCTTGTTATCCTTTTAGTACACTAGGGGGCTTACAAACACCGACCCTGTTGAGAAATATCAGCTCTGGAGAGAGCACACTCCTACTGGAATTATTTCGGAAGCAGAGGGGTCCTGGCACATCAACTGTAATCAATCAGCTTCCAGTTGTGCAGACTTTGCTTTCAAGGCTAATTGTTGTTTCAGTTGGTTATTGTTGGAAGGAATTTGATGAAGATGACTGGGAGTTTGTGTTATGTCAGTTAAGGCGCTGGATTCAGTCGGCTGTTGTAATGATGGAGGAAATTGCTGAAAATGTTAATGACACCATTACTAGCAGCTTTACTTCTCATAACCTGGATTCTATCCTTAATAAGCTTGGGACAATTCTTTATATTTCAGATCCCTTTCCTATAGACATTGCCAAGAATGCCCTTTTATCATTTTCTCTGTCTTGTGGACCTTTTGGTCTCCGACAAGCAGAAGATGCAGATAACATAAACCCCTTGAGAATGGAAAGATGGGACCCCATCAAAGATCGAATTTTAGAAGGTATACTTCGGTTGTTCTTCTGCACCGGCATTGCAGAGGCCATTGCAAGTTCCTGTTGTGATGAGGCTGCATCTCTAATTTCGTTGTCTCGATTTGAACATTCTCATTTTTGGGAGTTGGTGGCCTCAAGTGTTGTCAACTCGTCGACAAATGCTAGAGATAGAGCAGTGAAGTCAGTAGAATTTTGGGGGCTGAGCAAAGGACCCATTAGCTCATTGTATGGAATTCTCTTTTCTTCGAAAACCATTCCTTTGTTGCAGTTCGCCGCTTATTCTATTATTTCTTCAGAACCTGTTTTACACTTGGCAATTGTTGAAGACAAAACTTATTTGGACGGTGTCACTAACAGCGAAGAAGATTCATCCCCTCATGATATGTCGACAGAAACAAGCATCCATTTGAAAGAGGAAATATCTTGCATGATTGAAAAGCTACCGCATAAGGTTCTTGAAATGGATTTGGTGGCAGAGCAAAGGGTAAATATGCTTTCACTACTAACCAAATCAATCCTCTGGCTTGTGTTCTATCATTATATCTCTAGTTACTTAGTAATTACTAGCTCTCTCTGTGATGGCATTTTGATTTTTTATTTTGATTTTTTCAAATTTGCAGGTACATGTCTTCCTTGCATGGTCTTTGTTGCTATCGCATTTGTGGTCGTTACCATCATCATCATCTGAAAAGGAGAGACTGGTCCAGTATATACAAGATTCTGCTGATTCAGTGATATTAGATTGCCTTTTCCAGCATATTCCTCTAGAACTAGGCATGGCACATGTTATTAAGAAGAAAGATATAGAGCTTCCTGCTGGTATAGCAGAAGCTGCAGCTGCAGCAACACGTGCCATAACTACTGGTTCATTATTGTTTTCTGTACAATCTCTGTGGCCTGTTGAACCAGTGAAAATGGCTTCGCTTTCTGGAGCAATGTTTGGTTTGATGCTTCGCATTCTTCCTGCTTACGTAAGACAGTGGTTCAGTGAATTACGTGACCGTTCTACATTATCTGGAATTGAATCCTTTACAAGAGCATGGTGCAGTCCACCACTCATCGCAAACGAATTAAGCCTGGTATGTATAGCTTGAGAGAGATTGGTTTATTCTGTATTGCTTAGGACATGTGGATATCTTGACAAAAAATTATATTTCTGTGCTGCTCCTCTAGGGGGAACTTGTTCATAAAGTGGGAATTTTCAGAAAGCTGTTGTTATAATTCATAATTTAACCATGTTTGCACTGTCATTACTGATTACTATTATGTAACCCTGAATTTAAATTCTCATGCAGATTAAAAAGAATGATCTTGCTGATGAGAATTTTTCCATTAGCGTAAGCAAATCAGCAAATGAGGTTGTTGCTACCTATACAAAGGATGAGACTGGAATGGATCTAGTTATCCATCTTCCTTCATCTTACCCATTACGGCCCGTTGATGTTGATTGTATGAGGAGCCTAGGTATTAGTGAAGTGAAGCAGAGGAAGTGGTTAATGTCTATGTCGTCGTTCGTTCGTAATCAGGTAAATTGAATTAATTAACCTTGCCATTTATTGGTGAATTCCATTTCCCACCTAGTAGCAGAAGGTTGAAGACCAAGAAATATTTCAGGCTATTATGAAATTTGATTTGATCATGAGAATATATGTGGAAAAAGCAGCGCACTCTGAAACTGGTTTTTTCTTTTCTTTTCTTTTTTTGGTAGATGAAACTAAGGTAATTTGATTAACTACAAGTTGTGTATTTTTGGCATTTCTTATGGAAGGGAATGTTTGGGAGGGAGGGAGGTAGGGAGGGAGGGGTAATCTCGTTCTATTATAGAGAACGGGTGTGGATCAAAAATGAAATTAGGTGAGGGGGATGAAAGGGAAGGCTCAAAATTACATGAATAGGTTGTAATAATATGGCAGATGGACCAAATGGATAATTTTCTTTACTTGTGTGATGTAGAATGGAGCTTTAGCAGAAGCTATCAAGATATGGAAGAGCAACTTTGACAAGGAATTTGAAGGCGTGGAGGAATGCCCTATCTGTTACAGTGTCATCCATACTACAAACCACGGCCTTCCTCGCCTTCCATGCAGGACCTGCAAGCACAAGTTCCATTCTGCCTGCCTCTATAAGTGGTTCTCAACTTCTCACAAGTCTACTTGCCCTTTGTGCCAGTCTCCGTTTTGAACTTGGTCATCAATCTGAAGCTTGGTCTTTTGGGTATTTGCTAGTCTACTTACGACAGAATATCTTGATACAGTTGATTCTACATATTGAGCTCTCACTACCATGCCTCCATATCTAGTGCAGCCTAGTTATCAATTTTGGAATTCTTCATCTTGATCGTGTACTTAGGATCTGTATCCAGGTGAAGGAGTTTGATGCTTGCAGTTTAGCAAAGCATCTTCTAATGGGGAGTTCTGAGAAATTGATATCATCTCCAAAGTAACTTTATTTTTGAGGTGTCTGACTGTTTGAGATTTTTCTTAACCAGATTTGGTCTTGAGATTGTGTTTAGGGCTTTTAGGTGAACATTAGTTATCATCAGTTTTGAATATTAATATGTGCCGAATCTTGCTTCACTTGGGATGCCAACGGTCTACAAAAGTCTGTATATTCAAAGTAATCAAACAGTTCAATACACATCTAATTAATTTTATTAAGTTATAATGGCCCTTTCTGTTTTTGAAGTTCTTTCAATCTGCCCTCCAGTTTTTCAGTACTCAGTTCACAAATTTGTGCGATAATATAACTCTTTCTGGCTCTCATTATGAATCTGTGCATAGTTTTGATTTTGAAAAGCCAAAAACTGAAAACGTAGCTAAATTCTTTATTTGTAAGCCATTTTCAACAGGTAGTGGAGAAATACAGCGGTCTGGAGGTAATAGTGAAATTGGCTAAGCAAGAAAAACAAAAATCTTGCATATAAATAGTGGTTTTCAACATCAAAACTACAAAATGTGTACTGATCTACGTATGATACAATGTCTTCAGACACTTATCTCGTTGGCCAAAGAAAACTGATCCCACTAGAAGTTTCAGCGATCAAAAATAGGATATTTTGCTACAATCATGAGTAATAACTCAATGAAAAACAGTAACATATTTTGATTGAATAAGATCAAAATCAATGGGTAAGGAGGCAAAAGAGCAGTTCTTCCAATTTGTGTCTTCTGTAAATACTGTGATACAAATCTTCTCCCTGCTTTTCCCCGCATCAGAGAACTAACCATCTGCCTGCATACCATCTCCCCGCATCAAAGGAACTAACCATCTAATTTCTGCTCCATTTCCATTAGACAAATAGTATATTTTCTTCCAGTTTTCCTCCGTGAATGCTTCACGGCGTATAAGCCTCTGTCTGCCATATAAAACAGTAGGGAAGGCTGAGAATATAGAAGTTTGCAGGGAAAAAGCATCAGGAAAGCATTAGACATGAAAGAAAGCTCCTGTAGAGTTTAACTTCTACAGAGCACTGGCTCAAAGACTCTAATGCATTATCATTATGCGGTTGTTGGCCTAACGTGATTCGTTTGAATTTTAAGGACACCATCCATGTCCGCCAACATTAGGAATTATTGCCTTAAGCTGAAAAGTACAGTAAATGATAGGTAATTCTCCACCGACATTTGCACAAGACAAGGTAAAACAAATTAAATGGGTATTAATATAATACCCCAATCTAATATGCAAACATGCAATAAATATACAATCAGCAAGATTGCATTGCAAACTTGGCAGGCATTAACTAGCATACCTAAGGTAGTAATGGCAAACAGCTGCTGCTTCATCTAAAGTGTAGCGAGGAAAGTTCACGCGAGCATCTGTAGGCACTTCTGGCAAGTCTTGACGAAGCTTTCCTACTGCTGTTGAATGAGAAAACACGCCCACCATCATGTCATCATGTCGCATAGATCTAAAAGCCTTCACCTGCAAGAATTTTCTCATATGTGTGTGCACATCAGTTTTTAATATGCTGCACATAGACCCAAACTTAATGCCCACTTGTACACCCAAATTTATAAGGACAACGTCTCAAGGAGAATGAGATTATTTGAAGATGTAATACAAAGCCTAAAAAACATTATTGAATGGACATTCTTATGTTCCTTAAAGAATTACAAGTATAAACCAACATAATACTGAAGCAGAGGATACCTACCGTAGCAAGTTCTTTAGCATGTATTGGTCTAGTAGAACGAACAGTTACTGGCTCTTCATACTCACTGAATGTAAACCAGCTATTATACTGCAGACAAGGAACAGAAAAATATAGCGAACTATCAAACATTTTACAACAAATCTCTAGAAACACAATTCATTGAAAACAATTAACACAATATAATATCAAGTGATCATTCCCACCTGATCAATTGCAATCAGCACGGGGATATCTTTCACAAGAGATAACTCCTTCCTCAAACGAACTACCACTCCAACAGCTGCATGAGTGTGCTTGATTCCTGTATCAACCAGGTCATACAGAGTTGAACCGTCAGGCATTGCCATGGTATCAATTCCATCTTTCATCCATCCAACACCAGCACCCTCTCCCAATGGAATAGGATCAAATATTTGGCAGAACAATTGTTTTAAACGGGATTCATTAAATTTCAGGAAGTCCTGGAATAAAATGACACAAAAGATGAATATAAAGCCATGGAGATGATCAAGAGCTATAATCCAAAAACTGCATAATGGACAGAGGTTTATAGTTTAGATCACATTAATTCTAATACAACCCTGTAGAAAATCATCGCTTTTAGGCATGATCACTGATTAGAAGAAGCTTTTGTTTTGGCCAAAATAGAAGAGGCTCATTGACTACTATTAATTAAAGCTACACACAGATTACCGATCCTGTTTAAGTTAATAGCACATTGTAAAAGTCTTGACATGAATTTTAGCTAATTGAAAAAAAAATTTGAAAAAAAAAAAAAAGTGGTTCGCAATCTTACCTTCAGAATATTTTCAGCCTGAACAGGTGTGTCCCAAAGACCTGTTTGTGGGTTTTTATAGAAAAAGCCTCCATAAGTCCAGTCCCTGCCTCTTGGGACATATAACACCAACCAACCTTCCCCGCGAGCCCATTGAACTAACATTGAAAGAGCAATACTCTTTCCACAACTTACAGGACCATCCAAGACAATCTGCTTTCTAACTTTTGTACCTGAATAAACAATACAGGTATAAGGGCATCTTACACATGATCCATCCTTCATATGTTTCTACAATTTTGTTCCTCCAAAGAATGATGCACAAGATGTACAAGCAACTAAGTATGCCTTACAACATAGATTATCTATATAACGGATAATCCAGAAAAAGCTTAATTTAAGTCTTCTAAGAATGAGTTACCAAAGAAATTAATACATTTTTTATTTTATTTTATAATATCAATCATTATAAGCTGCAACAAAAAATGATCATTTTAAAATGTGGCCAATGACAGTAATCTCAAACCTCTCTAGCTCTGACCAAACAACAAACAAAGCATCAATTAATGTGAGAAACAATGGGGCACAAAGCACACACCTTTGGTGGTAGAAGAGTGCAATGGAGGATCCACAATCCATCGAAAATTATCTCGGAGATCAAGAAAGCTCTGGCGAACTAGCACGGCGCTCTGCATTGCGTCCTCGAACTCCTTCACCATCCCCAAAGGCAACCCCTCGGGCAACACATTGTTCAATTCCTCCATCCTGCAAATCAAAACAAGCACATCCCAATAAATACATACACAGATACATCAATTTCATCAGGGATTAGGGTTTAGGGTTTTACTTGAGCTTGAAGTAGGAGCAGGCGTCCTTGCGAGTGAGCTGAGAGAGTGTCGGGGTGGCAGTGAACAGAGGCCGGCCATTGGGCCCCACATCGAGCGACGGATCATTTTCATCGGCTTGTAGCCGGCGAGCACGAGCCTTTTCGTCGAAGAGAGCCGCGTCGACGTCCGAAACGGCGTCGTCGGCTGCAGCTGCAGGGTCGTTTTTGTCCTTGCCCTTCTTCGCCTTCTTCACCGTCGATTTAGTGTCCTTGGACGAGTAGCTCATCGTCGCCGAGAGCCTCCACGGGTCGGGCCTTGGGCAACCCGATCCCGTTGCCCGTCGAAGAAGGGTCCGCAACATTTCGCTTTGTTCAAGGTTTTGCAAGGTTTTTGGGAGAAGGTGGAGCTGTGTGCTACTGGGAAATTAGCCGCACCAGGTGATGGGCAAATTTGTAATTTCAAAACCAATTGGTTAATATGTGCGTTTGGGCTCGAAGCGGGCCTTATAGTCAGATTGTGGGCCCAATTTAATTGGGCTAGGTTTGGTTGTTTGAGCCCAATAACGGAGAAGTAGAAGGATCATGCATTATGATGCATGCCGGTGAAGGTTTTTATTTTTTTTGGGTCATAGTGGAGTTTGTGGCATGGACAATAAGAAAACCCTTATGGGGTCACAGATTTGTGTGATCCACCTCAGAAGTCAGGGTGACTAGTCTTCAAATTTTTTTATGTTGCTTATTAGCCGAATAACCGTCACATTGAAAAATTTCTCGTTAAATACACTCGGTCTTATTCCGAGCAATCGTGAAACTTACAAGAATCCCACAAATTTGAACACCTGGATTTCCAATGGATAATGTTGGATTTAAATAGGAAAATGGCTGGCTGAATGACAAATGCGCATTGTCGAAGTGCATATATATAGCAAATAATTCTACTGGTTTTTGGCGTTTTGGCGTGGCACAAATGGACGAAGATTAAGTTAGGTATTTGTTTGCATGCGAATTATTATTTAAATTGATCACGTAATTAAACACCCACTAGTGACTTTCAGGTAAATGCAGCAATTATTATTATTATTTATTGCTAATAATGCAATTTTGGTGTTCAAAATGATTGCGAGTGTGTGGCCTGAAATTTGAGTTACTTTTAAAAATAAAATAAATATTTATAATAAAAAAACCGTTCTATATATGGGTGGAAGAACATGAAAATTGACAGAGAAGAAATGGTGGATTAGAACTTAGAGTAATATTTTTGGTTGGTCCATCATCGATGGTTATTGGTTACCTGTGTTAGATCTTAATTAAATTACTCATGATATAAGAGCCATCATTATCACGAATGAGTAAGTACATTTTATGACTTTCGGTCTCACATCCATAACCGACTATTAATCATATATGGCAAAAAGCTGATTAATCTAAATCTAAGTGTGTTTACTTCATAAATTTTTGTTATTTATTGAGTTATTCTAAAATAAGCATAAATAATATCTTTATGGTCTTCAAGGAATAAATTAAAATATCAACTAGTCAGAATTTAATGGTACTTCTTTTTTTAGCGTTGCTATTTAGACCACATTTACCTGACCACATTACTAACCATCTCTCTAATATAGGTAGGTCTCACATACATTGGTGGGGCCGACCTCTATCAGAGAGGTGGTCAATAAATGTTGTACCAAATAGGATTGTTGTTCCTCTTTTTATTTTTATTTTTATTTATGGCATGTTTACTAATCCGTAATTGGATTAGAAGGAATTGAATTGAGGAGGAGTTGGATTGATGAGAATTAGATTCCGGATTCCTAATAAAGTTGTTTACTAAACCATATGGATTGAGGAGAGTTAGATTCCAGGATTTCTATTGAAGTTGTTTACTAGACCATATGGAATTGGGGTATGAGTGGTGTTAATTACTAAAATGTCCTCATTGTTGGTTTAAAATAGATGGCATATTTGGAATTTTGAAAATTGTTAGAGGATATAATAGGTAAAAAAGATGAATTCCTAATGGGTTAATTATCTAGGAATTAGAATACCACCTCCCACCTAAGAATTGAATTCCTCTAAAATCATGAATTTAATTCCTAATTTTGTGTGGGCTCCACCTACTTTTCAATTCCTTAATGTGAAGTAGACGCAAGAATCCTTCATAGGTGGAATTCAATTCATAATGTGAATTCCAATTCCTGATTAATAAACATACCATTAATCTAAACTATAAGGAGGAGAATTTGAACTTGGGTGCAGAGTTGTGAGTACATTTGCTCTAACTAACTTGATTAAGCTCGTATCTACTTAATGTTACTTCTTTACAATATAGGGAGAGGTCCAAATTCGCAAAACATGTTGCAGCAAACATTATCACTAATTTAACACGAGATTGAAAATATTGACACCGGAGAAACTGGCCTTTGGACCTAATGGAATTCCAATTAATGAGAGTTTAGTGGCTTCACCTTGCGGCCCCAATTAATCCTACCGCGTTTTCCACAATTTTACTTCATGCAATGCAACCGTCCAACTCCCACTCCACTCACCAGCTTTTTTGCCCCTATATATAATCTCCAAATCCCATCAAACTTATTCAAAATTCAAACCCAACATTCCCAGGTGAAACGCACAGCTTCCAGATCCAGTCTCTAGACCTGGCAAACTTTCAACCATGTCTGCAGGAGGGAGAAGATGCAGAAGAAGCACGAAACAAAACGACAGTGGCGGTTCTCTACAAAGCCTTGACCTCCAACGACGTTGATGTCGTCCACCTCCTCCTCGCACCCTATCTCGAGTGGTGGTTCCACGGCCCACCAACCCACCAGCATTTGAACCGCCTGCTCACCGGTTCGCCACCATACGACTCGTCATTCAAGTTCGTCCCGCTCTCCATCGTCGCGTTCGGGTCAATGGTGCTGGTTGAAGGATTCGACGATTGTCGTTAGGTGTCGTGGGTGCATGCATGGACCGTGACGGACGGGATAATTACCCAGGTCAGGGAATACTACAACACCTCCGTCACAGTCACCCGGTTATCGTCCCCCGAAATTAGGTCACAGTCAGGCAATTGCCAGAGTGTGTGGCAAAGTAAGTTAGCGGATAATGAGTCCGTGCCCGGCCTCGTTTTGGCACTATAACTAGCAAAATGCTACAATTATGATCTAATAAGCTCTTTAATATTTGATTAAGAAAGAGTTTATAAAGCACAAGAACAATAAGTAATTATAGCATGCAACAACGTTGGCTTAATTATCTGATGAATTATGTGTGTTTTGTGGGTCTTGTCTGTCTAGTTCTTGGTTAGTATATGTGCTTGGGAACATTTGGGAGCACATATATATATATATATATAAAACTTATAAGTGTGTGATATATGTGGAATTGTATGACTTAAATTATGTTTGTAAGATAAGTGTTGTGGCCTTTCTTCTACTTTATTATTTAGTTTTGGTCTTCTTGGATATCTCAACTTTGTATTGAATTGATGCACTTGTCTATTCCAAATCCCGAAAAGAACGGAACTATATGCAACATTATCGATAGGAAAGAAAATGTGATTCAATTTTATTTATTCCATCATAGTGTGTTTAATTAGTATGTTGCCGGCCTCTTTAAAAGTAGAACAAGGATCTATACCTTTAGAGACGGTCACTTCATAATCATTGCAGATTTTTTTATTTTTTTTATTTTTTATTTATGAGAACATTGCAGATATTGATATGTATATGACCAAGTGGCAATGTCACACCCTTTTTATTATTATTTGTTATTGGGGTACTATGAGGTAAAGGAAAAACTAAAATTTAAACAAGAGACAATAAAAAAAAAAAGTAATGGAAACTTTCATTTAAACAAAAGTAATTTACAACGTAATTTTACAAGGAAATTAAAATAAAAAGAGAACATTATTCTCTTCACAAAAAATCCAAAACTATTTGAATAGTTCTTTTTATTTTCGAGTCACAAACTAAACCCCTGTTTCAAAACCTGCAAGAGATGTAAAAAGAGGTGAGCACTAAAAGCTTAGTAGGGATCCTACATCTTTTCTTATGAGTAAGATTTACAATATGAATTATGATATGCATGAATGAACTTCAATTCTCCAAACCCATTAATTTATATAATAGAGCAAGTAAATTTGCATGTCTCATACCATGCATTTTATCAATATGATTCTGTTTGCACTAACACTTGTAACATTCAAAATTCCATGATCCCCTTTTTCTAGCCGTAGTGCCTAAACCATTGATCTCCAAGTCCAAAGCACCCATTCAACCATTATACTGCCAATATTCTATTCTACTGTACACATGAGCTTACCTGAATTTGGTCCATACAATAGTGAGACTGAACTATATGCAAAAGCAATTTTCCTTTTCCATAACCTAAAAATGTAACAAACTCCTTTACTCCAAAAATCAATGATAAGCAAATCATGATAATGAAAATCTTTATATAATAATCAATATTCATATCTCAATTTCATAAGTAAAACATTCTAACAATGTAAAAGAATTAGTAAAGCTTCAACAATAAGTAATTTAAACAAGAGTATTAACAAACAGTTCTATGTAATTAATCCCCAACATTCCACTACCTTATTTCCAAGCTAGCTGACTCGTTCCTTAAGCTTTGTCCAGCTCTAAGGGCACTTCCAACGGTGCCCTCCAGCCCAAGCAACAAGGGGTCCAAGCCCCAATTTGTAGTTCCAATGGGCTTCTACAGCTCTGGAAGCACATGGGTCCCACCAAATCTGGCCAACCCAAAGGCAAGAATAACCTGGGATGTTGCCTGAGTTTGTTAACGTCAGCAACGAAAAAAAATTTCAAAATAAAAAAAAATTCTAAAAAAAATACTAAGAATTTCAGAATTTATTTTAATAAATACTTAGTCATATTCTTCACTTCCCACACCAAAACTCTATATAAATTCTTCTCCTCATATCTCATGTGAATAGTAGTTGCCCTTGAGTTGCCATGACAATGGGTGGAAACACCACAAGCCTTTTGTAAGGGCTACCACTATTTACATAAATAGTAACATCCCTTGCCTTGCCCTTGCCCTTTGCCATGATAAATGGGTGGAAGTGCTCTAATAACATCCTTGAGTCTAAATCTGATAATTGGAAAACATAAAATATAAAAGAAAATATTTAGAATATTGTAATTAAAGATGACCGGACATCATCTCATACAAAATTGGTTTTTTTAACAGTATAAATGGACAATTTTGAACAACTTTGAACAACCTTTTGACTTATCAAATATCAATAAAAATTACAAATGAATAGTCATTTTAAAGCTTGAAGAATCTGTTTTACAACCATGTAAAATTTGTTAAAAACCAAGTTCTAGAACGAAAGAAATCACGAATTAAAGTAACAGGTACGAGTAGGAAACTTTGCCCAAAATTTTACTCGAGTTTAACAGGCCATGTTCATATCTGACTTTAACCCCTCAAATCTCTCCATGAAAATTTTCGTATAAATACTTGATTTAAAGCTTATGAAACCTTCTGCAATCTTGTGGAATTATTTTTCTAAAACAAGCTTTGTAATGAAATAAAATTGAGTCGGAAGAGAGGTTAAGAAATCTGAAATCTGCACTATAAACCTACAATATTTTGCAATTGAAATTCTGTTGATTTTCTTTTAAAACAGAGGTTCAAATAGAATCATGGAAACACAGAAATGATATGAGTAGGTTCTAATTTCAGATCAAAACATGATATAAAGTATTGGAATTCAAATTGAAAACTAAAGAATTTACTAAGGACACCCAAAACCATAAAAGCTCTTACTCTTAGGCCTTCCTTTTACAAAGCTCAAAACGTCTTTCTTTCTTCCTTTTCTCTTTCAGAATTCTTCCTCTCTCCCTCTCTTTCTTTCTACTTGTAAAGTGAGCAAAACTCATGAAAAATCCTTCTCAAACTCCAACTATTTATAGGTGAAAAAGTCATGATTAAAGCCTATTACTATGTCTTCCACCTCCACTTTATGGCTGGGATTCAGCTTTCTTGCTGGGATTGGACAGCCGTACAGATTGCTAACAGAGCAATCTAAGTTCATCACCAACAACCATCTCCTTCTACAGACTCTCCGCCTCTTGCCTAGCCTTTCCACCTCCTCTTTCAATCTTGCCGCCACCAACTTATGTAGTCTTCACTAATAAGCACCGTAGAGTGCTTACAAAGCATGAAGATATGTTTAAAAGAAACAAGAAAAGAGAGAAAGAAGAAGATATGAGGAAGAACGAAATAATTGGCTGCAGGATTTTTTGAAAGAGAGTTGATGTACTTCAACTTACATATCTGAATTTCTAAAATAAAACAAAAATTCTTTTTGAAAAACAGTTCTTTACAGGCAAATAACCAAGGTATTTATATATCATTCCATTCCAACATGTCAATGAACTTAATAATTATCCCTTCATAAATAATACAAATCCTAAATTAACATCAAGTTTGATTAGGAAATTTAGTTGGATTCTATTCTTCTTGCTTTTAACTAAAAAAGTATCATAGCTAAAGGTAAGAGAAATTTGAGTTTGAAGAGAAAATCTCAAATTTTCTAAAACGATTATTATATATGATCATATAGCTAGAACAATATCTGGCAATGAGCGTTGAGACCGCTCTCTAGGATCACTCTGCCACAGCTTCATCATCTCATCCTCAACTTCTGAATCCCCAACAATCACCGTCACCCACGTATTGAAATACTCACGCAACTGAGTGATCATCCCTTCCTTGACGCTCCACACATGCGCCCAGTACGCCTTCGATCCTTCCCATCCCTCCGCCACCACTCGGTCACCAACGGGCGTGATGCTCCGAGGCCTGAACTTGAACTCCACATGTCTCGATTCTCCGGTCAGGGTCCTCATCATGTGCTGGCAATGCGGCGGTCCATGGAACCACCACTCAAGATCCGGAGCCACGAGCTTTGAGGTGGTACTAGTGTCTTTATGTGCCAAGGCCTTGTAGAGCGCCTTGACAACTTTTCTGTGTCGGGATCCGATGTTTTCCGCCACTAATAATTCCCCGAGAGTTGTGGTTTCCGTGGAGATTTCGTCGTGATCAATCCCCATTTTCAGGAATTTCAGGACGAACTAGGGAAGGCTATAGCTAGCTAAAAGTTGAAGTTTAGTGTTTGTTATATATTTTGGTTCGTGGTGTAACTTGAAAGAGTACATGGGAGTCTGAGACATATTTATATATAGGAGCAAAGCAGCTGGGGTGGGCACTTGGAGGGTTTTGGTACAACTTACACTATGGCCCAGCTATTCAAATAAAATTTGAAATCAAAATGTTTATTTTCATGACCTGGAGATCCAATAGTCTTTGATGTTTCCAAAAATATATATATATTATATAACTAGCTCAATCAGTCAGATACCCGGATGAGTTTGAATCGTCGGCTAATTGTGAGTCTTGCAGTCATCATCGATTACTCGCTATACACACGTGATGATTCACGTTAACATTTCTCTATATACAAAATGAGCATTAGGTCCTTAAATTAGTAGTTTTATCTAATTATATTGCTAAAGAAAATGCTAATCTGGGGACGTTATGTATCTGGTGCCAAATACAAACAAAGCTCAAAATTGAGTTGCAATAGATGAAAAGTTTAATTAATTAATTTAATAAACAACCCTTCGGGAAAGCCAAGAATGCTATAGTATGAAAGCAAATATAATTAAAAGAAATAATTCACGTTAGAAATTAGGTGGGATCAAAGCCGGGAAATTTCCTATATATTATTTGTAAAAGTGATTATGTTTTTTTATATATTATATATTTTAGCTGGCCCTATACGAATCACGTGTATTTAGAAGAAAACGGAAGGAAAGTAACAAACAATATGCAAATGCATGTTAGGTCAAAAGTAGAAGCAAAATTTATCACAGTTATTAGCTGTGCAGTTAACACCTTGAAGCAAAACTAGTGTTCACAAACGTAATCAATTATGTCCCTAAGCTCGTGTCTCATAACTTTTAAGTGAAAAAAATAGAGAGATGTGTCATGTCAATTTATTTTCTTTCTTCATAAATAAATTTAACTTTCGGCTCATTTTAATAACGTTGTAGTGATCGGTTAAATTTGAAGAAATTATAGAATATTGCGGTAGTATGACCACATGATATATCTTGTACACATGTTATAATATGAGTGGACGGCGTGGTTTATTTTCCTTTGACGTAGCATAACATAGACCATAACACATGAATCTATATAAAGGCAAGGACTCTTAACATTAAAAATTCATGGCATGTAAGGTTCAATTGTTGCTTTCTTGTAAAATCATATAAATTTCAAGCATCTACTTACAAATTTCAATCGAACATATCCAATTGATCGATCTTTACAAACCCACGCAATTCTTTGAGGTAGTATAACCACCATCCACAACAAGGTTATGACCACTCACATACTTTGATTCATCACTTGCAAGAAAAAGAGTAGCCTCGGCTATATCTTTAGCTTTTAGAGTTGCACCTTTTAGATTGGCCAGGCCTTTCACAAGATCTTCTATTTTTTCCACATCTTCCTCACAAGGTGACAATCCACAATCCATGCCTTCGCCATCTTCCTCGTGACTGCTCCAAGCATCGATTAGCATGGAAGTAGCTACCCCAAAAGGAGAAATACAATTAACTCGAATCCCATATCGACCAAGCTCACAAGCTTTGTTCTTTGTTAGACCTACAATGGCATGCTTTGAGGCTGTATAAGCATGAGGTCCAAGGCCTCCCATGGCATCGGCTACACTAGCTGTGGCTATGATGCACCCACTTCTTCTAGGCACCATGACTCTAGCTGCATGCTTCATCCCCAAGGCAGCTCCTCTAGTATTGACACGCATAATGTGATTGCATTCACGGGCATCAAAGTTGGTGATGCTCTTGTTTTTCGATTGATTTCCAAGGACTCCGGCATTGTTGAAGAGAATGTCTAATCGGCCATAATGGGAGATGGTTTGATTGATCAAGTTTTTTATGTAAGCTTACATCGCAATGTACATATATCGCTGAAGTGTACGTACAATTCGTTTGCTAAAATGGTACCACTTGTATCCTCAATATCTGCAATGGCTACCTCGGCTCCATTTTTTACGAAGAGCCTCACTGTTGCCTCTCCAATTCCTCTCACACCGCCTGTTACAATTGCTACTTTCCCCTCCAACCTGTACAAGAACAAACCAATAAACATATAATCAAGATATAATGCACTAAAGCAAGTTATCCCTGTACTTGAGGTATTGTGTTCCAATCTCCTATCTCTCAAAATCATTGTGTCAAAAAAAAAAAAAAAGAAGATAATGCAGTAAAAGTCTTCATCATAATTAGACTTACAATTTGACAAATTTAAAACCAATATCGATTACTATTGCCGTTCTGTTCCCCTTTAACTAGTAAGTGTTCTATTACTCGGAAGAGCTGGCCAGCCTACATTAATATTTTAAGAGAATAAGAAAAGTTCAAAGACAAAAGGAATATAAGAAAAGAAAATGCGAGAGAAAGATAACCTTGTAGATGGGAGAGAACCTATGACATGAATCTCTTGAAGGGTTTTTTCAACAGGCATCACTGAGGAGGCACAATTATGATCAAACAGAGATTGTTTTGTGGAGAGAGAGAGAGAGAGAGAGAGAGAGAGAGATAAATTAAAAGCTTCGCTTGTCCCTCAAGCACATATATTTCTAAAACTTAATCGAACACCATGAAATTGGACGGAGGAAAATTAAAAATTAATGATGATTGGAACCACCACATTACTAGAAAATATTCTTTTTTTAATGAGTTATGATATTTATGGTTTTATTTATCATATTTATATATACATGTTCAGGTCGCCCGAAAGTTGGAGATAGAAATGAAAGCAAAACAGATAAATATGCATACGTACCTGGCCGCAGATGACATGCATGCACTGTGCACACGCAAGAAAGTGAAAAGAAAAACCGAAACCCCATAGCTTTCATTTAATGATGGAGGCCGCAACAAGTATGGGATGCACAAAACTGATTGATGTTTTTGTCACAAGGTTTTGCTTCCACATCTAGTACTACTACTACTGTTGTATATATTTGGATGGATATGTTGTAGAAGAAATCTGAATTTTCACGACTGTGTTTTTGGTTTTGATCTTTTTGTGTTTGGTTTTTTGGTTTTTTCTTTTCACAATATGATGATATCACACTAGGTGACATAACATTCGGTACCGATACATTGCTATGAATGTGCTAAACTAAAACACAGCTTTTAACACTAAATCCTTAACTCTCAACATATTTATGTATTATAATTTGATTGTATCTGTAACAATTCATGCATCGCTTGTACACGTGATTATTGGTAAAAGCAAGTTGCAAGTAGGAAGTCTATATGATCATCTAATACGATTTTTTTATATATAATTAATTCGGTATAAATCCAATTCTTATGATAGAATTTGGGTGCAATCCACACACTTATTGTTGGTAATTCAAGTCCTCTGACTTTTGTGCCACGTAGGATTACTTGCCTTTTTTTAATTTCTGAGGTTTATATTTTAATTTCTTAATTTTTTAAATTTATGTTGTGCTTCCAATTTTGCCCCTAGGATATAAATCAGGTAACCTTAAAAACAGCAAAATCGCAACAATCACGTTAAATAATGCAAGAACAGAAAAAATCCCAAAAATATCATATCTTCCACAATCAATTATGTACCTATAGCACCTATCGTACAGGTAACCTCCTATCGTATAGGTAATTGCCGACACTGTACCTATATCACATGTATATGCCAAACGGTTACCTGTGCCACGGGTACACACTCAAGAGGTTATCTGTCGGTTAGGTTCTACGTGAAGTGTCATATCAAGTCACAAAGTGATAGTTCTTACCATTGACAGATTGTGGTAGAAAAACCATAGCATAGGTACAGTTTCAGAGATTACCTATACAACAGGTTCTAGTTGAGGAAAACCCAATTATGATATTTTTCTATTAGAGATTCATAAGCCAGCAAATAAAGTTGGATATAATGGAGCAATAAACCCCTGCTGCATTCAAATCCCAATTTATCTGCTCTGGGTTGTAGCTATGGGACGTGGCCCTGACGTTGCTCGCACTTTGGCCACTAGTACCACCCAAAATCACAACACAAATTAGTAACAACACCACCATTAACATTAACTTTCCCATTTTCATAAGCTCTCTGTTTCTCTCTCTAATATATTTTGTGGGATGTGATGTTCATGTTCTGCACTATAGGTACAGTTTCAGAGATTACCTATACAACATGTTTTAGTTGAGGAAAACCCAATTATGATATTTGTCTATTAGAGATTCATAAGCCAGCAAATAAAGTTGGATATGCCAGAACAAATTTGCAGCAAAACCATTCACCAATGATTGAGGAAAGCAACAACAAACAGACTCTCGGAAAGCATCAAGAAAAAACCGTAACAGAAAAGTATGAACGTACGCTAAATGAGAGAATTTATATGGGATAAAGGAACTTCAACTGACGCCACAACTGATGATAATCCAAAAAATTTGGGTTATTCCATGTGTAAAAGTAAATCATAAGTAGGAATCCAAAATTCTTCCTATTAAGGAACCAAAAAATCTGTGAAAATTGCTAGAGACAGAGCATGACTTTTGGGATTTCTGCGATTTGGGGGCTGTTAGATATGCGATTTGGATTTACCTCCTTTACTTTCCGTTTGTATATAATGGTAGGGGTTGTAAATACATTAAAATTGGTGGACACACTATTTACTTAGGTGGCTGCACGACTGGGCATTAGGACTGGAATTAATAGGTAACAATTATTGTCCTGCAATCAAACTGTATTGCTGAAATTGGACCCATATCTAAGAGCCCCATTTTTATAACCCATATGCATCTTGAAAATTTTAACTTTGTATATGAAATCATGTTTCATCCTCCAATATCACTTGTATTGCAAAAAGATAAAAGAGCTAAATTAAAGTGCATGATTAGATAAAAATAGCCCATAGGAAGTTTTAAGGTTCGTTCAAAGCCATCGGATACCTTACAAAACCTCTCTAGCTAGCTGTAACAAAATAATAAGAACTTTTCACTGATCACATGAAAAGATGTTAGGTCACTAAATTATTAACACACACATGTTTTTTTATCATGAAAAAACCAAACAGTCAACCTCAACTGACTCTTAGACAGTAACTGTAGGTACCGTAACTAAAGGAAGTGGTAAAAAAAAAATCTTGACTGAATTGGGTAGTGGTTACCAAAAAAACAAAGGTTACTACTTGCCAGTCCTTTTAGTACTCACTAGTAGGGTTTCTATACAAGTCTGAGAAAAACTTTGGTGATCAGCTTTGTTCTCTAAACCAGAGTCATGGTTGCCATTGTCTTATTTCCCTTGAAGCTATTCTGCCTCCCCTTCTTGCTTCTTCTCATTACAATTGTCTTCACATATTTGATCAGACAATCCAGGCGTGAAGAAGTTCAAGCAACACTACTCACTTCCTCCCAGTCCCAGGTGCCTAAAGCCTTGGCGTATTGTTGGCAACCTCCCCGAAATGCTCATCAACAAGACTGCGTTCTGGTGGATGCACAAGCTCATGGACGAGATGAACACTGAAATCGCATGCCTCCGGCTTGGATATGTTCATGTATTCCCCGTCACTTGCCCGAAACTCAGCCGCAAGTTCTTGAAGAAACAAGATGCAACTTATGCGGCCCTGTTAGCATTTCCACTCTGCTCAAATACATCTATTCATTGTGTGCATCAGATTACAAGCCGAGAGGGCTTGACTTGGGCGGCCATTAGAAGACAATAAAGGAGGCCATTGAGATTACAAGGAAATACCATGACCCTCTGATTGAAGAGAGGGTTCAACAAGAGAAAGCTGGTTATGGGAAGAAGGACCCAGAGGACTTGCTTGTCATTCTAGTCTCATTGAAAGATGCCAGTTCTGGGGAACCAACCACTACTGTCACTAGAATAAAATCAAAGCTCAAGTAAACGGTGACTCCCTCTCTCTCTCTCTCTCTCTCTCTAGAAAACAGGGTCTTTTGCCTCAAAATTTGTCACATAAAGCGAGAATCTGTGACGAAGTTTTCCTAATGTCACATATGATGAATCTCATTTTCGTTTCTTTACGATTTTTTTTTTGGTCACCCCTTAAGCCTCAGGCTCCATGTGGATGGAATGATTTCAAATCCATTGATTGAGATGACATTATAATGTATAAACTTGCTTGTTTAGACTATTACAATTCATGTATGCAAAGTTTTGGACAAGAAATAAAGGAATAAGATAAATGAATTTCAAATGATTCCTAGCATGTAATCATTTCAAATCTATTTCAAATGTACTACATCTAGTCATTCTAAATACCTTCAATCTAATGTGGTTCTTGTTTCTGTAGCAAATTTAGCTTTATTTTCAAATCCAAATCCCTTCTTTAAAATCCCTCCATCCAGATGGAGCATTGTTTTCTTGTATAGAGTTTGATTTTCAATATAGGTCGAATAAAACCTAATTAGTACCGAATTCTCAGATATATTTGAGATATTAGTGTAACGTTCATGTGCATATAATTTAATCTCCAATGCGGATGTCCCATTATATCTTGCTAATTATTACGTGTGCATCAATTTTTTTTTTTTTTTTTATAATTTCTTTATAAGATACGTAAATGAATTTAACAGAAATATTTTGCAACACAAGAATTGGATGGTGGTTGGCAGGGAAAGACGAGTCCAAGAGTCAGATATGTCACAGCTCAACTAGGCTTGTGCTAGAGAGGCCTTTCGCCTCCACCCCATTGCACCCTTTAATGTCCCCCAAGTGTCCATCTCCGACACGACAGTTGCCAATTACTTCATCCCCAAGGGAAGCCATGTGCTGCTTAGCCACCCAGGACTTGACCGCAACACTATAGTCTGGGATGAACCTCTCAAGTTTATGCCCGAGCGCCATCTCAAGGAAGATGATCGTCTGCAGTCTTGCTCACAGAGACAGAGCTGCGCTTCATATCATTCAGCACTGGAATGTGTGGCTGTGTAGCGACTGCGCTTGGCACTTCAAAGACTCATGTTATTTGCTAGGCTTCTTCATGGGTTTAGTTGGAATGTGCCACCCACTGAGTCCAGAATTGACCTCACCGAGTAAAAGGATGAACTCAGCCTCGCTAAGCCTCTGCTTGCACTTGCAAAGCCTCGTTTGCCTGCTCATGTGTACTCGGTAGACTAAAACAGTCTGCAATGTTATATCCAGTATCGACCTTCTCTTGTCTTGCATGCAAGATTGGATTAATAAAATGGCTTAACTGCTACAATGTTCCCTGAAACATTTGTCAATTCTCACTTTTCCCCTCAAAGTTAAAGTAACCCACTTTGCCTTGACTTGACCGATGTTTTGTGTCTCAATTCCCCCTCACCGTAAAGTCTGTTAAAAAAGCTAACGTTGCACCAATGGGACCCACTATTTAGTTAAACTAAATGCCATGAAGAAAAAAAAATTAAAAATTAAAAATTGTCTTTTAAACAGTGCAATCATCGCCACGTCATCGTCTAAGCTAACCTCCTCGCCCAAGTTTTCCACTTTCCCGTCATTTTCTTCGATCCCATCCGCTTTCTCATTGGAACCCACCAAAACCAAAGCAGAAGCAGAGCTTTCAATGGTAAGCTCATGTGAAACTTGAGCGTTCTCTTCCAGAAAGATAGAATCTTCGGCAGCAACATCGACCGATTTCGGGCCTCGCGACGGCTCAGCTTGTCTCTTCTCTTGCCTCTGCCGCCGTTCTTCTTGGTCTTCTCGTCGTTGGCCGGGTGATCTTCGGAGGCTTCAATGGCTTGGTGGATGGGCTCGCGGTTGGGGGAAGAGTCCCATTTGAACTAGTAGCTTTTGTAGCAATTGAAGCAGTCGCAATCGAACATTTGGGGCTGGTGGGTGTTGGCGCTGGTGGACTTGAGGCCTTTCTTGGAGGATTTCTTTTCGGGGTCTTGGGTCGGGATCAAAGAAATATTGGGGCGGTTTTTTCATGGACCGGGTTATCAAGTTAGCCAAGACCTGGCGGTCCTCAAGGGAGAGGACCGAGGCCAAAGCTAAAATGGCAGCTGGGAGGAGCTCAAGCACAGAGAGAACAAATCCATCAGAAGAGGAGCTATTGTTGCATCATAGGAAGATTATATAATATTGTGTCTAATTTGGCCCAAATTCTAGTATTGTTATGCCAAGTAAAGAATCATCCAGAGGAAGGGACCACTTTCAATGCTGTAACAATAACAAAATTCCGAAACCAGTATTGAATTAGGTAGTCTCCAAGAACCACCGTCTCTCATTAGGTTGTATAATACGTTTAAAAGTCTAAATTAAGGAGAATTGGCAGTCTCTAAACAATTCCACAAAACACAAACTATCAAATTTATACAAACCATGTAAAGTATAAACATATTTCATGGAGGAGGAGGAAGAAGAAGGAGATGGGTGCACTTTGCCTTTGTTCTTTATATTCATGGTGTTCGATGTTTTGCTTGTGCGGAAGGGAGAGTGGTAGGTGATGAAGCTGGGTAGGGATTCCAGGAAAAAGATGAAAACTTAAGAGAGAGAGAGAGAGAGAGAGAGAGAGAGAGAGAGAGAGAGAGAGAGAGAAGGGGTGATGAATAGTGGTGGGGAATGGGTGAGGTCGAAGCCCTAAATCCACAATTCTTAAAAGATAATTTTTAATTTTTTAATTTTTTTTCTTCACATATGGCATTTAATTTAGCTAAATAGTGGGTCTCATTGGTGCCACATCAGCTTTTTTAACAAATTTTTTAACAGACTTTACGATGATGGGCAAAGTGAGACATAAAACATCGATCAAGGGGCAAAATGGATCACTTTAACTTTGAGGGGAAAAGTGAAAATTGACCAATGTTTCACGGGGCTCTGTAGTAGTTAAGCTTAATATAAAAAAAAACTAATGGTGTCTTGTTGGGTCTAACATAAGACTGGCAGGACCAAACCCAAATTTCACTTTGGAATTCGAGTCGAACCCTGTACGTATCCGGACACCTGGCAGTTGCCGAACACAAATGACCAATTGCCCTTCTAACTAAAATAAAATGAAAATCAAGTGCGACTTATGCTGAAAATTCGGTAAGTCCCCCCCTGGAAATTAAATATTTCCAAAAAATTAGCACATGTAAAACAAGCATATATATATTTATATATAACCCAACTGCCAGCATGTAACGAATTATATCTAGAAATCAAGAATCATATCAATCTGGCCTTAGGCCTAAAAAAAAAATCGAATAAATCTTTCTATTGACAACATTCAATTCAATTTCTTAGAACATCCACAGAACAATGTTAGATTTCATAATAACTTAGCCGAACTACCTTTTAATTTCTTGACCTCATGGCTGCACCTATTAACTCTAGGCTGCCTACATACCCTTAACAATGGATCAAGCCACACGTAGTTCTTCCAAAATCTCAACTCGAATCGTATACCTGAGTATACATGTGCCATACACTGAACTCCCTTTTATTTTATTAGAACAATATCTTAGAACTGAAAATCTCTACACCTAGGCGTACACTCATTCCTGATTCGTCAATTACATCATTGCAGACCTCGGAGACACCAAGTCCCCTCAAATCACAACTCTCACAGGCCTCAGAGATACCACTTCTATCAAGGCCGTAATGCTCGCAGGTATCAGAGATAACTCTTCAATCTGAGCCGCAATACTCGCAGGTCTCAGAGATAACTCTTCAATCTGAGCCGCATTACTCGCACCACACGGTTCAGACGTCTCGAACTCGTGGGGCATTATTTATGAATGACACTGTTCCAAGTAACTAGGGTGTACCTTTGTGATGGGTTGGAAAAACCGTATCCCAAACTAATATCAATACTTTCCTTTGTTTTACAATCTAATTCCTAGCCTTAATCAATTTCCTGATAACTTGGTTCAGATCACTCACTCCTGGTTAGGACTCGTTTACATGGTCCTTTTAATCCTTTTCAAAGGATATAGCTGTTAGCAATAGTCAAGTAATGAGGATTAGTTTGGCACCTACAATGTGTTTGGGCCTAAAATTGGCGCACCCAGGCCGAAAAACAAAAGCCCACGATCATGGGCCATTCATGGTTAAGACAGCCCATCGCGCCATCCAGCCCATTAAGTAATGCAAGCAGGCCTTGTCACGCGGCCCGAAGAACGTTGAAAAGGTTGGACCGCAAGAAGGACCAGAACGGTTCCGAGCCAAAAAGAGATGAGACTCGACAATTTCAATTAAAAAAGGAACCGTGCCCATGAACAGGAATAAAGCAGAGCGCTTCTGAAACATTTTCTGCGGCCAGAGAGGATAGTTTATCTAAGGATATTCTGTTATTTTTTGATAAACACTATTTTTAAAATTAGGCAGACTCTTTTTCTCTGAAGAGAAGGGAAGTGGGAAACGGGGAGTTGCTCAAAGCTGAGAACTCACCATCTCAAGACTGGAGACTCTTACAAAAATTGGGAACTCGCGAAGGATGGGAGGCAATCATGGCGACCCATCAAAACACAGGGGAATATTCACGCCGTCCATTATTTAAAGATAGAAAAGCCCCACGGGAGAACATCTCCTATAAATACCAGAGAGGGCGAACAGGCAAAGGGACATCCAACCAACCCAACCAAAAACTCAGTCAAAAGACAAACACTCAGAATGATCACTTGATCACAAACAGATTCCCAGACGAGACTCAAAGTCTGAAGCATTCCAATCTCAAAAGCTTTCCTGCAAGCTCCAGAATCATCTTGTTCACAAGACGGCAAAAGCGAGACTTCTCTCGTTACAAGCAGAGTTTGAGTTTTCTCAAATACGAAAACCTCAACAAATTTATGAAAAGCTCTGGCTGGAAGCAGCACAGGTGTCCCAGTACAAATTCCAGCTCAAGTCCAGCCACATCTGCCCCCTTCAGACTGGATAAATCCCAGTTCTCCCCATTGAAAGCCTCCCAGGGCTTGAAATAGATTAAAGCTCTGCCAAACTCAAACTTTGGTATCGATTTACAGCCATAACTTTCCAGGTAAAAGCTGTTTGGAGTCCAATCTAGCAGAGGTACGTCCAGTCCAGCAGGCACATCCAGTCCAGCCGCGAATAGAGACAACTATCCAGGCAGAAATGGAAGTCCAGCCCTCCTTTTCATCTTTATATAGTCAGTTTTCCCTTTTTGAGTCTTGTAAAAAGGAGTTCTGCCTGTAAAAAAGGAGTCCTGTCTGAAACAAGTGAATTCTGCCTGTAATAGGGGAGTTCTTTCTGAAATCAATTCATTCTGTCGTCATCCATTCTGGCAAGAACTGCCGATTTTTTATACCTGAGATAAATTATGAAGTCCTTACCAGTCTAAGGCATAGAAAAGAACTTACTTGGAAGATATTCCTCACCCAAATTCACAATCGTTTGTTCAAAGTCAATAGCTTGGGGCGCAAGTTATTCTTTTCTAAGTCTGTTAGAATTGAAAAATTGCTAACGGTGGCACGCTCGACACACAAAGAAAGTTAGTTCAATGACCAAACAATGGTTTTTGGATTAATGGGGAACTTTACCCTTTCCATCTCAAGAAACTAATCAAAACGGGTGAACAATTTGGCACGCCCAGTGGGACTTCTCAGTATATACACTCTGCCGTACTTTGAAAGTACATGTACATTGGAAGTTCTAGCCAGAATCTACATCACACGATGGAGCGAGACCAAGCAGCCTTCCAAGAAGGACCAGAATCAGAGAGCGATGCGGGACGGTCAGCCCATGGCAGGTCCAGGAAGACGCGTTCCAGAACTGGTTCCAGGAGGCTAAATCAAATACAGGAAGCTGTGTTCCGGACAGGAGGTTACGACAGAGAGGAGTCAGGAGTCTTTAAATACTATAACAGCCATGATGCAATGGCAAGTTAACAGGCAGTTCGAGGAAAAGACCGAGAGGCCGCCATGGCCAGAATTCCAAATCCTAATGCCTGTGATTCGAGCGCTGGACCTTCCCTTCGGTGCTCCACCAGGGCTAGCATGGCCACAGGAAGAGAATCCTCTTATTGCGCAGATAGTTGGAATACCAGGACCCGATGGAATCCAAGCTGGACAGAGGGGAGGAGCCCTTCTCGTCCAAGAACACGAGGCTCCAGTCAGGCCAGGAGTCCCTGCACCAGTTCAGGCTCCCAGAATGAGCCAGGGACGCTGCTCCACCACATGTGGTTCCGCGAGATCAACCACCGCCACTTCTGCCTGAGGCACCAGCTGTACCACCCTATAGACCAAGGAGAATGGATCCCAATCCATTTCCTCCATTAGCAAGGGGCAGAAGAGGGCAGAGGAGGAATTAATCCTTTTGTTAATAATGACAGGAACAGACCAGGGGCAAACTGGAGGAACTATCCAGAGGTTGAAGAGGAGGAAGAACACAGGGAAGAAGCTCTGCCCAGGCCATACAGAGGGGAGCACAGGTTTGATCACGACCACCCAAGAGCAGGGACGAATTCCACAGCCTGCCAATGCGTTAAACGACGTGGGGCATCCAGAGAGAATGATCAGGGAAATGATGGAGCCAGAAGCCAGAAGAGGAGAAAGGCCAACCTATAGAAAGCCATACCCGGCTTATATAGATCAGATCCTTTACCCCCAGGTTTCAAAGTACCAAACTTCACTCTATTCAATGGAGAAGACCCCATGCTTCGTCGGTTGAGCACATAGGCAGATTTTCTGTCCAGTGCATAGCTATAGAGAACAATCCCCTGTTAAAGCTAAGGCTTTTTGGAAATTCTCTCTCAGACAGGCTTTCACCTGGTATACCAGCTACCAGCCAATTCTATTCAGACCTTGGGAGCAAATGGAAAACGTTTTCCATGATTATTATTTCAGGATCCAGCCAGGAAGTCACCATCAGTGATCTTGCAGCTCTCAAGCAAAGTGAAGATGAGCCCGCTAGGATTTCATAACCAGATTTAGGAAGCTCAAGATGAAATGCCGAATCCCTATGGAAGAGAGACATTTCATTCAGATGGCTCAAACCTCCCTCAAGATTTCTTTAAGGAAAAGATTCGACGGGATGCTGTTCGGAGATTTGGCAGAACTGGCAGACAAGGCGTCTAAATATGAGGAACTGTTGAGAGAAGAACAGCAAAAAAGGAACTCTTCCAAAGGGACGTACTACAAGACTCATTCTTCTTCAGTCCATTTGATTGAAGTAGAAACTGAAGAAGATACGGATGACTCGGAGGAAAGAGAGGTTGCAAGTGGCAGAAATGGCAAAACTAAAACATCCCATCAGCTGCAAAACTCTCATAAAGCCACCGAAGGACCAGAAAGCCACCACCATTCACAGAGGGGTTCGTTCCAAGCAAACCAACACAGAACAAGGTCTACTCTTTCGATCTGACCAAAGTTGATGCTTTGTTTGACGAAATGCTGGCGCAAAAGGCAATAGAGATGCCTCATAAGTTGCCCAAACCAGAAGAGCTCAAGGGTAGGCAATATTGCAGATGGCACAACTCCTGGAATCACTCCACCAACAGTTGCGTCGTTTTCAGAGATGTCATACAGAAGGAATAACTGCAGGGAGATTGAAGTTGGCAGAAAAACCTCCTTCAGTTACGACCAATCCTTTCCCCCAGCCTCAAGTTAACATGGTCAACTTAAATTGGCTAGAGCAAAGGGAAAATGCCAGTTCCGCAGAAGTGAGAGAACAACAAAGGAGGACTTCCGGAGGCCAAAGGCAACCATCTCGGCTGGGATAGTATTATGCAGTAAATGCAAGTGCGAATGTGAGTTGGAAATAACTCTGATAGACAGAAGCAGCCCACACCCAGCGTGTTTGACAGGATTGGAACGTCACACCAGCAAGGCAGCTCCAACCCTCTCCAGAAAACGGAATCAGACAAAGGGATTACCTCAGGCCGGTTCAGGACACGCTGAAGGATGCCAGAGCGGCCTAAGAAGGAGATACCAATCAGCATGCCGGGAAACGACAAACCTTTGGCAACTATCATAGAAGGAAGATGGTATTCCGTTGGAAAAGCGGTAGACCAACCTTGGAATTGAGCAGAACTCAGAAGAGGAGAATCCAGAAACAATATTCCACCTTCCTTAGAGACAGGAGAGCTGCACAGGGTACTGAGCAGAGTCGAATTCTGCCAAGAGGAAAGGAAGAGCCAAAAAAGCTCCTCAGGGCAGAGCAAGCAGAACCGGAGCCACAAAAGCAGGGAAAAGATAGAACCTCCAGGCCAGCCCTCCGTCCATTCAAACTCACCCTCAGTCGATCAATTTGAGCTTCCACAAGCACAAGCTAGACCCGAATCTGCTCCAGAGAAGGACCAGGCAAGTCTGGGCTGAAGAGAACGAGGAGGAACAGTTGGATTATGAACCATCTACGGAGGATCAAACTGGTTTTCAAGAGGCAGGAGAGCGGGAGGATTGGACAGAAGAGATGGAGTATGATGAAGGATTGGATGAAGAAACCGAAGATTTTGGTGCAGAATTAGAGGACCTGTTACAAGGTGATCTAGGCATCAACATGGTGTTCATCTTATCAGAAAAATTCAGGGGCAGCGAGAAGGACAAGGAAGTACCTTGGAGGGAGACGTGTTCTCACAAGAGAACTTTGAGTGCAACTGGCGGAAGTAGAAGGAGTGCCAGAACAGCAACTACTTGCTGCCAGAACGGACGGAATCGCCATGAAATCATTTGCAGAACGCTTTGTTTCTCCATACCAACCAAGGAAATGGCTAATCACCTCAGACCTTTATTCATCACTGCAAACTTTGGAGGAATTCCTATTTCCAAATTAATGGTAGATGGAGGCGCAACCATTAATATTATACCACACAGACTGTTGAGTAAAATGGCCAGAACAGAGAAGGATCTGATTCCAACCCGTCTAACCGTCACCAACTTTGCGGGAGGCATCACTAAAACTCATGGAATTCTGGACGTAGATGTCATTGTTGGAACCAAAAAACTGAAGATTGCATTCTTTGTGGTAGACACTACTTCCACCACCTACAATGCATTGCTCCGAAGAGACTGGATTCATCAAAGCCTTTGCATTCCCTCTACTCTACACCAGTAACTAGCCCTTTGGCATGAGGAAGGATACATGGAGATGGTAGAGGCCGATCCACGACCATTTCTGCCTTCTGCCATGTGCTTTGAAGCAAGGTATTATCATGATGACCTTGGTTCTTTCACCTTCTTTGGAGTCGAATCAGAACGGCCGCCCTCATGGTGTCACGGCCCAAAGGCTCATTGAAAACGGTCTGCCAGTTCTCTAGAAGACTGGAATAGACCTTTTGTTCTCAACCTGCAGAACTCCAATGTTTAGTCCCAATCAACAGGAAAAGGATCGAGCTGCAACAATCCGATCCATTACAAAAAGATTGTTGATATACTGGGAAGAAAGGAAGCTTATTGCGCAGAATCTAGCCATTAATATGGCAGAATTCACGCATGAGAGCTTTGAAGAACATGAGGGGAGTTTAGAGGAGGAAATATTGGATTTCGCACCAGCAGCACTAGATGACTCCTTGCCAGAAGTAGAGGATCCGTTCCAGGAGATCAATCTAGGGACAGAAGAAGACCCAAGACCTACTTTCATCAGCGCACTATTAGAAGAACCACTCAAGAGTGAAATCATCGCACTTCTGCATGATTTCAAGGATTGTTTTGCTTGGCATTATCACGAGATGTCCTAACTGGACAGAAAATTGGTTGAACACAAGCTGCCTATCAAGGAAGGCTACCTTCCGGTCAAGCATGCCAGAAGAAGAATGTCCATGGAGACAGAATTGAAAGTCAAGGAAGAGATAGAGAGATTGCTCAAAGCAGGATTCATCAGGCCGGCCATTTACACAGACTGGCTAGTTAATATCGTGCCAGTTTTGAAGAGAAAGAGAGGGGGGCAGTCAGGATATGTGTGGATTACAGAAATCTAAATGAAGCATCCCTCAAGGATGAATATCCAATGCCAATGGCTGATATGCTAGTAGATGGAGCTGCTCACCACCAGATGTTATCTTTCATGGATGGCAACGCAGGATATAATCAGATTATGGTGGCAGAAGAAGATATCCACAAGACAGCCTTCATGTGTCCAGGGCATTTAGGTGCTTTTGAATACACTGTAATGCCTTTTGGTTTAAGAAACGCAGGAGCCACTTATCAAAGAGCAATGAATTCTGTTTTCCATGATATGATAGGACTTTCTCTGGAAGTATATATAGATGATGTGGTGATCAAGTCTCCAAGTTAGAGAATCATGTATCAAACCTAAGAAAGGCATTTCTAAGGATGAGGCAACACAAATTAAAAATGAACCCTAAGAAATGTGTTTTTGGAGTACAGGCGGGAAACTTCTTGGGATTTTTGGTACATCAAAGAGGCATAGAGGTTGACAAAAATAAAACCAAGTCCATCATAGAGGCTCAACCGCCTCGGAACAAGAAAGAACTACAAAGTCTTCTTGGGAAAATTAACTTCCTGAGAAGATTCATATCCAATTCTGCGGGAAAAATTCAGCCCTTTTCTTCCTTGTTAAAGCTGAAGCGGAACAGACTTTCAAGTGGGAAGAACAACACCAAAGAGCTTTTGAAGAGATCAAACGTTATCTCTCCAATCCGCCAGTCTCTCCCCACCAAAGAGGGGCAGACCACTTAAGCTCTATATATCTGCATTAAAAACATCTGTGGGGAGCTTGTTAGCTCAAGACAACAAGGAAGGGAAGGAACAGGCGGTCTACTATCTAGAGCGGAACTCTCGCAGAAGTAGAAAGGAACTATTCTGCGATTGAAAGGCTTTGTCTGGCCTTATACTTCACCGCTGTAAAACTCAGACACTACATGTTGCCATTTACCATCTACATCATTGCCAGAACAGACCGTGGATCAAATACATGCTGACAAGGCCAATGTTAAGAGGCAGAATTGGAAAATGGACTCTGGCGTTAACAGAATTTGCTTTCAGGTACGTTCCTCAGAAAGCTGTCAAAGGGCAAGCTGTGGCAGATTTCCTCGCAGGTTACCATCCGGGAGAAGAAATTGAGAATATGGACTCTATGGATATAGCAAGCGCAGATCTCCTGACAAGGGCTCATGTTTGCCTTAACAATCCCATTTATTCAATTCACCTCACCCCATGGAAGCTGTACTTTGATGGATCAAAAACTGACTTAACCTCCTAGAGGGAATTGTTCTAGAAGAACCCTTGGGAGTTAGACATTGTTATTCTTTTCAGTTGGACTTTCAATGCACCAATAACAGAGCTGAATATGAAGCTCTAATCATTGGCCTTGAAATATTGGTGGAGCTGGGGGTCCAGTCTGTGGAAATCTTGGGAGACTCCATGCTTGTTTTGAAACAGATTGCTGGGGAATACAAATGTTTGAACCCTGACTCAGCCGTCTATTTGGTAGCAGCTAGGAATTTGTTGACAGAATTCAGGGAAGCTACTTGGGAACACATCCCAAGAGAAAAGAACTTCGCAGCCAATGAACTGGCTCAAATAGCTACAGGAATACAAATCCCTGAAGACTGTGTCCAAAGAATTATCAAAGTAGGGAAAAAGAGCCTGCCATCTGTTCTGGCTAGGGGAATGGAGATAGATGTCAATTCTGCCACAATCACTGAAGATGATTGGAGGACCCCTATTATAAACTACTTGCAGTATCCGATTCTGCCCTCTGAGAAGAGAGTCAGAATCATGGCTTCAAACTACCTCATGTGGAATGAGGAGCTGGTCCGAAAAAGCAAGGAGGAGGTATTGTTAAGATGCCTGGGAAAGAAGGAGTACATGAAGGTCATGGGAGAAACTCATGAAGGGATATGTGGAGCTCACCAAGGCGGAAGGAAAATGTGTTGGCTAATCAGAAGGTATGGCTATTTCTGGCCGACCATGATGAAAGACTGCATCGATTATTCCAAGGGATGTGAGGCTTGTCAAAGACATGGACCAATCCAGGAGGTGCCTTCGGTTCCTATGAATCCAGTAGTCAAGCCATGGCCATTCAGAGGATGGGCAATGGACCTCATTGGAAAGATTTATCCAGCCGCGCCGCCGCAGCATTGTTTCATCATTGTGGCCACGGATTATTTTACTAAATGGGTGGAGGCCAAGCCTGTTAAATCTACCACATCTCAAGAAATCATCACTTTCATAAAGGAGCAGATCATCCAGAGATTTGGCATTCCGGAATCAATCACCACCGACAGGGGATCTTCTTTCATATCTAGAGATATGCTAGATATGGCAGAAACATTCAAATTTAAACTACTCCAGTCTACTCCTTACTATGCTCAGGCCAATGGACAGGCAGAATCAAGCAACAAAATAATAATCAATATCATCAGGAAAATGCTTGAGAAAAATCCAAAGCAATGGCATGACAAGCTTTCAGAAACCTTATGAGCATACATAACTTCAAAAAGGGAGGCAACTGGTATGACTCCATATGCTTTGACTTATGGCCATGATGCAATTCTGCCTATGGAAATAGCAGTCCAATCCCTCAGGATTGCCCATCAACACGAATTGGTTGGGAAGACTACAACCAGGCCATGTTATTAGAACTGGAAGGACTGGATGAAAGCAGAATTGATACCTTCAACAAACTCTTAGCTGGAAAGCAGGCTGTGTCAAGAGCATACAACAAGAGAGTCAAACATAAGAGTTTTGAAGAAGGGGAAATAGTCTGGAGAGCAGTTCTGCCCTCGGAACACATATAGCTGGTTATGGAAAGTGGTCACCAACTTGGGAAGTACCTTTCATAATTAACCAAGCAGAACCCTCTGGCTGTTCATCAGAGGCTGGAACTGGTGGAATGTTCAGCCTCCGAATCTTCAAAAGCGGCCAATTCCGAGCTAGTCAGTTCTCCCGGGCCATAGCACGTTGTTTTTGAGCCAAGGCAATGCTCTCTGCTATCACTTCAGCAGGAATTTCCTCCTAGCAAGAGCAAACGTAAGTCAGATATTGAAAAGTAAAAATAAAAAGAAACATGATCACACGATCAAAAGGAGGGCCTCACTTCTTCTTCAAAATCTTTTCCTTTTGAGCAGTTTTCTGTCACATCTTCTGCCTGGCCTTTCTCCTGCTCAACGCTTTGAAAGCCTCTTCCAGCTCATCATCATCAAACTCGCAGCCGCGGCTGGAATAACGGCAGCCCCACCAGCTGCCGGCTCCACTCCTTTTCCTAAGTCTTTTAGACCTAATGAGAGGGGGAACATGAGGACTTTCAGCTGCACAGAACGAACAAGTATTAGAAGAAAGGCAAGGCAGGAGCAGGTCGAAGGAAATGAAATTTGAATACAGGAACCATACCAGAAGTTTCAGGATGGACAACGTTGCCCTGCGAGGAGTACTTCCCTTTCTTTTCGGCCAGCAGTAGGCCAGCCTCGCAAGTTGGTTGTTCTGCGAATTCTCATCCTCGTCATCACCGGATGGGGGCTCCAGATCACCGCGGCAATGACAGAACTAACTGCATAAGGGAAATATAAGGTCAGAACTGAATCCAGCAACAGAAAATGGAAACAGGAAGGGTAAATCAAAGCTTACCAAACATTGCTCCAGCCTGAACCGTTTGTTCACTGATGATGTTCTTCATTGAAGGATCTGATACAGGCAAAATTGATGCATCAGACAAACATAGACAACAGAACAAGAAATTTCAGACAGAATGAAGAAGTTACCTTCTATGATCTGATCATTGGTGTCTTGGATGGCTTTGACTGTGAATTTTCTGGCCTCTGCTTCTCCAAACATATTTCCACAGGTCCAGCCGTCAAAAAGCACTTTGACTGCATCAGCCGAAGCAGGCATCCCTCGAAATCTGGCTTTCCACCAAGCATCGAAATCGGAGAAGCTGGATGAGTTAAGCTCCCATGATGGATAGGGTTCATCCAGACTGTTATTTATCTTATTTACCTGCACAACGAGCATCCTTGTGCACCTCCAGACTATTTGAATCTCTCCAGGAAGAAGCCCGGTTACAACTTCTGTAGTATTTGAATGGAATGACCTGTGGACAGCCAAGTTGTCTTGCACAGAAGTTGAGATGGTAGATTTCCGCCCCCAGATGATAACTTGGAGGTCTCCCACCTCCATAGGGCAGATCCCTCAGGAGAGATACGCTCAGAAAGATCTTCCTGAATTCTGTTCCTGGCAGTTTCATCCTCTGGCTCCCTTTCAAAAAGCCGATGCCCAGGCTGGAACCAAGGATAGGTTCTTCTGGATCACCACCTGCCACTTAGCCGCGGAACGCTGGGAACAGTGCCTGAACCACATCAGGTCTCCTCGACAGATCGCTTCGGCACTTCTGCCGACATAAGGGAAGAGCCAGGACCTGATTTTCAGGCAGAACAAGGTCAGGGAACCGGAATTCCGGAAAATACACCTGCAACCAGACTTGAATCATCAGAATGAACCAGGAGCAGATAAATTCAGAGGACTCTCCATGGTGACAGTGTGTAGATTCTTGAATAGATGAGCCAGAACTGACGGCCCAAGCCCAACGTCTCTATGGTTGTGCAAGGCTTCCGCCAAGTGCCTATACTCAAGCAGAATGGCAGAAGAGCGGTTTGGGAAAACAAACCTATTCAGCCAGGTCCAGAAGAAACAACATGTGCTGCCTGATCCTTATCCTCCTCCACACTGAATTTCTTCAAATAATTGGAAAAGGAGCAGCTCTGGTTGATGGCAGGAGGAGAGATGGTGAAGGGCTTGTTCAATTTCTCATGATTCCTCTTTCGGTGATAATCACCAACAGCATCAACAGGGTCTGCCATGGGGTCTGGACCCAAAAATCTGAGCCATGTCCAGGCAGGGTTGGCGCAATTGGACCCACCCGGAAATCAAACGTGTTGCTGGCAGAATTCCAGAAACAAAAGGCGCGGCAAGCAGAGTTCTCATCCCGGTTAATGGACTGCTTGGACAGCAGAATGGCATCATAAATTCCTGCCCTCTTCCAATGAGCTCCGAATTCTGGGAGAAGTTTGTCAATCCAGCCTGACCACTTCACGGGACAGTTCCTCACCTCGCTGGACGGGAAGGAACGGCTCAAATTCTTGCTGACCCCAGGAATATGAGGAGAGGGCAGAAGTCCCTTGATAGCACAGAGGTGCTTCAGCATCCTTCTGGATTAGTTCTGCTATTTCAGCCGAAAGAGAACCAAACCAACGAGGCCCCAGAATCAAAGTACTCTCAAATAAATGAAGGACGCTTTCATCCAGGTTCTTCTGAACAAAGGGATGAAGCCTGCTTCGGACCTCCATGGCATGAGCATCGACTCCAGCCCCAGTAATGTAATCAGGAGGAACTGAAGAGGAAGAGGAACCGCGAGCACGAACTTTTGGAGAAGACATTTTGGAGGAGGTTTCAAAAGGAACTAAGAATTGATCAAAGAAGGGTTTTTGGTGGGAAGGATTCTGAAAATTTGGGAAAGAAGCAAAGGCTGAGGAGGCAAGGGTTTCGAAATGAACAGGAGCTGAGAGTTTCAAATCTCTTTTAAAGACTCGAAATCGTGGGAAGACAAGACGCCTGAAAGTGGCGCAGTGACCAGCCCGTAACTAGCTAGTAACTGAACAGTTTTCCACGAAGTCTAGTTCGTGGTGGACAGACGTGGCGGGCAGGAGACGTTTTATTTCGGCGCGTAATTTAATGGCAAAATCATTAAGTCTAAAACCGTTCAAACAACAATTCAGACTTAATGGGGGCATTGTTTGGGCCTAAAATTGGCGCACCCAGGCCGAAAAACAAAAGCCCACGATCATGGGCCATTCATGGTTAAGACAGCCCATCGCGCCATCCAGCCCATTAAGTAATGCAAGCAGGCCTTGTCACGCGGCCCGAAGAACGTTGAAAAGGTTGGACCGCAAGAAGGACCGGAACGGTTCCGAGCCAAATTTACAAGCGGAGTTTGAGTTTTCTCAAATACGAAAACCTCAACAAATTTATGAAAAGCTCTGGCTGAAGCAGCACAGGTGTCCCAGTACAAATTCCAGCTCAAGTCCAGCCACATCTGCCCTCTTCAGACTTGGATAAATCCCAGTTCTCCCCATTCGAAAGCCTCCCAGGGCTTGAAGTAGATTAAAGCTCTGCCAAACTCAAACTTTGGTATCGATTTGCAGCCATAACTTTCCAGGTAAAAGCTGTTTGAAGTCCAATCTAGCACAGGGTACGTCCAGTCCAGCAGGCACATCCAGTCCGGCCGCGAATAGAGACAACTATCCAGGCAGAAATGGAAGTCCAGCCCTCCTTTTCATCTTTATATAGTCAGTTTTCCCTTTTTGAGTCTTGTAAAAAGGAGTTCTGCCTGTAAAAAAGGAGTCCTGTCTGAAACAAGTGAATTCTGCCTGTAATAGGGGAGTTCTGCTGAAATCAATTCATTCTGTCGTCATCCATTCTGGCAAGAACTGCCGATTTTTTATACCTGAGATAAATTATGAAGTCCTTACCAGTCTAAGGCATAGAAAAGAACTTACTTGGGAGATATTCCTCACCCAAATTCACAATCGTTTGTTCAAAGTCAATAGCTTGGGGCGCAAGTTATTCTTTCTCAAGTCTGTTAGAATTGAAAAATTGCTAACGGTGGCACGCTCGACACACAAAGAAAGTTAGTTCAATGACCAAACAATGGTTTTTGGATTAATGGGGAACTTTACCCTTTCCATCTCAAGAAACTAATCAAAATGGGTGAACAATTTGGCACGCCCAGTGGGACTTCTCAGTATATACACTCTGCCGTACTTTGAAAGTACATGTACATTGGAAGTTCTAGCCAGAATCTACATCACACGATGGAGCGAGACCAAGCAGCCTTCCAAGAAGGACCAGAATCAGAAGAGAGCGATACGGGGGGGTCAGCCCATGGCAGGTCCAGGAAGGCGTTCCAGAACTGGATCCAGGAGGCTAAATCAAATACAGGAAGCGTGTTCCGGAGGGAGGTTACGACAGAGAGGAGTCAGGAGTCTTTAAATACTATAACAGCCATGATGCAATGGCAAGTTAAGGCAGTTCAGGAAAAGACCGAGAGGCCGCCATGGCCAGAATTCCAAATCCTAATGCTGTGATTCGCAGCTGGACCTTCCCTTCGGTGCTCCACCAGGGCTAGCATGGCCAGAGCAAGAGAATCCTCTTATTGCGCAGATAGTTGGAATACCAGGACCCGATGGAATCCAAGCTGGACAGAGGGAGGAGCCCTTCTCGTCCAAGAACACGAGGCTCCAGTTGAGGCCAGGAGTCCCTGCACCAGTTCAGGCTCCCAGAATCAGCCAGGACCGCTTGCTCCACCACATGTGGTTCCGCGAGATCAACCACCGCCACTTCTGCCTGAGGCACCAGCTGTACCACCCTATAGACCAAGGAGAATGGATCCCAATCCATTTCCTCCATTAGCAAGGGGCAGAAGAGGCAGAGGAGGAATTAATCCTTTTGTTAATAATGACAGGAACAGACCAGGGGCAAACTGGAGGAACTATCCAGAGGTTGAAGAGGAGGAAGAACACAGGGAAGAAGCTCTCCCAGGCCATACAGAGGGGAGCACAGGTTTGATCACGACCACCCAGAGCGGGACGAATTCCACAGCCTGCCAATGCGTTAAACGACGTGGGGCATACCAGAGAATGATCAGGGAAATGATGGAGCCAGAAGCCAGAAGAGGAGAAAGGCCAACCTATAGAAAGCCATACCCGGCTTATATAGATCAGATCCTTTACCCCCAGGTTTCAAAGTACCAAACTTCACTCTATTCAATGGAGAAGACCCCCATGCTTCGTCCGTTGAGCACATAGGCAGATTTTCTGTCCAGTGCATAGCTATAGAGAACAATCCCCTGTTAAAGCTAAGGCTTTTTGGAAATTCTCTCTACAGAAGGCTTTCACCTGGTATACCAGTCTACCAGCCAATTCTATTCAGACCTGGGAGCAAATGGAAAACGTTTTCCATGATTATTATTTCAGGATCCAGCCAGAAGTCACCATCAGTGATCTTGAGCTCTCAAGCAAAGTGAAGATGAGCCCGCTCAGGATTTCATAACCAGATTTAGGAAGCTCAAGATGAAATGCCGAATCCCTATGGAAGAGAGACATTTCATTCAGATGGCTCAAACCTCCCTCAAGATTTCTTTAAGGAAAAGATTCGACGGGATGCTGTTCGGAGATCTGGGCAGAGCTGGCAGACAAGGCGTCTAAATATGAGGAACTGTTGAGAGAAGAACAGCAAAAAAGGAACTCTTCCAAAGGGACGTACTACAAGACTCATTCTTCTTCAGTCCATTTGATTGAAGTAGAAACTGAAGAAGATACGGATGACTGGAGGAAAGAGAGGTTGCAAGTGGCAGAAATGGCAAAACTAAAACATCCCATCAGCTGCAAAACTCTCATAAAGCCACCGAAGGACAGAAGCCACCACCATTCACAGGAGGGTTCGTTCCAAGCAAACCAACACAGAACAAGGTCTACTCTTTCGATCTGACCAAAGTTGATGCTTTGTTTGGCAAAATGCTGGCGCAAAAGGCAATAGAGATGCCTCATAAGTTGCCCAAACCAGAAGAGCTCAAGGGTAGGCAATATTGCAGATGGCACAACTCCTGGAATCACTCCACCAACAGTTGCGTCGTTTTCAGAGATGTCATCCAGGAAGGAATAACTGCAGGGAGATTGAAGCTGGGGAAAAAACCTCCTTCAGTTACGACCAATCCTTTCCCTCAGCCTCAAGTTAACATGGTCAACTTAAATTGGCTAGAGCAAAGGGAAAATGCCAGTTCCAGCAGAAGTGAGAGAACAGCAAAGGAGGACTTCCGGAGGCCAAAGGCAACCATCTCGGCTGGGATAGTATTATGCAGTAAATGCAAGTGCGAATGTGAGTTGGAAATAACTCTGGATAGACAGAAGCAGCCCACACCCGCGTGTTTGACAGGATTGGAACGTCACACCAGGCAAGACAGCTCCAACCCTCCCAGAAACGGAATCAGACAAAGGGATTACCTCAGGCCGGTTCAGCACAGCTGAAGGATGCCAGAGCAGCCTGAGAAGGAGATACCAATCAGCATGCCGGGAAACGACAAACCTTTGGCAACTATCATAGAAGGAAGATGGTATTCCGTTGGAAAAAGCGGTAGACCAACCTTGGAATTGAGCAGAACTCAGAAATAGGAGAATCCAGAAACAATATTCCACCTTCCTTAGAGACAGGAGAGCTGCACAGGTACTAGCAGGAGTCGAATTCTGCCAAGAGGAAAGGAAGAGCCAAAAAAGCTCCTCAGGGCGAGCAAGCAGAACGGAGCCACAAAAGCAGGAAAAGATAGAACCTCCAGGCCAGCCCTCCGTCCATTCAAACTCACCCTCAGTCGATCAATTTGAGCTTCCACAAGCACAAGCTAGACCCGAATCTGCTCCAGAGAAGGACCAGGCAGTCCTGGGCTGAAGAGAACGAGGAGGAACAGTTGGATTATGAACCATCTACGGAGGATCAAACTGGTTTTCAAGAGGCAGGAGAGCAGGAGGATTGGACAGAAGAGATGGAGTATGATGAAGGATTGGATGAAGAAACCGAAGATTTTGGTGCAGAATTAGAGGACCTGTTACAAGGTGATCTAGGCATCAACATGGTGTTCATCTTATCAGAAAAATTCAGGGGCAGCAGGAAGGACAAGGAAGTACCTTGGAGGGAGACGTGTTCTCACAAGAGAACTTTGAGTGCAGACTGGCGGATGTTCGGTTCACAATTGTATATGATTTTGTACCCTTATTGCTTATGATTTAGTTATGTTTTTGAGTTAACCTTGTGCTTTTAACCTCTTTTGTGTTTGTTATTCAGTTTATTGAGCTCTAGGTATCACTTGAGGCATTTGAAGTAAAATGGTGAAAATAATGTGTAAAAGCTGGAGACTGAGTTACAAGTTAATTTCGGACTTATCTTCTTCATCCGAGCTTGGATTGGGTCAATACTTGTGTGGTTGGATCGATGACATTCTGAACTTGAAGATTGACAGCTCAAAGTCGACATTTGATTGATCCAAGCCCAATCCGTGAGCCCATCAAATTACACATCATGCTGACTTGGAGATGAGCTCATTGCATGCTTGGTCATGGTGAGGTAGGCATGAGCTATTGGTTTCTGAATGGAAGCTTGGTCATGCTGACATGAGGATGAGCTAGGGCTGCTGAATGGAAGCTTGGTCATGCTGACATGAGGATGAGCTAGGGCTGCTAGTGGGATTTAGTGGAGTAACCATTTCTGATTATCTAATGCAAGTGTTGAGTCCATTAGCCATATTCAATTCTGATTTCTCACCTCCCTTCCCCTATAAATACCAATTCATTTCCAGATTCAAGGTGTGCAAACCTGGGATTCACAACCCCACAAAACCCTCTCCATCCATCCTTAAACACTCCCATACACTCTAGGTGCAAAATCCTGGGATTCACAACCCCACAATTCACTCCAGTCATCCTCCACACTCTCCTCATTTGCCAAACACATTTCCATCATTTTCCCAAACACATTCAGAAATTATCCCCAAACACTCTCACAATCCCAAACACTCCAGCAATCAACCAAAAGCTCTAAACAACCTCAAAATCACCAAAACAACTCCAGCAAACCTCTCTTCTATTTCCCTACGAATTTCATCTTTCTCAGCCATCACCACTCACTCAAACTCATCCCAAATCACCTCCATATCCTTCATACATCCTTCTAGACTCGAGAAAGCTCTTGGAGAAGCATTAGACGTGGAGAAGCACTTGGAGAAGCCTTGGACACCACAAGAACTTCAGAAAAGGGGTTTTTCTACTCTTATTGCATTCATTATGTTTTCTCATTTCTGTCTTAATTTCTTTCTCATTATGAGCAGCTAAATCCATAGCTAGGGTTTCAATGTAACCTGACAAGACAATTTCATGTTTCAAGTTAATGTTACCCTTTGTTGATTACTTCTAATTTTCTGGTCTCATTCACTTGTTCTTAGTTGAATCTTTATGCATGTTTAAATAACTGGCCATTATGAACATATGCATGTTGGTTATCTAGTTCAAGTTTACATAAACACCATATGACTCTTGAACCGATTAGTGAATGAGTGGGTAATGCATTTAGGACAAACACAATGTTTAAATGTTTACTTGGTTCTTTTGTGTTCTTCTTAAGCTTAATGGATTCAGATTCATAGCCTAGACTAAACACCATAGCTAAGTTGTGTTTTCTGAGTACTTGATTAAAACCAAACACCATATGGATAATCATACATAAGAAAGAACGAACTCCAGAAATTGTAATCAACTTAGGTGATTGTTAACTTGTAGCTTGAAATTGGATTGTCATGGTGAAGTTGAACCCCTAGTGCTTGTCTCCTTTGTCTCTAAATTTTCTAAACAACTACTTGCTGGTAACTTGCTATTTTGCATTCCCTTTTAGTAGTTTTCAGTCACTTGTTGTTTTGTATTTCCTTTGTGTAGTTTTCATTCCAACAAACTCAACAAAACTTCATTTAAATTCTGTTTAGTCATAGAATTACTTGTGAGTCTAAGTAGTAGTAATAAGTATTTTTCATCCAAGTCTCTGTGGAACGACCTCGTGCTTGCATTCCTATACTATAATTGGTTCGTGCACTTGCGAGAAATAGATAGAGTAAAATCTGTCCAACAAGAAAATGGCGCCGCTCCGGGGACTTGATTAAGAGTCTTATTTCTATTGCTTACTTTCTTTAGTTTTTCTTTGTTTTCAGGTATTTGCATGTCGAGCAAACCATTGCTTGAACAAGTTGTATCAGCGGTCAAGAAACACTCCCAATCCGGAACCATTAGGATCCAACCAATCCGTGGTACACAACAACCATCACTGGCTGAATTTGAACGAAGGCTTGATCAAGCAAGGGAGGCAGCCATTGAATCTATTCTCAATCCCTTAGAAGCCGAAACCTCCAATTCAACAAGCTCAGAAGAGTACTCTCTGTTCAACATCTTTAACTCAGATCAAGAAGAAGAAGAAGAAGAAGAGATGGCAGCCAATGACCAACTTGCTTTGGAGGATCTTGCTCAACCAATCATACCAAATTCACCTTCATGCATCTTGCTGTCCAGAGAAGCTAGAAACTATGAGCTTAAATCCTCTCACTTTCAAATGCTTCCTTCTTTTTATGGTTTACCTAATGAAGATCCTTTGGCTCACATTAAAGAATTTTATAATGTTGTTTGTACTTTGCCTTTGAAGGATGTGTCTGAAGCAAATCTGAGGATGAGGGTTTTCCCTTACACTTTGAAAGATAGAGCAAAGATTTGGTTTATGTCGTTAACCCCTGGATCACTAACCACTTGGGATGCTGTTGCTAAGAAGTTCTTGGAAAAGTTTTTCTTTGCCCAAAAGACAGCCACCTTGAGGTCCAAGATTTTCAACTTCTCACAACATGATGGCGAACCATTCAACGAATGCTGGGAGCGTTTCAAAGGAACTCTAATGCAATGTCCACATCATGGGTTACCTCTATACTTACAAATGCAAATTTTTTATGATGGACTAACCGAAACTTGTCAATCTACTGTCAATAATGCTGCAGGTGGAGCTTTAAAGAAAAAGAATGCTCAAGAGTCATATGACATATTTGAGATGTTGGGATCCAATGCTCAACACAAAGATACAAGAGGTAAAGCTGGTATTTATGAGATTAGTCCTAACAATGAGCTTGCTTCACAGGTGGCTGGTTTACAAAGGAAGCTTGATGTTGTGCTCAATATGGTACCTAAAGCTCCTCAAGTTGAAGTTTGTGCTATTTGCAATTCTCAAGGACACTCAACTCACATGTGTTCAGCTAGTAATGCTTATCCTGAGTTTGTCCAAGAACAAGCCCACATGATGAATTCTTACAACCAAAGGCCAAGAAATGATCCCTTCTCAAACACTTATAATCCTGGTTGGAGAAATCACCCAAATTTCTCTTGGAGCGACAATCAAAATCAAAATCAAGCAAGTTCATCATTCCAGCCTAAACCAAGTTCATTGGAGGACACAGTCAAGATGTTGGCCCAAAATACTTTGCAATTCCAGCAAACTACTAATGGTGCTCTTCAACAACATTCTGCTGCCCTTACTAAGATAGAGATTCAATTGGGACAAATTGCAGATACTTTGAACCAAAGAGAACCTGGAAAATTCCCTAGCCAACCAAATGTGAATCCCAAGCATCATGAGCAAGCCAAAGCAATCTCAGTTCTAGAAGTGGTAAGGTTATTGATAATAAAGTTGGAAATGAAGTTACTAATCATGATGTTGTGAATGCAGGTGATGAACACAAGGAAGAGATGACACCAAAAGAAGCAATTCCCATTGGCAAGTCAACAATTTCACCTATATTGCACAAGGCCAAGAACCCTTATGTGCCACCAATTCCTTTCCCTGGACGGCTTGCTAAAAGCAAACAGGATAAGTCTTTTACCTGAAATCCATGATATACTTAGTAAAGTCAATGTTAACTTGCCTTTGCTTGATGTGATCAGGAACATGCCAACTTATGCTAAATTTTTTAAGGAGTTGAACTCACACAAGAGAAGGTATAGTCCTCATGAGAAGGTGTTGGTGTCTGAAAATGTGAGTGCTGTCCTTCAAAGAAAACTTCCTCCTAAGCTCAAGGATCCAGGTAGTTTTACCATCGGCATAACCATTGGAGATAAACGAGCTGAGAAAGCCATGTTGGATTTAGGTGCAAGTATCAATCTAATGCCTTATTCAGTGTACTTGCAACTTGGTTTGGGAAAATTAAAATCCACCACACTCAGCTTACAACTTGCTGATGGTTCAGTGAAATATCCTAGAGGTATTATTGAAGATATTTTGGTTCAAGTTGATAAGCTAATATTGCCTGCTGATTTTGTAGTGATAGACATGGAAGATGCACCCATTCATGATCGTGAGTTGCCTATCTTGCTTGGAAGACCATTCATGGCCACAGCAAACACTCTTATTGATGTGAAAAATGGCATACCTGAAAATGACAGTCCTTGGCCAAACCATAGAATTCAAAGTGTTTGAATCCTTAACTCATCCTTCTAATTCACTTGATTGTTTTTCAATTGATTGTTTGGATTCCCTGGTTTTGTCTAAGTTTGTGCACGCACAATCTGATGATGCCTTAGAAATTGTTTTGACACAACCTTTAGGTGACCTTGATGATGAATCTGAGTTCCAGGAAGTGGTAGCTGCCCTTGAAGTGTTCCAGCCATTCCCACCATTTTCTGGGCCACCACTTGAGCCTCCTGGACCATGCTCTATGAACTTGGAACCATCCAATGGCATGTTCAAAGTTACACCCCTTGCACACTTGAAGAAAAAGAAAAGGAAAAGGAAGAGGAGAAGAAGTTGGGTGAACTATCTTGAGACGATTGATCCGAAACCCCCCAACTCATCATAAGCTGATTGCATAATGTCTTGCCAAGACATTAACTAAGGCGCTTCTTGGGAGGCAACCCATGTGTTCAAGAAGAAGGTGTTTGTTAGCGGTCAACCTAATCGCATCAAGGGGGAGTTTCTCTATACCTTCTTCTTAACTTTTCCCTTTATCATTTGCATGTTCTCAATCATCTTTTCTATGCTTTAACATTGAGGACAATGTTCAATTCAGGTCTGGGGGGAAGGTTTTCAATTTTCGTTCATGTTTTCACTTTTCTTTCATTGTGTTTTTCAGTTTTTGTTCATTTTTTTTAGAAGGTCATGCAATCAATATTATGGAGCTGCCATTGAGGTTTTCATATCAGAATTTTTGCACTTCACAAAGCTAGTGCTCTTAGAATTCTGGTGACTAAAGTACCATGCTCAAATTCTTGAAGGAGAATAGTGGAGACTACCCTAGTGAGCCATATCGAGCCTAATTGCTTTCTTGAGAGGGTTTAAAGTGTTCTATTTCTCATCCATACTTATTTTCTTCAATTCACTCTAATTGATCTCATTGTTCCATTTTGATTGAATACTAAGGATGATTCTCTTTTGCAGATATCATGTGCTTGCTCTCATTCATGAATGAACTCATTGAAGTGATGCTAGGCTATGTGTGTATAACCATTTTGTGTGCTTTCTTTTCACCCTACCTATATGTGTGTTCCATCAGCCCTCTTGTAGCCAAACACTTCAAGCTTTTTTCTTCTACCACCCTCATCATTTCCCTAACTTTGTATCTCAATCTGAGATATTTCACTTATTGTAGCCATACCCTATAACTTAGAAATATACCAAGGTGTGCCAAGATAAAGTTTGAAGCAAGGAAGTTGCTGCCATGTGCCTAAATGAAAGATGATGTGAATCTGTGCAATGAAGTTAAAGAAGATGTAGATCAAATCAGCAAATAAGAAAGATAAAGAGAAAATGTGTTTCGATTTGATCTAAGTGTGAAAAATAAAGTCCATGCCAGGTGATACCATGAAGTTTGCAGCCATGCCATTCTAAATCAATGATACCTTGCAGATTAATGAAGCATGCAACCTTGGTATGTTCTTAAGTTACTTGTTTTTCCTTCCAATTCTTCCATTTCCCCTAAACTTAGCCTTTCATTACAACCTTGTGAAAGACCTAGCTGATCTTTGAGGATGTATTCATGTGTGATGGTAAGTATGTGTATCTCTATTCTTAGTATTTGATTCCTTTCATGAGATCTAACCAAATTTGTGCTTCTACTTCATACATTCATTTATGCTTTCTTGAGAGAATTAAACCATAGGTTCTGAGTGATTGAGTGTTATCTGTGAGAATTAGAGTTGAAGCATGTTCTCTATTCAAGGTTTGAGTGTGCTTGCTTTGAAGCCGTGTGCCTTTGATCTATAGCTTCCACTTTACACACTGATTGATCACCTATCTTGGCAACTCTATGGTGTTGGAGGTATGACTAAAAGTTTTCTTTCATTTTCATTAGTTGATTTCAAAGTTTGTTTTTCTAACCACTTTGTTTTGTAGAGTCAGGAAAGCGTTTATGGGTATCGTTTCTGTTAAACCCTTAGGAGACACAACTCCTCCTACTAGGGATGCCTAGAGGTTCAAAGGCTTGTTGCATATGCTCAATGCAATCGAGTTACCTGCGGAAGTGGTTTACTTAACTTCTTGTTTTTGTTTTGTTTTGTTTTGCTCGAGGACTAGCAAAATCTAGGTCTGGGGTATTTGTTCGGTTCACAATTGTATATCATTTTGTACCCTTATTGCTTATGATTTAGTTATGTTTTTTAGTTAACCTTGTGCTTTTAACCTCTTTTGTGTTTGTTATTCAGTTTATTGAGCTCTAGGTATCACTTGAGGCATGTGAAGTAAAATGGTGAAAATAATGTGTAAAAACTGGAGACTGAGTTACAAGTTAATTTCGGACTTATCTTCTTCATCCGAGCTTGGATTGGGCCAATACTTGTGTGGTTGGATCGATGACATTCTGAACTTGAAGATTGATAGCTCAAAGTCGACATTTGATTGATCCAAGCCCAATCCGTGAGCCCATCAAATTACACATCATGCTGACTCCAGATGAGCTCATTGCATGCTTGGTCATGGTGAGGTAGGCATGAGCTATTGGTTTCTGAATGGAAGCTTGGTCATGCTGACATGAGGATGAGCTAGGGCTGCTGAATGGAAGCTTGGTCATGCTGACATGAGGATGAGCTAGGGCTGCTAGTGGGATTTAGTGGAGTAACCATTTCTGATTATCTAATGCAAGTGTTGAGTCCATTAGCCATATTCAATTCTGATTTCTCACCTCCCTTCCCCTATAAATACCAATTCATTTCCAGATTCAAGGTGTGCAAACCTGGGATTCACAACCCCACAAAACCCTCTCCATCCATCCTTAAACACTCCCATACACTCTAGGTGCAAAATCCTGGGATTCACAACCCCACAATTCACTCCAGTCATCCTCCACACTCTCCTCATTTGCCAAACACATTTCCATCATTTTCCCAAACACATTCAGAAATTATCCCCAAACACTCTCACAATCCCAAACACTCCAGCAATCAACCAAAAGCTCTAAACAGCCTCAAAATCACCAAAACAACTCCAGCAAACCTCTCTTCTATTTCCCTACGAATTTCATCTTTCTCAGCCATCACCACTCACTCAAACTCATCCCAAATCACCTCCATATCCTTCATACATCCTTCTAGACTCGAGAAAGCTCTTGGAGAAGCATTAGACGTGGAGAAGCACTTGGAGAAGCCTTGGACACCACAAGAACTTCAGAAAAGGGGTTTTTCTACTCTTATTGCATTCATTATGTTTTCTCATTTCTGTCTTAATTTCTTTCTCATTATGAGCAGCTAAATCCATAGCTAGGGTTTCAATGTAACCTGACAAGACAATTTCATGTTTCAAGTTAATGTTACCCTTTGTTGATTACTTCTAATTTTCTGGTCTCATTCACTTGTTCTTAGTTGAATCTTTATGCATGTTTAAATAACTGGCCATTATGAACATATGCATGTTGGTTATCTAGTTCAAGTTTACATAAACACCATATGACTCTTGAACCGATTAGTGAATGAGTGGGTAATGCATTTAGGACAAACACCATGTTTAAATGTTTACTTGGTTCTTTTGTGTTCTTCTTAAGCTTAATGGATTCAGATTCATAGCCTAGACTAAACATCATAGCTAAGTTGTGTTTTCTGAGTACTTGATTAAAACCAAACACCATATGGATAATCATACATAAGAAAGAACGAACTCCAGAAATTGTAATCAACTTAGGTGATTGTTAACTTGTAGCTTGAAATTGGATTGTCATGGTGAAGTTGAACCCCTAGTGCTTGTCTCCTTTGTCTCTAAATTTTCTAAACAACTACTTGCTGGTAACTTGCTATTTTGCATTCCCTTTTAGTAGTTTTCAGTCACTTGTTGTTTTGTATTTCCTTTGTGTAGTTTTCATTCCAACAAACTCAACAAAACTTCATTTAAATTCTGTTTAGTCATAGAATTACTTGTGAGTCTAAGTAGTAGTAATAAGTATTTTTCATCCAAGTCTCTGTGGAACGACCTCGTGCTTGCATTCCTATACTATAATTGGTTCGTGCACTTGCGAGAAATAGATAGAGTAAAATCTGTCCCAACGCGGAAGTAGAATGAGTGCCAGGAACAGCAACTACTTGCTGCCAGAACGGGCGGAAATTGCCATGAAATCATTTGCAGAACGCTTTGTTTCTCCATACCAACCAAGGAAATGGCTAATCACCTCAGACCTTTATTCATCACTGCAAACTTTGGAGGAATTCCTATTTACAAATTAATGGTAGATGGAGGCGCAGCCATTAATATTATACCACACAGGCTGTTTGAGTAAAATGGCCAGAACAGAAGAAGGATCTGATTCCAACCCGTCTGACCGTCACCAACTTTGCGGGAGGCATCACTAAAACTCATGGAATTCTGGACGTAGATGTCATTGTTGGAACCAAAAAACTGAAGATTGCATTCTTTGTGGTAGACACTACTTCCACCACCTACAATGCATTGCTCCGAAGAGACTGGATTCATCAAAGCCTTTGCATTCCCTCTACTCTACACCAGCAACTAGCCCTTTGGCATGAGGAAGGATACATGGAGATGGTAGAGGCCGATCCACGGCCATTTCTGCCTTCTGCCATGTGCTTTGAAGCAAGGTATTATCATGATGACCTTGGTTCTTTCACCTTCTTTGGAGTCGATCAGAACGGTCACCCTCATGGTGTCACGGCCCAAAGGCTCATTGAAAACGGTCTCTGCCAGTTCTCTAGAAGATTGGAATAGACCTTTTGTTCTCAACCTGCAGAACTCCAATGTTTAGTCCCAATCAACAGGAAAAGGATCGAGCTGCAACAATCCGATCCATTACAAAAAGATTGTTGATATACTGGGAAGAAAGGAAGCTTATTGCGCAGAATCTAGCCATTAATATGGCAGAATTCACGCATGAGAGCTTTGAAGAACAGGAGGGGAGTTCAGGAGGAAATATTGGATTTCGCACCGCAGCACTAGATGACTCCTTGCCAGAAGTAGAGGATCCGTTCCAGGAGATCAATCTAGGGACGGAAGAAGACCCAAGACCTACTTTCATCAGCGCACTATTAGAAGAACCACTCAAGAGTGAAATCATCGCACTTCTGCATGATTTCAAGGATTGTTTTGCTTGGCATTATCACGAGATGCCCGAGCTGGACAGAAAATTGGTTGAACACAAGCTGCCTATCAAGGAAGGCTACCTTCCGGTCAAGCAGGCCAGAAGAAGAATGTCCATGGAGACAGAATTGAAAGTCAAGGAAGAGATAGAGAGATTGCTCAAAGCAGGATTCATCAGGCCGGCCATTTACACAGACTGGCTAGTTAATATCGTGCCAAGTTTTGAAGAGAAAGAGCAGGGGGCAGTCAGGATATGTGTGGATTACAGAAATCTAAATGAAGCATCCCTCAAGGATGAATATCCAATGCCAATGGCTGATATGCTAGTAGATGGAGCTGCTCACCACCAGATGTTATCTTTCATGGATGGCAACGCAGGATATAATCAGATTATGGTGGCAGAAGAAGATATCCACAAGACAGCCTTCATGTGTCCAGGGCATTTAGGTGCTTTTGAATACACTGTAATGCCTTTTGGTTTAAGAAACGCAGGAGCCACTTATCAAAGAGCAATGAATTCTGTTTTCCATGATATGATAGGACTTTCTCTGGAAGTATATATAGATGATGTGGTGATCAAGTCTCCAGAGTTAGAGAATCATGTATCAAACCTAAGAAAGGCATTTCTAAGGATGAGGCAACACAAATTAAAAATGAACCCTAAGAAATGTGTTTTTGGAGTACAGGCGGGAAACTTCTTGGGATTTTTGGTACATCAAAGAGGCATAGAGGTTGACAAAAATAAAACCAAGTCCATCATAGAGGCTCAACCGCCTCGGAACAAGAAAGAACTACAAAGTCTTCTTGGGAAAATTAACTTCCTAGAAGATTCATATCCAATTCTGGGAAAAATTCAGCCCTTTTCTTCCTTGTTAAAGCTGGAAGCGGGAACAGACTTTCAAGTGGGAAGAACAACACCAAAGAGCTTTTGAAGAGATCAAACGTTATCTCTCCAATCCGCCAGTCTCTCCCCACCAAAGAGGGGCAGACCACTTAAGCTCTATATATCTGCATCAGAAACATCTGTGGGGAGCTTGTTAGCTCAAGACAACAAGGAAGGGAAGGAACAGGCGGTCTGACTATCTGAGCAGAACTCTCGCAGAAGTAGAAAGGAACTATTCTGCGATTGAAAGGCTTTGTCTGGCCTTATACTTCACTGCTGTAAAACTCAGACACTACATGTTGCCATTTACCATCTACATCATTGCCAGAACAGACCTGATCAAATACATGCTGACAAGGCCAATGTTAAGAGGCAGAATTGGAAAATGGACTCTGGCGTTAACAGAATTTGCTTTCAGGTACGTTCCTCAGAAAGCTGTCAAAGGGCAAGCTGTGGCAGATTTCCTCGCAGACCATCCTGGAGAAGAAATTGAGAATATGGACTCTATGGATATAGCAAGCGCAGATCTCCTGACAAGGGCTCATGTTTGCCTTAACAATCCCATTTATTCAATTCACCTCACCCCATGGAAGCTGTACTTTGATGGATCAAAAATCACTTAACCTCCTAGGAGGAATTGTTCTAGAAGAACCCTTGGGAGTTAGACATTGTTATTCTTTTCAGTTGGACTTTCAATGCACCAATGGCAGAGCTGAATATGAAGCTCTAATCATTGGCCTTGAAATATTGGTGGAGCTGGGGTCCAGTCCCGTGGAAATCTTGGGAGACTCCATGCTTGTTTTGAAACAGATTGCCTGGGGAATACAAATGTTTGAACCCTGACTCAGCCGTCTATTTGGTAGCAGCTAGGAATTTGTTGACAGAATTCAGGGAAGCTACTTGGGAACACATCCCAAGAGAAAAGAACTTCGCAGCCAATGAACTGGCTCAAATAGCTCAGGAATACAAATCCCTAAAGACTGTGTCCAAAGAATTATCAAAGTAGGGAAAAAGAGCCTGCCATCTGTTCTGGCTAGGGGAATGGAGATAGATGTCAATTCTGCCACAATCACTGAAGATGATTGGAGGACCCCTATTATAAACTACTTGCAGGATCTTCTTTCTCCTCTGAGAAGAGAGTCAGAATCATGGCTTCAAACTACCTCATGTGGAATGAGGAGCTGGTCCAAAAAAAGCAAGGAGGAGGTATTGTTAAGATGCCTGGGAAAGAAGGAGTACATGAAGGTCATGGGAGAAACTCATGAAGGGATATGTGGAGCTCACCAAGGCGGAAGGAAAATGTGTTGGCTAATCAGAAGGTATGGCTATTTCTGGCCGACCATGATGAAAGACTGCATCGATTATTCCAAGGGATGTGAGGCTTGTCAAAGACATGGACCAATCCAGGAGGTGCCTTCGGTTCCTATGAATCCAGGAGTCAAGCCATGGCCATTCAGAGGATGGGCAATGGACCTCATTGGAAAGATTTATCCAGGCCGCGGCCGCGGCCGCAGCATTGTTTCATCATTGTGGCCACGGATTATTTTACCAAATGGGTGGAGGCCAAGCCTGTTAAATCTACCACATCTCAAGAAATCATCACTTTCATAGAGGAGCAGATCATAGAGAGATTTGGCATTCCGAATCAATCACCACCGACAGGGGATCTTCTTTCATATCTAGAGATATGCTAGATATGGCAGAAACATTCAAATTTAAACTACTCCAGTCTACTCCTTACTATGCTCAGGCCAATGGACAGGGCAGAATCAAGCAACAAAATAATAATCAATATCATCAGGAAAATGCTTGAGAAAAATCCAAAGCAATGGCATGACAAGCTTTCAGAAACCTTATGAGCATACATAACTTCAAAAAGGGAGGCAACTGGTATGACTCCATATGCTTTGACTTATGGCCATGATGCAATTCTGCCTATGGAAATAGCAGTCCAATCCCTCAGGATTGCCCATCAACACGAATTGGTTGGGGAAGACTACAACCAGGCCATGTTATTAGAACTGGAAGGACTGGATGAAAGCAGAATTGATACCTTCAACAAACTCTTAGCTGGAAAGCAGGCTGTGTCAAGAGCATACAACAAGAGAGTCAAAAATAAGAGTTTTGAAGAAAGGGAAATAGTCTGGAGAGCAGTTCTCCCTCGAACACATATAGCTGGTTATGGAAAGTGGTCACCAACTTGGGAAGGACCTTTCATAATTAACCAAGTCCTAGGATCAGGGGCATACAGACTACAGGATTCGGAATGGAGAAGTCCATGCCTGCGCCAATTAATGGCAAATGGTTAAAGAAATTCTATCCAACCATGTGGGATTCACAAGCTGTAAGACGGATCCTGGGATAGAAAGGGAACAGTTTGGAACTGTCGCTTGATTTTTGTTTCAGTTTTAATTTTTGTTTGTTAGTGTAGCTTTCCAAGTTTTCAGTTCATCCAAAAAAATCTCAGAGTTCCACAAAAATAAATAAACTTTTATTAAAGTCACCTTAGTAACCATTTGGTTCATTACAAATCTCGAAAATCCTAAAAACCTAGTTTTTTGAGAGTCTCCTGCAGGTTGGTCTTCTTAATAGAAAGCTCCCTTTGAAGCAGCACCCCTTGGTGGATCGAAGCTTCTGCAATTTCCAAAGCCGGCTGGAAGCTGAAACCATGCTTTGCACAAGGAAGGTAGCCTTGGTCTTAGAACTCAGTCCACCACTCAGCTTGCGCTCCACCTCCCTTTGAGCTGCCAGTTGTTTCTGAAGCTCCTCGATCTGCTTCTCCAGCCTGTCCGTAGTAGCCTTGGCCCTTTTATACCCCACAACCATCTGATCCAGTTCTGCCTTTTGTTTGGTATAATCAGCCAAGTTGGCATCATGAGTAGCCTTGCAGAGTTCAGAGGTCTTGAAGGAAGGTTTGAGATCCTCATAGCGACCATGAAGGTTGAGCACATCTCTGGCCAGATTCAGACTTATTTCAAGGATAGGCTTGGGAGCCATGTTCTGCCTGTGAGGAGGGTCCAGGTCTTTCATCAATTGCTCAGCAGCCCTCGATTTTCATCCAGGCTCCAGCTCGGAGACTGCCAAATTTTCACTCTCTCCATGGCCTCATCAACTGCCTTGAGTTTGGCCTTGCTGGGAGGAGACTGAGCTTCTCCAGCCTGTCCCAGCCGGGCGTCCAAGTCCATAGCCTCAAATTCAGCCAATTCAGGGGTCAAGCAAGGGAGGTTGTGATGGCTGAGACGGCACGAGACCGGATAGGCATCTCAGGATCAAAATTATGAATTAGCAAAGGGACGGAAATGAAAGAGGGGTTCATGACATGATGATACTCAGAGCTGCGAGAACAGGCTTCAAGGGACTAACCACCACAGCCACGGCTCCTAGAGTTCTGGGCACTTCCACCTGGAAGAGATAGGAATTAAAAGGGGAAACAAGGGCGGAATAATAGTGCAAGAATGAATGAGTATATAGGTGACAAGGATTTACCATGGCTTCAGAAGCAGCCGCAGTTATTTCTATTTCTGGCTCTGGGGTTGCAACCAAAAGCTCCACCTGCTTCCACAGTTTCCGATGCTGCCAGAACCTCTCCCCGCTCCCAACCCAATTGTCGCATGTTCTGCTTAACCTGCGACAGGGGTTTTGCCTGTTCTCCAGGGTTCAAATATAGGCGAACTGATCAAGACCCCCGCAGGAGCTTCTGCATGTTCCCCTCATCTTGAAGCAGGAACCCTCTGGCTGTCATCAGGGCTGGAACTGGTGGAATGTTCAGCCTCCGAATCTTCAAAAGCGGCCAGTTCGGAGCTAGTCAGTTCTCCGGGCCATAGCACGTTGTTTTTGAGCCAAGGCAATGCTCTCTGCTATCACTTCAGGAATTTCCTCCTAGCAAGAGCAAACGTAAGTCAGATATTGAAAAGTAAAAATAAAAAGAAACATGATCACACGATCAAAAGGAGGGCCTCACTTCTTCTTCAAAATCTTTTCCTTTTGAGCAGTTTTCTGTCACATCTTCTGCCTGGCCTTTCTCCTGCTCAACGCTTTGAAAGCCTCTTCCAGCTCATCATCATCAGACTCGCGGGGCCGCGCTGGAATAACGGCAGCCCCACCGCGCGGCCTCCACTCCTTTCCTAAGTCTTTTAGACCTAATGAGAGGGGAGCAGGAGGACTTTCAGCTGCACAGAATGAACAAGTATTAGAAGAACAGGCAAGGCAGAACAGGGTCGAAGGAAATGAAATTTGAATACAGGAACCATACCAGAAGTTTCAGGATGGACAACGTTTCCTGCGCAGGAGTACTTCCCTTCTTTTCCGGCCAGCGTAGGCCAGCCTCGCAGTTGGTTGTTCTGTCAAATTCTCATCCTCGTCATCACCCGATGGGGGCTCCAGATCACCAGCGGCAATGACAGAACTCAACTGCATAAGGGAAATATAAGGTCAGAACTGAATCCAAGCAAAATAGAAAAATGGAAACGGAAGGGTAAATCAAAGCTTACCAAACATTGCTCCAGCCTGAACCGTTTGTTCACTGATGATGTTCTTCATTGAAGGATCTGATACAGGCAAAATTGATGCATCAGACAAACATAGACAACAGAACAAGAAATTTCAAGGCAGAATGAAGAAGTTACCTTCTATGATCTGATCATTGGTGTCTTGGATGGCTTTGACTGTGAATTTTCTGGCCTCTGCTTCTCCAAACATATTTCCAGGTCCGGCCGTCAAAAAGCACTTTGACTGCATTAGCCGAAGCAGGCATCCCTCGAAATCTGGCTTTCCACCAAGCATCGAAATCGGCAGAACTGGATGAGTTAAGCTCCCATGATGGATAGGGTTCATCCAGGCTTATTTATTTATCTTATTTACTGCACAACGAGCATCCTTGTGCACCTCCAGACTATTTGAATCTCTCCAGGAAGAAGCCCGGTTACAACTTCTGGAGTATTTGAATGGAATGACCTGTGGACAGCCAAGTTGTCTTGCACAGAAGTTGAGATGGTAGATTTCCGCCCCAGATGATAACTTGGAGGTCTCCCACCTCCATAGGGCAGATCCCTCAGGAGAGATACGCGCTCAGAAAGATCTTCCTCGAATTCTGTTCTGGCAGTTTCATCCTCTGGCTCCCTTTCAAAAAGCCGATGCCCAGGCTGGAACCAAGGATAGGTTCTTCTGATCACCACCTGCCACTTAGCCGCGAACGCTGGGGACAGTGCCTGAACCACATCAGGTCTCCTCAACAGATCGCTTCGGCACTTCTGCCGACATAAGGGAAGAGCCAGGACCTGATTTCAGGCAGAACAAGGTCAGGGAACCGGAATTCCGGAAAATACACCTGCAACCAGACTTGAATCATCCAGGAATGAACCAGGAGCGGAGAAATTCAGAGGACTCTTCATGGTGACAGTGTGTAGATTCTTGAATAGATGAGCCAGAACTGACGGCCCAGCCCAACGTCTCTATGGTTGTGCAAGGCTTCCGCCAAGTGCCTATACTCAAGCAGAATGGCAGAAGAGCGGTTTGGGAAAACAAACCTATTCAGCCAGGTCCAGAAGAAACAACATGTGCTGCTGATCCTTATCCTCCTCCACACTGAATTTCTTCAAATAATTGGAAAATGAGCAGCTCTGGTTGATGGGGCAGGAGAGATGGTGAAGGGCTTGTTCAATTTCTCCTGATTCCTCTTTCGGTGATAATCACCAACAGCATGCAAGGGTCTGCCATGGGGTCTGAGCCCAAAAATCTGAGCCATGTCCAGCAAGGTTGGCGCCATTGGACCCACCCGGAAATCAAACGTGTTGCTGGGAGAATTCCAGAAACAAAAGGCGCAGCAAGCAGATTCTCATCCCGGTTAATGGACTGCTGGACGGCGAATGGCATCATAAATTCCTCCCTCTTCCAATGAGCTCCGAATTCTGGGAGAAGTTTGTCAATCCAGCCTGACCACTTCACGGGACAGTTCCTCACCTCGCTGGACGGGAAGGAACGGCTGGAATTCTTGCCTGACCCAGGAATATGAGGAGAGGGCAGGAAGTCCCTTGATAGCACAGAGGTGCTTCAGCATCCTTCTGGATTAGTTCTGCTATTTCAGCCTGAAACGAACCAAACCAACGAGGCCCCAGAATCAAAGTACTCTCAAATAAATGAAGGACGCTTTCATCCAGATTTTCTGAACAAAGGGATGAAGCCTCTTCGGACCTCCATGGCATGAGCATCGACTCCAGCCCCAAGTAATGTAATTCAGGGAGGAACTGAAGAGGAAGAGGAACCGCGAGCACGAACTTTTGGAAAAGACATTTTTCTGGGAGGTTTCAAAAGGAACTAAGAATTGATCAAAGAAGGGTTTTTGGTGGGAAGGATTCTGAAAATTTGGGAAAGAAGCAAAGGCTGAGGAGGCAAGGGTTTCGGAAATGAACAGGAGCTGAGAGTTTCAAATCTCTTTTAAAGACTCGAAATCGTGGGAAGACAAGACGCCTGAAAGCTGGCAGTGACCAGCCCGTAACTAGCTAGTAACTGAACAGTTTCCCACGAAGTCTAGTTCGTGGTGGACGGCGTGGCGGGCAGGAGACGTTTTATTTCGGCGCGTAATTTAATGGCAAAATCATTAAGTCTAAAACCGTTCAAACAACAATTCAGACTTAATGGGGGCATTGTTTGGGCCTAAAATTGGCGCACCCATGCCGAAAAACAAAAGCCCACGATCATGGGCCATTCATGGTTAAGACAGCCCATCAACGCCATCCAGCCCATTAAGTAATGCAAGCAGGCCTTGTCACGCGGCCCGAAGAACGTTGAAAAGGTTGGACCGCAAGAAGGACCAGAACGGTTCCAGAGCCAAAAAGAGATGGGACTCGACAATTTCAATTAAAAAAGGAACCGTGCCCATGAACAGGGAATAAAGCAGGAGCGCTTCTGAAACATTTTCTGCGGCCAGAGGATAGTTTATCTAAGGATATTCTGTTATTTTTTGATAAACACTATTTTTAAAATTAGGCAGACTCTCTTTTCTGTGAAGAGAATGGAAGCGGGAAACGGGAGTTGCTCAAAGCTGAGAACTCACCATCTCAGACTGGAGACTCTTACAAAAACTGGAACTCGCGAAGGATGGGAGGCAAGCATGGCGACCCATCAAAACACAGGGGAATATTCACGCCGTCCATTATTTAAAGATAGAAAAGCCCCACGGGAGAACATCTCCTATAAATACCAGAGAGGGCGACAGGGCAAAGGGACATCCAACCAACCCAACCAAAAACTCAGTCAAAAGACAAACACTCAGAATGATCACTTGATCACAAACAGGTTCCCAGGACGGACTCAAAGTCTGAAGCATTCCAATCTCAAAAGCTTTCCTGCAAGCTCGAGAATCATCTTGTTCACAAGACGGCAATAGCGAGACTTCTCTCGTTACAAGCGGAGTTTGAGTTTTCTCAAATACGAAAACCTCAACAAATTTATGAAAAGCTCTGGCTTAAGCAGCACAGGTGTCCCAGTACAAATTCCAGCTCAAGTCCAGCCACATCTGCCCCCTTCAGACTGGATAAATCCCAGTTCTCCCCATTCGAAAGCCTCCCAGGGCTTGAAATAGATTAAAGCTCTCCAAACTCAAACTTTGGTATCGAATTTGCAGCCATAACTTTCCAGGTAAAAGCTGTTTGAAGTCCAATCCAGGCACAGGTACGTCAGTCCAGCAGGCACATCCAGTCCGGCCGCGAATAGAGACAACTATCCAGGCAGAAATGGAAGTCCAGCCCTCCTTTTCATCTTTATATAGTCAGTTTTCCCTTTTGAGTCTTGTAAAAAGGAGTTCTGCCTGTAAAAAAGGAGTCATGTCTGAAACAAGTGAATTCTGCCTGTAATAGGGGAGTTCTGCTGAAATCAATTCATTCTGCGTCATCCATTCTGGCCAGAACTGCGATTTTTTATACCTGAGATAAATTATGAAGTCCTTACCAGTCTAAGGCATAGAAAAGAACTTACTTGGGAGATATTCCTCACCCAAATTCACAATCGTTTGTTCAAAGTCAATAGCTTGGGGCGCAAGTTATTCTTTCTCAAGTATGTTAGAATTGAAAAATTGCTAACGGTGGCACGCTCGACACACAAAGAAAGTTAGTTCAATGACCAAACAATGGTTTTTGGATTAATGGGGAACTTTACCCTTTCCATCTCAGGAAACTAATCAAAACGGGTGAACACAATGTTTAGTCAATTAATGAGGATTAGTTTGGCACATACAATGGTTGGTAGCCTACAATGTTTAGTCAATTAATGTTTGGCACCTACAATATTTGGGGGGCTTGACTAGGTTGGTTGGGTCGACGGCAGCACCTAGTCCAAGTGAGGCCAATCGGTTGTTCGATCTCTGGGTTCGGATCGGTTTCGTCAGTGCTTCTAGGTAGGTAGGTTGAGAAGAGTTGGTGGTGCTATTTCCAGGAGGGGAAAAAACATCTTCCCCCATGGAGGTAGCGAAGATTCAGAACTAGAGTCAGCAATTCCAAGATCACTGCTCTGATACTATGTCAAAACATAGAGAAGATTGGAAGGAGAGAGTGGAGAGTGTAGAGAGAATTTTCTGATTTCAACTTATCTTCATTACTTACAATCAACACATATATATACAAGTTCCTAAAACATTAATTACAATAGTCAAGCCCCCCAAGTTAGGCAACCAACCTAGTCAAGCCTCCCAAATATTGTAGGTGCCAAACATTAATTGACTAAACATTGTAGGCTACCAACCATTGTAGGTGCCAAACTAATCCTCATTCATTGACTAAACATTGTAGGTGCCAAACTAATCCTCATTACTTGACTATTGCTAACATGGTATCAGAGCAATGAAGAATCATCCGCTGAAAAATTACTTGACTATTACTTGACTCTGTTGAAAAATTATCTTCACCCCTTCAAGGCTTTGTACACCAATTATCCGCAATTCATATTCCAACCAAAGTGAGTGAGGCATTGAATGATCCAAAATGGGTTCAGGCAATGAAGGAGGAGATGCATGCTCTGGAGAAAAATCACACATGGACACTGGAGAACTTACCTCAAGGAAAAAGGACTGTCGGATGCAGAGATGGGTTTACACTTTGAAATACAATATTGATGGGTCAATTGAACGTTACAAAGCACGGCTTGTGGCAAAGGGATACACACAAACATATGGTATTGACTATGAAGAAACTTTTGCCCCTCTTGCAAAACTTAACACTGTTCGAGTGCTCTTGTCCATTGCAGCAAATCTTGATTGGCCTCTCCACCAATTTGATGTGAAGAATGCCTTTCTCCATGGAGACCTCACAGAAGAAGTCTACATGGATATCCCACCAGGATATGTTACGTCTACTCATGCTAATGTAGTGTGCAGATTACAAAAGGCATTATATGGATTGAAGCGTCTCCTCGGGCATGGTTTGAGCATTTTACCTTGGCAATGAAGAATTATGGTTTTAAGCGAGTAATTCTGATCGTACTCTGTTCTTAAAACACAAGGGAGGAAAGGTAACGGCTCTAATCATTTATGTCGATGATATGATTATTCCTGGGAATTATATGCAGGAAATCTCTCAACTACAAAAATGTTTGGCAAAGGAGTTTGAAATGAAGAATCTTTGTGGACTCAAGTACTTCTTGGGCATTGAAGTTGCTCGATCAAAGCGAGGCATATTTCTCTCACAAAGGAAGTATGTTCTAGATTTATTGGCAGAAGCTGGAATGTTAGATTGCAAACCTGGACACTCCAATCATTCAGAATCACCGCCTTGGGGAATATCTCAATCAAGTACCACTAACAAAGAAAGATATCAAAGATTGGTGGGACGACTGATCTACCTATCCCATACCTACCTCAAACATCGCGTATGCTGTAAGTGTTGCTAGTCAGTTATGCATTGTCCAAGTGAAGATCATATGGATGTTGTTCTTCGGATTCTTAAATATTTGAAGTCCGCACCCGGAAAAGGACTTATGTTCTCTAAAAATGGTCATTCTGAATATCAGTGGCTATAGAGATGCAGATTGGGCAGGGAATGTCACTGATAGATGATCAACATCAGGGGTACTTCACATTTGTGGGAGGTAACTTGGTTACTTAGAGAAGCAAGAAACAAAATGTCGTTGCTTTGTCTAGTGCAGAAGCGGAATTTAGAGGAATGACCAAAGGAATTTGCGAACTTCTTTGGTTGAGAAAATTGCTTACAGAGATTGGATATGCACCTACATTAGGAATGCATTTACAGTGTGATAATAAGGCTGCAATATCCATTGCACACAATCCAGTTCAACATGATCGCACCAAACATGTTGAAGTTGATCGACACTTCATTAAAGAGAAAGTTGAAAATAAAGAAATTCAGCTTCCGTTTGTCAAGTCCGAAGACCAACTGGCCGATATATTGACAAAAGCGTTTCTAGCAGAGTATTCCACAATTCACTGATCAAGTTGGGCATTGGTGATATATATGCACCAACTTGAGGGAGAGTGTTAGTAATAGTCAAGTAATGAGGATTAGTTTGGCACCTACAATGTTTAGTCAATTAATGAGGATTAGTTTGGCACCTACAATGGTTGGTAGCCTACAATGTTTAGTCAATTAATGTTTGGCACCTACTATGTTTGGCACCTACAATATTTGGGAGGCTTGACTAGATTGGTTGCCTAACTTGGGGGGTTTGACTATTGTAATTAATGTTTTTGGAACTTGTATATATATGTGTTGATTGTAAGTAATGAAGATAAGTTAAAATCAGAAAATTCTCTCTACACTCTCCACTCTCTCCTTCCAATCTTCTCTATGTTTTGACAATAGCTACCTCAAAAGACTCACGGTCAACCAAGGGGTCAAACCGCCTAAACTTGGTCAATCGGGCCCGCTGGGCCCACGACCTCCTAACACAAATCCGGGAGTTCCTAAAGGTTCCAATATGCCTAGGACACATGTCCCGAAAGTTTGGTCTCGATTCGGACGGTCGGATTACTACTCACGATTTGTGCGATTAGACAATTATAATTAGGTTAAACTTTGAATTATTGAATCAGGAATCTCGGACTCCGATTCACGATCTACAAAATCCTATACGATCCTACAAATGCCTAGATCAACATATATTAAATTGACTATGATCCAACGGTTCAAACGTCTCGAACCCGAAAATCGCATACTAGGTGAGATCCATTCGGGTTCAAACGTTGTCCGAAATGAAATCCAAAAGTACCTAGCACTCGTGAGGACCAGGGAATCATTCTGGAGCCCTAAGCCGGTCCCAAAACCTAGCCCACGCGATGCTACACGCGCCGACAGTGTGTGAGTTCCCAAAGCGATACCACTCACCGAAAAATCTCAAAATCAAGGTCCAAGATTAATAATAAAATATTCAAGTAAAAGACAATTTTACCCCGAGGATATTTAATGAGTTTAAAGTTGACTTTTTATTCGGAAAGAATTTGGAGATTTGGGTGGTACCGTTGCATAGAGCTCGACGACACGAGTTCGTAGACATGTGGCACGCCCAATTCCGAGTTGTCCAGAAGGAGAAAAGGTCTAGAAACGGAAAAGACATAGTGGAAATTTGTAAAATTGCAGTGCTGGTCTTCTTCCTCCTTGCGATATAACCAAATTTTCTGGTTATTTTCCAGATTCATTCCTTTCACTTCCCTCATATTTTTGAGGCTGCATCTCATCCCGGTTGCCATCGCAACCTTCACGAAATATCTTCCCCTCATCCTCCTCTACAAAACCCACCCAAGACCCGATTCGATCCATTGTAAGAACCCACATTGACTAACGGAGAAGGGGTGATGTGCCTTATATGTATACACCCGCATCCATATAGCACGAGGCCTTTTGGGAGCTCATTGGCTTCGAAGTCATAGGAACTCCGAAGTTAAGCAAGTTGGGGGCTAGAGCAATCCCAGGATAGATGACCCATTGGGAAGTTGGTCGTGTGCTCCCGAAACAAAACCGTGAGGGCCGGGAGGGGGGCCCAAAGCGGACAATATCATGCTACGATGGAGCCGATCCTAGAATGTGACAATTTGGTATCAGAGCCACTCTGCCGTGTGGTGTGAGTGTGCCGACAATGACGTCGGGCTCCTAAGAGGGGTGGATTGTAAGATCTCACATTGACTAACGGAGATGGTGTGATGTGCCTTATATGTATACACCCGCATCCATATAGCACGAGGCCTTTTGGGAGCTCATTGGCTTCGGAGTCATAGGAACTCCGAAGTTAAGCGAGTTGGGGGCCAGAGCAATCCCATGATGGGTGACCTCCTGGGAAGTTGGTTGTGAGCTCCAGGAAACAAAACCGTGAGTGCCAGAGAGGGGGGGCCCAAAGCGGACAATATCGTGCTACGGCGGAGTCGAATCCTGGGATGTGACAATTTGGTAAAATCTCATTTAGAGTCACTTTTGTTCTTGGACCATGGCCAAAAACTCAACCGGAACCAAGTCGTAACAAGGCCAAAACAGTCGGCCAAATTGGGTATTTTGAACTATCTGAAAAACCTTAAAATCAATCTAAAATACCGACATAAATAGATAGAGCATGATGAGAGGACAAATTTCCATACCTCATTCGACGGAATTGGCCGTCGAAATCGCCGGAAAATGCAAGAACATTATCGGAAAACCTAACCCTTTTCCAAGCTTCTAATCAAGCTCCTCGTCAGCAAATCGGATTTTGGGTCTTGGGTGGGTTTTGTAGAGGAGGATGAGAGAAAGACATTTCGTGAAGGTTGCAATGACAATCGGGATAAGATGGAGCCTCAAAAATATGATGGAAATGGAAGGAATGAATCTGGAAAATAACCAGAAAAATTGGTTATATCGCAAGGAGGAAGAAGACCCGGCATTGTAGCACTGTAGCACTATAGAGATACTGTAGCTATAGTGACAATTTTACAAATTCCCACTATGTCCTTTTCGTTTCTAGACCTTTTCTTCTTCGTTACAACTCGGAATTGGGCGTGCTGCATGTCTACGAACTTGTGTCGTCGAGCTCTATGCAACGGTACCACCCAAATCTCCAAATTCTTTCCTGAACAAAAAGTCAATTTTAAACTTATTAAAATATCTTCGGGGTAAAATTGTCTTTTACTTGAATATTTTATTATTTAATTATTAATTTAGGACCGGGTTGTTACAAGATTAGCTAGATATTGTTCTATGTTTGATATGCAGCGGAATTGGAAAGAATAACAAATGCAAGATATAGTCAAGTTTAAAGGCGGTCGGTTCATGCAGGTTACAGCATGAAGCCAGCATCTCTAATTGAACAAAACAAATACACATATACTTGTATTTTTGCAGCACCCCTTCAACGTGCCAAACAACAACAGAGGAATGCTAGTACCTGTTTTGGGGGATTGGGAGAATTGAGCAAATTGGAAGCATCTTGATTATGTCGTTAATGGTCATTGAATCATTGTTACAAGCACTATACATGTCTGGTTTTCACTTTTTCTTCCCAATCTACGCAGCTTCAGGAGACCTTCCAACATGCAGTTGCCATCCATTTGGATCTATTTCCTCCTGAAAACAAGACATTAAACAACAGTTTAACAAATTGGCGTGAAGGAAATCCCTAAAATCTTCCAGGTGATCTACTGCCTATCAATCATGATTCTCTGGCAAGCTCAGTTATTCTACCACGTCCAACACAAGACACTTGATAATTACTAAGGAATCAATGCATCAATGACTTCAGCTCATTGCATGCTTTCACCTATCATTTAACCATCATTGATAATAACCAAAGTAGGAAGGGAAGTATAAGGAAATTGATATGAGGAAAAACTTGTCAGAGGAAAGATTTCTAAAATTATGACCAGCGTTGTTTTCACTTCCATTGTTCTTATATATGTCATCTTTATTCAATGCATACCCTGGAATTCATGTGGGAGGCAAGTTTTATTTCTCGCCAACTAAATTTCATAATAATTGATATTAGCATGACATGATGAAGCTGCACTCGGATGGAAAGAATTAAAGTACCTGGAATGCTTTGTCCCTCCAATGAAACACACAACCACGGCCTTCCATGTACCCAAAGATATATTTTGGAAGCAATGGTTTCAAGGATGTGTGAAGCTTGACTTTTGTTAGGCCTCCACATGCCAATAGGGCAGCTGCAAGGCCGTTTGGGGTCAATCCTGTCAAGTGCAAAATAGTCATGTTCTGCAGGCGGTTGGTACTGGCAAGAGATAAGAGCCCAACATCGGTAACTGAACAATATGACAAGTTTATCTGCCACATGAAGAAATGAACCCCTGGTCTTAGTTTGGCATCAACTGTAATGATCCAGACGGAGAGTGGAAAGAGAAATTACCTGTCTGAGGTTTTGGCAAGATTGACCAAGTGCAAGCATTCCATTATCATTGATGTTGAAGCACTTTTTTATGTCCAGAACTTCAAGTTGCCTACATGCCCCAGCAATAGCTGAAAGACCCACTGTTGAGACACTAGGACATCCTCTAATTTCAAGTATCTTTAACCTCAAACACTGTGACAACGATATTAATGAAGAATCTGTAATTTTATCATTATAAGCAATGTTAATCATCTCCATAGTAGGACATCCGCAAGCAATTTTTGCAATGCCCACATCAGTTATTCCCAAGCACCTGAAGGGAAAAAAGAGAGGAAAGAAAACCCAGTAAGATTGTTATCAGAGGTGAAAGTTATATCAGGTACAATAAGGTTTGACGTAGCATTATTCTTTCAGAGAACTTAGCAGCAGATGCCAAAGTAATTAGGGAGAAACTACTAAACAAATGTAATTTCCACCCAATACTGGTGATATGTAGATCTGCAGCAACTTACGGAATTGGAGGTGGGAAATAGAGATTTGATAATGAGGCCAGCATGAGATCCAGTTTCCTTTTCTTTAAAGTATATCATTATACACTATTTTGTCTCAGAAATTGTCAATGCAAAGCCATCCTCCACCCCCTACCTTTCTTTTTCTACATACAGGAATGTAATTTCTAGGTTCTTTAAACAATATACTGCCAAGTGATCATTGAATTCACCAAATGATAGAACACCCCATACATGTAGCAGTCAATTGATTCAGATGTAAAAGAAATGAACAGAATATCTAGAGATCTCTAAAGCGACCAACCTGTACAAATCAAGCTCCTTAAGCTTTGGACAGCCACTTCCAATGTGGGTAAGTCCATCATCAGTAATGTTCAAGCAAATCCCCAGTTTTAGACGACAAAGTTTGGAACATCTTGAGATAGACTTTAAGCCTAAACAAATGAAGGAGTATCAATTATTAACAGATAGAAAATTACATGGGAAAAGAAAAGTTAGGTAAGTTACACACAAAGGAGAGGTTAGATTCAAGGTAAACCTTCATTGTTGATTTCGTTATCTGTGACATCCAATTCCTCCAAGAACTGGCAACGCTGTCCAATCAACAGAAAAGCATCTTCAGAAACCAGGCTACACGATTCCATCCTGAGGGAAGTGAGGAAGGTGCATGATTTTGTTATGCAATCTATAGAGGCAGAAGTTATTTTGCGACAGCAGGTGATGTCTAATTTCTGCAACTCTCTATGGGCTTGCACGAGGAAGGAGACACACTCATCCGTAACTCCCAAGCACTTACTTAAGCTCAGCTCTCTCAGTGAGGCACACCAACTTCCAATGGCTTTTGTCCCAGAACATGTAACTAAACAGCCATCTAGGCTAATCGATTTCAACCTCGAATAATTAAGTAGGCATTTTCCTAGGTCAGTGGTGACCTAAAACAAGATTAAAAGCGTCAGAAAAGAGTGTAAGCATAGAGTTCATTACTTGGGTTATTACCATACAGGGTTTCAGACTCACCGAAGGACCATAAGCTAAGACAAGCTGCTTCAGGTGTTCAGCACCATTTGTCAGAGAAGACAAACCCACATGGCTAACATTCTGACATTTTGACAAATTAAGCATCTGCAGAAGAGGAAATTAGTGAAGAGTGTATACACATACAGTTGAAATGAGCAAGCGTCAGATAAGATTTCTGAATTAGTGAATAATCAGTGGAGATAATTGAATGTGGCTCTTATGATTTCTGATAGAATTTTGATAAAATAGAAGAGTTTTATGAAATGGGCATTCACCATCAAGTCTGAGAAAATTGGGCATGGTGGAAAAATATGATTCCCTTTTGTCAAGTAAAACCCATGTATATTGCTAAAAATAAGTGTCTTAAAGTTATGGAAACTTATGTAAAACATCAGCAAGCAAATGAAATGTACCTTGAGGGACTTGCAACTATGCTTAAGGGTCACAAGGCCTTCATCATCAATTCCAAGGCATGCTTCAAGAATTAAATCTTCAAGATGTTGTAATTGCAGGATATGTGGGAGACATTTTTCTGTGATCTACAGAGAAAAGCATAGATGTAATTTCAAGTTGATTAAAAAAAAAAAAAAGTAAAATGGAACCGGAAAGAGGTTCGGAATATTTGAAATGCATTTCTCCATCTTATTTCATTTCTACCTAGTTTTATTCATGCTTACATGGGTCAAATATGTCACCCTACACCAACAAATCAAATTCAGACCAACAAGACAGTGGTCATAATAATTAGACAGCATAGCCAACAATGTTGACGAAAAGTATCTACAGTTGGTTTTTCTGTTATTGGGTTGGCCCTTCACTACTAGCAACTTTTTGTTATTAATGATCCACCAAGAAAACTTTACTCCTTTAAAGAATCATGCACTCTGTGGAATATCATTTAAGAAACTTATAAAGTTAATCTAGAAATATGTCATGACACCTACATAAAATTTGTAATCACATTGTAGGTTGGGATAATGTTTCTTATATTACATAAAGCATCTGAGATGACTTTTCAGGAAAACCATACTATGAATCTGATAATGAAAGTGCAAGCTGATACAAGAAAGCAAAACCCTTTACATCCCACCAAGCTATAAATAAATATTAAAAAAATACACCATAGTGAACAGAACCAATGCACCGAACCAGAAAAACAATAACTTAACATCAACACCTAGAAGAACAGCACAGTTCAGATCACCAAATCTCAAACTTGAGCTTCAACACCATATCATTTGGGTAGGCATATTGAACAGAGTTGAAAGTGAAAAATTGCAGTAAAAACTATATTAAAATCAAATTTACCCAACTGAATTGTGGTCATTCACCATTCAACAGACATAAATCCCAAAATGCTTGGCAAATGTAGGAAAGCACAAGACTTTTTTTTTTAACTGTTCAATAATAACTAATTTTTAGTCAATCACTAGCTCAATGGAGCTATAAACATCATCAAATACAAATGAAAATAGCTCCCAGAAAAATGTAGAGAGAAACAGAGACAAAGAAAACCTACCGGCAAACAAGAGAGATCCAAACTCCGAAGGTCCTTGCATTTCATAGCGATCAACCCAACACCCAAATCAGTGACACGTAAGCACCACCTCAAGCAAAGCAATCTCAGCTTCTTACACCCAACAGCCACACACCCAATCCCAATATCCGTAATCAATTTACACCTCGCCAAAATCAGCCTCTCCAAGTTCTTAGCCTCTGCGATCGCTTTGGCCGCCGAGTCAGTCAACTCAGTGCCGTTGGACAAGTCAATCTCGACCAGAGAAGAGCAGTTGGTGGCCAATCGCAGCAACCCAATGCTGGTAAAGTCTCTGGAGCGCGAGAGACTGATCGAACGGAGCGTCGATTTCCATGAAACAGAGAGTGAGGCGAGTGATTGGTCGTCGACACGTGGACAGAGAGATAGGTCGAGGTGAGAAATTGAAGGGTAGCGATGGAGGGTTCTACATAGGAGCTCAGTGCGAAGGGGCTTGAGGGATTTGCGGTGAAGACGCTCGATGAAGTAGAAGGACTTGCAGACCAGAGAGAAGGACTTTTTGGCAAATGGGTCGTCGTTTAGATGGTCGAGGATGGTGTTGATGATCTCATCGGAGAAGATATCAAATGGGTTGGTCATGTTGCTGCTGTTGTTGAGCTTCTTCATGGATATGGTGGTTATGGTCTGGTGTCCCGAGTTTAGAAGAGTTTGAGGTAGAGGTAACAAACTGTATAACAGAAAAACGGTGGCTTTGGAGAGAGGTGGGAAGAAGAGCTGCCTGCGAAATTACAATAGTAACCTCGTGGCACTATTGAATAATCAGCAATTTCTTTTTCCTCTACAAGAGATAGTGGAAAGTGGGAAATCAAACCTAAGATCTCGGGGGTTAGATAAATGTTTTTAACCAGGCCTACAATTTTCTTACGAATAATCAGATTTTAGAACAACGCAATATACATGTTCTAATAATTTTCTCTTTTTTGAGTGTTTTGAAAGAATGAAGGGTATGTTTGGAAATGAATATGGGAGAGCTAAAATCACTTATGAGCAGAAATGATTATTAGTGCCAGTTGGCATTTGCTTATTTGGGGTAATAGGTGATTTTTAAAAAAATTTGGGAAGCCCAGCTCGTTTGGTAAACTATGAGAAAATCACTTATTGTTAAAAATTGATGTGAGAGAAGGCTATAAGGGAAAGTAGCTAATGAGGTGCTTTCATTTTCCAATTATGCAGGAATCAGTTTGAAGAAGCACTAGGTTTAATGATTATGCGGGAATCATTTTCTGATTATGCGGGAATTAGTACTAACAACACTCTTAACAAAAAGTTTACCAAACGCCAAACTTTTTCTCTCACCGCTAATTTCTTTCAGGCAAATTGACAGAGATTATTTTCACAGCATAGCAATGTCAATTGGCCCTTAGTCTATCTAAAATCACTCACAAACAAACCCCAAAAGTATTTCTTAACAATCAAAAACGCTTCCGATATTATATGGCAGAAAAATGATTTTGAGTCACAAAAGTATTATATGGAGAAATACCTACCAGCAGTTAGTTGGATTTTCAGTAATTTTTTTGACGATCTTCTAATAAAAGTGATTTTATATCTTTAGGAAGCATTCCCAAACATGTGGAGAAAAAGGAGTGGCTGGGGTCATAGTTGGTACTACGATTCTACGAAATATAGACCGTCGGTTGCTAATAATAGGTGGCGGCAGGGCAGCAGGGCAGATTTATTTTCATTCTTATTTGGGGAAGTAACATATGAGGGAGGGAGGGAGGAGGGAGGACAGGACAGGACAGGTTGAAGTGCACATGGTACTTAACAGGACACATTTCACGCTTCCATGATGTCACATGCAACTGAAGCTCCAGAAAGAAAAATGCAAGTGGAATTTGTTCATAGCTGTTGAACTGGTGGAGTATGATGCATGATCTCAGCTTCAAGTGGCTCTGTGTTTCTTATTGAATGGAGAATATCACAACCCAATTTTTCATCTATTTGGGGGATTTTTCCCGGTTAAATCAACGGGTTCACCGTTCTCTATATTTAACCGAATCACCAATCTCTATTATCAAGATATAGTGATATTTTCTCTACTAGAGTTGGATTGTGTTTGCATTAGACGCAAATTTGTACTGAAGATCACCCGGATTTGGGTTCAAGCGTAGACACTGTCTCTGCTCATTTGTCATTTCTCATATGAATCCAAACACATGATAAATTGATTCTGCATTCAGTTTCTTGAGGATCAACAAGACTACAGTAAGATTATACGCTTCGACTATTACATATCCGCAACACAACGAAAGAAACAAAACAACACTTGACTACAGAAGATAGGAAGGTGGGGATATTTCGGTTACTTCTTGGCAAAAGAGATGGCCATGGAGTTTTGAGGGGTGATTCTGAAGCCTTGAAGGGCAGTCATGGCCATTGATGAGTGAATGTCATCTTCAAACTCTACAAAGGCGATGCCTGGCTTTGCTTCAATCAACCGGACTTCCCTAAATCCTGGGTATTGTTTGAACAGCAATTCCAGCATAGCACTGGTGGTTTCGTGGGGCAAATTCTCAATGAACAGAATGCTGTTTGGAGCTGCTGCTTCATGTGCATTTGGGTTGCCTTGCCGAGATGAGGCCTGCTGATGATACAAATACAATTACATGAATCAATTAGCACTTCGTATATAAAATTTAATTTTTCACACTCAGAGTGTAAGCAAAAAAGAGTCCATCATTCAGAGTGTGAGAGTTGAAAAAGAAGATGATCAAATGGCACTGCATAATAGCGTTAGAAACACTTACTGTTCTGCCTCCATTTTCAGCAGTTGCACCATTTTCCGTAGCAGATTGCTGCCCTTCATCACCTCGCTTCTTTCTTTCAGCTGAATCAACAGATTGATTTCAAAACACGAACTCGCGTAAGATATTATAAGAATCTAATTTGAGCAAACATTTTTTTTCAATATAAACTAAAAAATTTATTATTATCTATCAGCCACCTTGTAAATATAGCCTATCTAAACAACCCTTTACTATATCAGACCAGGTCGATCAAGTGTCATTTATATTTCTCAAGTCAAAGAAAAAAGGAATGTCTTAAATAAGACATTGATGCTCTTGTGCACAGCAGGGCAGAGAGACCTACAGGAGTCAAATGCATTCAATCAAATTTTTCTACACATATGGCCAAACAAACAATGGCCGTACTTTAATACTCAGAATGGCAAACTATTTTGTAATAGTAACCCACTCACCAAACTCATATGCAAAATCTGTCAGAATTCTTAGCAGTCTTAAGCTCTATTGGTTCAAGTAGAAGCAATGTGTTCTCAACATTCTTAGGAACACACCAGTCAGTTATTCATTGTAATCTTTATATTCTTATGCTATAACAATGGTCCATGCATTTCATAACTAATTTTAATGAAATACATCAAATATTCAATTAAAAAATTCAAGATTATTCAAAATATCTAAGTAATTTCAGTCACCTTTATCATCCTGCTTCTTTTTCTTTTCTTTTGGACCTAAGCTTCCGTCTGCATCAGCTATGCAATCTGACTTTGTTTTTGCATATTGAATCCGCTGCACCAAAAAAAATTATGATCATCTTTACATTTTAGAAAAAGAAAATTTAATGGATGTGAACATCACAATATTATAATCAAACATCATCCTTTGAAAAAAAAACAAAACAACTAAAGAGCAGAGTGTAGTGTAACATTTACAGTGAATGCATCTTTATTCCACAAATAGATTTCTCTTTCAAAACAAACTTCCACGTATTGGTAACTACATCTTTCAAGGGATGCAATGCCTACATCATAAACTAATTAAAGAAGAGAAAAGGAAGGCTAAGCATGGTAGATATGGTCATGAAGCCCAAACTTTACAAAAACATAGACAGCTCAGAGATACACACAAACATACGAGTATAGAATTAGAATCTGCGACCTAAAAGAAGAATACAGATTAGGAGGAAAGCTTTATATGGTTCCAGAAAACTGAAATCTTAGCAAACATGTCCCACATATATGCAATAAGCTACCAACTGGGCTTATTCAGACCTACCATGGGTTTATCATAAAATGGGAAGTTTTGCATCTGACGCACAGCATTACTGGCAGAAGTCACTTCCAGAAATGCAACCCATGCTTGCCCACGAAGCTTGGGTGTCTTCAAAGCTACAACATCCAAAATCTTTCCATATTGCGAGAATAAGCAATACAGGGACCTCTTCAATTCTGCAAAGGAAGCAAAAAGAATGCCACTATTAACATACAAAAGTGTAGCCCTAAAAGTAACATTAATATCTTGTTATGCTAGACAATTCAAAAGTCGACTTCAAAAAGGAAGTAAGATGTCAAGACCACTATAGCAGAAAATTGTGGTTACCCTCTTGCCTCTACAGTGTCACTTTCTCAATTTTATGATCCAACAAGCACCCAAGTAAACCAGAATCACTTTACAACCACAAAACTCTCTAATGTTGCATTTGGTTTGTGGAGTCAGAAGATGAGATTTTGAATTGATTCCTCATTTAAATTGTTTAATGAGACTTTATAACCATTAAAATAAAAGTAATGAACTCCCCACGTGAACTTGATTGTTTGAAATGGGATAAAATTCAAATACTCAAGAATTTTCTTGATTTACAACAATAAGTATCAGAATTATCTTTTCTCCACATTTTTAGCATTTTATGCAAATCATGTAAAACTAAATCGTTAAATCAAAACCCATCCTTTTAAATTCACAACTGCAATGCAACCTTAGTATCCGGTTATAATTCATGAAATTCAACTATTACCTAGGTTTCATATGAGTAAGTTCAAGTACCCAATTCAATATACAACCAACAATAGTCCTTTCAACACTTGCACGAAGATTCACGATTATAGTTTCTGAATCAACTACCATACCGAATTTTCACTAAATTCACCATGCCCTATCTGCTGTGGTTGCACTCGCCAATTCAAACTAAAACCCTAAACCTCAACTTGCGCTAAGAGAAGTTAAAAAATAAATAAAAGAAAATACACTATAATCGATTCAAAGGAGACTATTGCGATTAATTTTGCAGACGATACATTACTATGATGAGTCAATTAAAACAAGTGAGAGATTCGGCATTTTGTTTTCTTACAGTTTCCTCAGGTTTCTCAGTAACCAAACAAAGGGAAGAAGAGATAGAGCATAGATTGAGTTACCTTCTTTTTTGATTTTCTCGTTGAGGTTCTTAATGTATATTGTTTGGTTAGGCGGTATGTCCCCTGAAAGCATGGTCGCTCAGAGAGAGAGAGAGATCGCACAGCTTCAAGTCTCTGTGATTTTTGTGGGAGAGAGAAGCGAGAGACTCGGTGTCCAATCGGACTGAGCCCTAGAAGATGTTCACAGCCGCCATTGGGCTCCAATAACTCTTTATACATTTGGCCCATTAAGTTATTGGGCCGTGCTCTTAAAAAGCCACTAACAAAACGATGGATTGGACTAAATAGTCACATCCCATGCTTGGTTGTCTTTCATTGTTTTTGGTCGAAATACTTGATTGTCAAACAATTTCATACGGAATCTTCTGACTGTCAACGTAGTTACGTAAACGTAAAGGCAGAATTAAGGGCGGTGCCGGCCTTAGATTAGGGATGGCTCTAAACCATTGCAATGTTTTGGTAAATACTACGGGATGTCCCTACACATGAAGGGTGGAATTAATAATTAGATAATATTAAAATACAATAATTAAGTGTTAATTTTTATTAAACCCAAGCCACTTGAGCCTGAATGTGTCCTCATTTTTTTGAGAAAAAGAATTCATTCATAGAACCAAAGACGTATAAAGAACGACATGATACAGGAGCCTCATTAAAACCTTCCTAGAACAACCTCATGGGACAAATAGCAGGAGAGAAAGAGACCGCACATGTCATGGACTAACAAACAAAGAGTGATTCAGGTCACTTTGGACCATTATAATAAAAGAACAAATCAAAAGTGAAAACTAACACATAGACCTTCGACGAAAACCGCAACTATATACCAACATAGTAAACCCACATGAGAGGACCGCACAACATCCCAACTGTCAAAAAAAGCCTTCTATGAGCAAAATCATGGTCCTTTGACACCCACACAAACTGCAAGGCATACCATAGCTTCCTTGTGGTTGGTTGTCGGAAAGGAGAAAGGGAAATGAGGAGAGGAAGGGGAAGATGGGTGGAGGGGCAGTGGCCACCTCCCCCCTTAGCTTCCTTGTGGTTGGTTGTCGGCAATGAGAAAGGGGACCTGAGTACGGTTAGGGTTTGTTTCTTCTTATGATGTGTCCTTATACAGAGTCATTCACGTGTCAAAAAATTATACGAAGGGACATGAAAAAATAGGACAGCTGATCCCGTCCTCATTAAGTCACCTGCACATAATAGATAGATGGAAAAAAAAAAAAAATTAAAGCCCATTGCAGTATACTAAAATCATGAAAATTCATTGCACTATACTAAAATCAGTCTTTATCGTGTTTGACCAATTTCTCGAGTTGAGTTGAAATTGCATTGCTTGTTGGATGATGGCGTACACTTATTTCAACGAGTGGGCAACTCAATTGTTGAATGATATCATTCTTTATTGTCAATGTTATTTTATTCCCAGAGTCTCCCAATCCGCGATCAGGCATTCATTCTGGCCACATATAATGAACAATCGCATTCGCATGTCACATGTGAATTAGGCACCAGTCATTATATAAAAGGGTATTTAAGTCCTCTCTTTTGTAACCCCCAACCCCCACTGATTCTCTCGCAGGCTTCTGTCTGCCGCATCAACTCAACAATAATTGACAAACTCAGAAACTCGAGGCATGTCACATGGTGTACGTGCGCTGTGTCATCTTGACGAGCAAATCGTACTTGGTTCATTCATTACATGTTAGGAACCATTTACCTTTGTATACAAATCCTAGTCATGAATCCTCTAATTTGTAGTGACTTTTTACATATTCAGAAGAATAACTCCTCACATATAAAAAAACAATAATGCCACCAGTTTAATATAGGTGGGCCCTAGCAATGAAAGTGGAATCCTCTAATATGTATTAGAGAGATAGTCACTGTAATTCGTAAATATGATACAAATAGCAGTATTCTATAAAAAGTCAAGCGATGTCCTATACATGATATATGTTAATTTTAAGAAAAACACTTATCTTGCAGCTTATTATTCCCGTTTGTATACTAACTATATGATAAGAAAAACACTCAACTAGGCTATAGCTCCAGTTTCCCCCTGAATAAAAAGGATCGTAATACCTTTAAAAAAAAAGAGGCTAGTCTAATATAGGTCCCTACATTTTCTATTTACTAAACATATACATAACACTATAAATCTATGAGTAAAACCCAAATTCAAATTTAAATGACCAGTAGGATACAAGAGGTTATAGTATTCCTATGTTTTTACATCGTTGCCACCAGACTTCATATTTTATTTATAATTTATTTCAAGCATTTCATTAACTGCGTAATTGTAATTAATACTCCCTGTTAATAGCATATCAATCACCCCATTTCTTTTGGTTGCCATTCCCTCTAACATATCGCCCCTAAAATTGCAAACCAACAAAAAAAATCTATAAATTACATATCCAATAATGTACCTATGAAAAATATAAATATAAATATAAACTTATAAAAATATAGGTATATTGTTTAAATAAAATATAGGTATATTATCTACCAAAAAAATTTACAAAAAAATAGGTACACAATAATTTATAGAAAAAATAGATACACAATAATTTATAAAAAATAATAGGTAGATTATTACAAAAAATAGGTACACAATAATTTATATAAACAAATTAATAGGTAGATTATTATCCACCAAAAAACTAGGTACAATAAATGAAATCCAAGTTCTAAAATAGGTAGATTATTATACGGGAAAGATGGAACAAAATTTCCAAAAGGCAAATAAGGAAAAATGCATTTTTCGGCCAACATATTGTTGGCTGTATTGATGAATTTTAACAATAAAACGGATAATTAATTGCAGACAAAATTTTTAGAGGGAATCACCACAATAAATTGGGGAACTAAAAATTAAAACACCACCCCATTATACGTTGAAATGTAAAGAGGGGTATTTTGGCAATCAAAAAATTATAATAAATTAGAAATTAAGTTTAATAAGGTAACTTGATGAGTTTGATCCTAGTCATGGGTTTTTACTTATAAAAATTGGGTATTATTTATGGGAACAAAAAATGAAGAGTTCCAAGTAAGATAAGTTGTATTTGAGGGGGGTAAGTCAAATTTACTATATAAAAAAATGGACGTGATTAATTTGTAGTGAAAAATATACGTGCCACATTGTTACATGAAGCATATAATGTAGGTGGCCAAACATTACAAAAGGGCTGGTATTAATGCAAATTCCCATATTACATATCAAACATAAAAATCACATTATTTAACTTAATACAAGATGGTATGAAAATTTGTGCCAAATTATTTATTCCAATTGACTCTTTCCTCCATGCCAAGCAGAAACCCTAGGCCAATTTGCCGAAGTTTTATGTCTGGTACACGTGAGCTGGCAGGCGTGGCTTCGCGAGTGCAAGCAGTGGCTTGGCGAGTAGGAGCTCGCCGTCTGCCTCGGTGAGGTCGATTCTCGACTCATTGGGCGGCGCTTCCCAAGTAAACCCATGAAGAAGCCTAGCAAACAGCATCACAGTCATGCTCGTGCCGAGTGTACTCGCGACGCAGCCTCGCATGCCGGTGCTGAACGATATGAATCGGAGCTCTGACTCAGTGAGTACAACACCTGACCCGTCGTCTTTGAGGTGGCGCTCGGGCTTGTACTTGAGGGGCTCGTCCCAAATTTTAGGGTTGCGGCCGAGCCCGATTCGGCTCAGCATCACGTGGCTGCCCTTGGGGATGAAGTAATCGCCCACGGTCGTGTCGGCCATCGACACGTGGGGGACGTTGAATGGGGCCACCGGGTGAAGGCGGAAGGCTTCTCGAGCGCAGGCCTTGACGAAGTTGAGCTGCGACAGATCTGACTCTTGCACTTGTCTTTCTTTGCCAACCACAGCGTCAAGTTCTTGTCTTGCTTTCTCGAACAGGTGGGGTTGGTTTATCATCTCTGCAATTGCCCATTCAGCTGCGTTTGAGGGGTTGTCCACTGCTGCCATTATCATCTCCTGCATTTACAAAACAATAATTGTTATTATTTTAAGCACCGCAGAGTTAATCAGTTTGACTCTTGTGTGACCCAAGTTGACAATCCTACAACATAAGCATTTGTCGTAATTTAGTTAATGAGAGAGAGAGAGAGAGAGAGACTTACATTTACTTGGCCTTTGATCTCGTCTAGTGAGAGCAAGGGTTGACCACTGGCGTCTTTGAGTGAGATAAGAATGTCAAGCAAGTCTACTGGGACCTTGTTTCCGCCAAGTTTCTGATGTTCACGAATCCTCTCTTCAATGACGGGGTCTTGGTGTTTTCTTGTAAGCTTAATGCAGTCCTTTATGATCTTCTCATGGCCGTCCAAATCGAGGCCTCTCAAGCATGAGATGTAATCGGATGCAGAAAATGCATAGATGTACCTGAGCATATCGAACACTGCATTTAAATAGTTTTGTTCCTCAACACTAGGACCTCCGTCCTTCATCTCCTCCGTAAAGTACCTCTGGTTGAAAATCATTCTCTTAATCACATTTGCACAATAATGTTGTGTAGCAAGTCTCAAATCCACAATGCCACTGCCCTCCTCGTTGTTGCACTGGTTGAACACGTATCGAACAAGGTGGTCGGCCTCCTCAATCCTCTTGTCCGTAAGCCACTTATGTCTCATGGGAGAGAGCATCTCGGATGTGATGACCTTCCTCATTTTCTTCCATTGCTCCCCGAAGGGCACCATAACCGTGGTTATGTACCCTTTGGTGATGAGGAAGGTGGAGATGCTGAGAGGCCTCGTGGCAAAAGTTGCATCTTGTTTCTTCAAGATTTCGCGGCTGAGAATGGGGCAGGAGACGGGGATGACATGAACGTTTGCAAGACGAATGCAAGCGATTTCGGTGTTGCTTTCCTCCATGAGCTTGTGTATCCACCGGAATGTGGGCTTGTTCATGAGCATCTCGGGGAGGTTGCCCACAATAGGCCAAGGCCTTAGGCCCTTGGGAGTGGGAGGAAGTGGGTAGTGTTGCTTGATAGCTTTGTTGTTGTTATCGGTAATCTTGCTTTGGTGCCAGTAACGCTTCATTAAGAAACGCACCAAAGTGATGGCCAAGCACAATGTGAGGAAGCCAACATTAGCTTCCATGACTGCACGAGTAGAAAAAAGGGTTTGAGAGTTGAGAGAGTTTTGAGGCTCTTTTCTCTCTCTCTTTTGTGTTTCTTTTGCTTTGTGAAAAAAACTTGGTCGCTAGAAAGAAAGTGTTTAAGAACTCTAGGAGAGATGAGAGAGCTGATGGTTCTAATTTTGAAGCTCTTGGTACCTCTGTATATATAGCCTAGGGATGGAGCATGTGTTGGAGAAATGATTGCACGTGAAACATAAACTTTATTTTGTTTATTTTATTTTATTTTTGTTTTTTTTTTATTTGGTGAAACATGAAACTCAAAATATGGGAACTAGGAGCCTAGCACGTTCTCTTTTAATTACAATATGGCCACTCTGACACCTTGAATTGTTGGCTTGTTAATGGGTTACAATTTTTGTAGGGCCAACCTGTTTCTTGTAATCTTCTTGCTCTCGTCTTGCGGTCCGCCACAAATCCAAAAAAGGCAAAGCTTTGCGATAAATTTTTACAAAAAAGTGCCTAGTATGTTTTTTTTTTTTACTAACAAATATTGATTGAATATTCCAGAATCATTTCCATCCATCAATGGGAAAACACTCTAATTTTGTGTAAAATACCCATCATACCATTCTCATATAAGTTTATTTTAATACCCTATTTTTACTCACTCACTCTCTCTATTTCACATTTCACTTTATCTATTTTTCACTCGTACTTTTTTTTTCTTTCTTTTTTTTATGGTAATTTTTATTTTAACTTCTTGCATTGCAATAATTGCTACTAGCAAAGCCGGACCGTAACACATGCATTGAAGGAGGGTGGGTAATGATAGAATTAAGATAGATTAATAGTTCAATTTATGTTCCACTAACACATGCATATATAGCATGTATGCATGTCTATAGCCACGGGAACGCCCTGAGGATGTGCACATGGTGCTATCGCACAAGGCTTCCAATTTTTGAGAACCCTTGAATTTTCTTACCTGTATAATTGCACAATTGTGTGCCTAACATAGCTGCTTTAGTGGTTTTTTTCTCCGTAAAACGGCACTAAGTAGCGTTAAATCCATGACCATTTAAACAACTTCACCATGTAATTATGCACGTCATCATGAAAAAGAATTGGATTCATTACTTTTATTGGTAATTTTTATTTTGTGATATTTTCTTATTAAATGATGTTTAAAGCCACGTACCCTATAACATTGAATTTCATTTTCATTTATATATGGAAATTTCATTTAACCCTCATATATAGTAGTTGGCAACAACTCCACTTTCACTTATACGCACGCATACCACGTGGGTGATGTTCCTAGTTTAATAATGACAAAGAACCCTCCTTATATTTAGAAGCAACTTCGTTCTTTAGAAACCTCAAATCAAACAGTGCCAGTCAACAGTTATCAACTCCTCCACGTACACATGGCATATGGGTTTCCTAGAGACAGCATGTTAAGCAACTTACATTTAATGTATATTATATTTGCTCTCCCATATGTTTCCACAACGCATCGCACACATAGCATGCTTGAAAGCACATGTTATATATGCAGCCTCGCACTGGAAAGTTAAAAAAAACATAAATCTCCATATGTTTCCTACTGTTTTGCTCTGCTTCCATATGTTTCAGGGTTTTGAAATCAAATGCTCTGTGTGTGAAACGACTGGGAGCACGTTTCCTTTTTTGTGGTGACAGATTTCACATGCAATCCCCATATGTTTGTTTATAATCGTACCCAAGTAAGGTGGTAATGCCATTCATTACTAATGAGTACGTAAATAATTTGGAAGCACTTATTTATTCACGGAGACAAATCTTTGTACTGATCATTGTCACATTGTGGCCATGAAACATATGGTAGAGCATATGCAATGGACTGAATGTGTGAATTCGAACCACGGCTAAGTTCATTGTCACTTGTCCATATTCATTAATAATACTACAAGTTACCGGGCTAAGATTCTTATTAATTAGTTTTGAGATGGAATCTCAACTCACTGCTCAGTAAAATAGAACAATCTCAAGCAGTTGGAGCAACCAGTTTTGTCTTAGATGCCCTATGGAGCAACCAGTTGGAGCCACCACCAGAATTCCCCATAATTGTCAATGACCTGGCTAGTGGGTGAATATGGACAATTTCCCCCTATATTCATTACACTTTAATGGCCAGTGTGTACACTTTATTTGACTATATAATAATAATATTGCTTCTTTTATGACAATATTGTATCACATTCAAACAGTGGAACCTTCCACTACTGCCGGTATATTTATGCATATTCGCATAAGTTGAAAAGAGTGTGACATCGACTAAATGTTGAAAGAAGAAGCTCTTTCTGTTGGATTTTCAAAATATTAAACTTAAAGAGAGAAACAGCTGGCCTATAATCAATTGCTTTCAAATAATTGATTTGATCACATCAAAAGCAGATCTTTGCATCGATCCCATTAAATTAAAGTATTGATTTCTTCTTCTTCTTGGGTGCTTTAAAATGTTCGTTTCAATTTCATATGTTCTTACACTCTTTACCCAAAAAAGGAAAAATTAAATAAAATAAGGTCACCCGAATTGTTTCTTCTCTACAGCAATATTAAAAACAATTGCGAACGTTAACATATGATAAGAGCTGAACAACATGCACAAAGCATGGGTTCCAGAGATTAAAGTTTGGTTTTAAAGTTTGAAATACATTTGGTCAAACAAAATTAGTTGAACTACCCCTCCACGGGTTTTCTATAAAACATAAGGAAAACGTGGCGGTTCGGCAAAAAAGTTAACAATGTTTCCAATCATTTTGTTTTTCAGTTCCTCGGTTCTTGTACTCTACCTTAAAAATCTGTACATTCATAAAATAATTATAACGTGGGTGGAAAGATGTTGACATGTCCAAAAGACAATATGAATTTTGCATGGATTTTCTCGTATTTTGACAGTATATAATTTCAAAAATAATATAATGAAGAGAAAAAGAAAAAAAAACACAGTACCTCAAACTTCATCTTAAACCCCACAAAGAACAAAATTAATCAAGGGTTTTATTTTACAAATAGATACATATTTAATCAGATAAGCATATGTAACCTCAAATGAATCTTCCAACCATACTATATATGTAAAACTTCAAAACGGAATATTCTTAGACTATTCTATATTCAAAGCCTGTTTTTATTCTTACAACATTCTATATGTTTTTTTAAAAGTATTTTTTATTTATGTTGTAATCTTCTTTTATTGTATTTGGAGTTCTGAAATTGAAACTTCATAGAAAGACAATTTATTAAAACCATTGATATAAGCAGATGCATTTATATATATGAAGTCTAGGACATGTATTGAATTGCATACCTCCTTTTTATTCCCCAGCATGTTTCTTGATTCCAATTTTATTCCATCACAGTGTTTTGTGGGTAATTAAGAATGACAACATAAGAACAATGGAAGTGAAAACAACGCTGGTCACAATCCTAGAAATTGTTCCTCCGACAAGACTTCCCGCTCTACTTTGTGTTGAGATTGAGAATATCACTCATCAAATTATAAAAGTCTGACATACGAGCTTAAAAGATTTTGATAGCATCTCCACTCACATTTGATATCAGATTGATCTTATTATGCTGCGAAATGAAACATAAATGCATCGAATCTCTTCAAACTAGAAGAATGGAGCTGGATAGAGAATCATGATTGATCGGCAGTGTTGGCTTATCATATTGTTCTAAATATGGATCACATGTTTATTTGTTTTCTTCAAGATAAATAAACTTATCTCACATTGTTTGAACCAGAGATGCTCATTGGCTTCACGTTATAACCTGCATGAACCGCCCGTAAACTTTGACCATCTTGTGGAGTGGTCAAAAAGGTCAAAGCTAGCTTTAGCAATACTCTATTTTTGATACATGGAAGCCCAAGGGCCTGGCAGAAGATAAATATAGGAAGGGCTTGCATAGCTTGCATTGCCTTGCTTAATGGCCCCAGGTCAGGTCATATTGTTAATGGGCCTCCATGGTAGCTTAGAAGCTTTTAGAATAGTTTCTAGTCTTATGTTGTGAATTTATTGCAAGTGCACAATTTGCACAAGTAATACGGTGATAAGTGAAGTGTTGTTCCCATGAAGAGTGATTTAATTTACTAAGTACTGATTGTGATTAACCCAAGACTTTATTTAAACAATTGAATGATGATATTTGATTGATTAATTAACTAAAACAAAGAATAAAAGCAAGCTTATAAAAATAAAGTAGTGAGATTCAAGTTATGAGAGCACTAAAGCTTCCGATTTCACCATAGACAATTCTACCAAATTCCCTTAGCATGTTAATCATAATTATTCTCCATGTTGACAGTCGATTTTCTCTACTTTATTTGGTACTCTATCCCTAGTTATACCAAAAGTATTCTTATTACCAACCCACTCTATCCCTAGTGATGGAATTAAGATAATAAGAACCCATTGAACTTCTTGAAAAACCTGCAAAACAACCACATAAGTCATGACAAACATCCCTATCTAATCATGTAACTCATGGCATCTATTACAAGAAGCAATTCCAAATTGGATATCCCTATCGTCAATTTAGCATCAAAACAATTAAATGTTGGCCAAACATTCAAAGCATTAAGCATAGTAATAGAGACTCAACATGGAAAAAATACTTGTAGTTAACATGGATTAAAGTAATTGAGTATTCATGGCTAGGCTACATCGTAACCCTAGCAAAAAGGAATTAGTTCATGACCACTTTAATAAAAACCATGATAAACAGTTTCATAGGACAGAAAAAACCAATTGAAGATTTAATCTCTGCACAGCAGCAACTCTAGCTCCAGGTCTTTTTCTTTGTTTCTCTAAAACTCTCTCTCGTGCCTTTGTGGTCTATGGTCTCCCAATAATCATCCGAACCCCCAGCCTTAGGTTAAGGCTAAGTATTTATAGGTCAAAGAAATTCTCCAAAAAGAAAGAAAAATAATAATTTATTAGGAAGGAGATGAATAATAGGAAAGCCAAAATAGAGATAGCTGGCGGCTGAGGAGGAAAAATAGAGATAGCTGGCGGCTGAGGAAGACTTGGGAATTGGCTTTTGGGTAAAGTGAATAGGAAATAGTGATCAACATCAAGCCCAACTAATATTCATTCAGCTGCTACCACGTGATGCCTCAACACATGCAATCAAATTTGCACATATTTGCACTGAGTCTCCAACATCAGCCAATGTCTGCAAGTCCACCTTGGTATGTTACTTTGGCAAGCTCGATCTTCAACATATTCAATATGGATGCTTTCATTTTCATTTGCCTTGGTATTTATTTTCAGCAGATTCGCACCTACTCTACAACAACCATTTCTGCACAGCATGCCTTCTCTAACATCAACAACTGACAATAAAGCTCACATAAAGGCAGCCCATGCTAGCTTCGCACGATTTCAACTCCGACATTGATGGTAAATTGCTCTAACTCTATCTTTGTGGCACTGGTCACTGAGACTAGTTGTGGGTATAAATTGACACTTGCACAAATGCACTCCAGGGGTTTGATAAAATGACAGAAGGAGTTGCTGAGATTTTGTTGAGTTGATAATTCTATCCATTTCGGTCCCTTAAGCTTTCAAAATCATAATTGTAGCTCCAGAGCCTTGCTAGGAACGAATGCCTACAACATCTTCACTAAACACATTAAACTAACCAATTTCACAAGAAAACAATGCAAAATAGAGAGAGATTATATATGCAAAATATTAATATGTCATCTTATAAGGCCATGAGCCTCCACTATAGGGTTAATGACCAAAATGGTCCCCCAATTATTGCTCGAGTATCATTTTGGTCCACCAACTAAAATTTTCATTTGAACCGTCCTTAAACTCTTTATTCATCCGTGAGATTTCCGTCACTTCTGATCACACGATGGCCACGTGACTGAGTTTTGAAGGGTATATGCGACTTTTTGAGAAGCTCTATCATTCATAAGCAAAATACCTACAGTTTGGTCGATGTTTCTCTCATTTTAGGCGATTACCATGGACTAGAAGGGATTCTTATGCGAGTTGCTGAATTGGTCGATGCTGGAGTAGTGTGCAAGTCACTAAATTAGTGAAGTTAGTGTGTAATTCCAATGTTAATTTTGGAGTTCGAATTTGGGAGTTTGGGTTAGGGTTTGATTTTGGGGATTTTGTGAAATTCACTACTTGCTGATAATGAAGTTTGAATTCTGTTCGGGTGGAAAGACTCCCAAATATGATAAGGGCTTCTGTAATGCATTTTATGTTGTTTTTGTTTGGAAATGTATGAGTTTTCCTTGTCTGGAAGTGTAGTTTCTTTATGTGTAAAAGATTCCTTTTTCTGTGTTTGTGCTCGGCTTTTTGGTTGTTTTATGTTTAAAGTAAGGATAAAGGAATTGTTTTCCTGTACGTGGATTTGGCTTTTGCTACATTGACTACATAGTGTAAGCTTTATTTTGTCTGAAATGTTGAATATGAGGGTTTTTTTAAATGTCTGTGGTCTCTTGGTTGTCTGCTTCACACCCAACTTAGTAATTGTTGTCCTTAGCATTAACAACAAAATTATGAATTTAAATTAACATATTGCTGTTTCAATTTTACAGGTACCAATGGAATGTAGGGGTGGGCATTTGGAAAGGGAAAACACCAAACCGAACCGGTGAAAAAAAACCGGAAAAAAAACCGGTTGACTAAAAAAGTCAACAAACCGGACCGAATTTAACCGAACCCTTCCAACCGGTTCGGTTTTACACTACACCGCATTGGACCGGACCGAAATTGGACCGGTCATATTTTTTTATTTTTTTATATTTTTTTTTACAAATTTTTAAAATATAATCTCATATTTTAAATGTTATAATCACTATAGTTCAACTTCAAAAAATTTCTAAATGTATGAATTGGATTATTTGTTAATTTTTAAGCCAAAAAAATAAGTTATTTATTATAAATTTTTAATTAAAAAAATAAAAAAAATATATATTTTTTTTTTAAAAAATAAAAAATTAATAAACCGGTTCAAAAGCGAAAGGGTTAGAAATTTAACCGGCCGGTTTTTGAAATTTTTTTTCCTGTAAACCGACCAAACCGAACCGTTAAATAGTACCCTTTCAGTTTCTGCCAAGGTTTAAGGTCAAAGGGACCGAAGGGACCGCGCCCACCCCTAATGGAATGTGCACTCTAGGATTACATCATAGGAGCTGGTTTGAAAATGGGGTTTATTTAAAAGGTAAGGTATGTTATTTGGACAATATTATAGAGGATTTTCTGTCCTTGTTAGATTGACTGAAAATTGGGAGAGGTCTTGGGTATGATGTTGACATTTCTCAAGTTGCGCAAAGTTTGGAAATTAGGTGTAGAAATGTTGAGGGTCGACTGGAGATTGTTACATCAGATGCTATAGTGGTTGAAATGGTTGGTCACATACCATCCAATAAGGTTATTGTGTTATACTATAGTGAGATTCAAGACTATGACTATGATGCAGATGCAAAAAATTGTGATGGGGATGTGACTTAGAATTACCAAGTGAAAGAGGTGGCTTATATTGAAGATGAGAAGACTTTTGAGAATGTTGGACAAAAGTGGCAAATGAAGATGCGGTCAAAAAGGTACCAAATGAAGATGCAGGGGCAGAATTACCAAATGAAGATGCAGGGGCAGAATTACCAAATTAAGATGTAGGGGCAAATGTGAGAATTGATGATGAAGGGCCAGAATTGCCAAATGAAGATGAAGATGAGGATTCAGAAATTAAAGACAGTTATCATGTGCTCAACAAAAATGAGGCAGAGGTTAGGCCAACTGTTGGAGAAAATGTAGCAAATGCACTAGCCATCATGAAGAAAGAAGTAATGTTCCTCCCAGTGAGTTTTCACTCAACATGTATCTTTCTATTCCTATTGAAATTAATGATGTTCTTTTTGGTATGTTTTAACTTATGTATTGTCCTTTAATTTACTCATTTATTTAGTTTTGTATTGTGATAATCTTTCAGTAAGGGTTAATAACGCAGTACATGCACGCAGGTCATAGGTTGGTCAATGTGGTTTTCTGAATATTTCTTCTTGGAAAGAAGATGGACTAAAGATGAAATTACATTGAAGGTATCTGTAAATGTGTTTATACGCATATGTTTGACACAGTCTTTCTTCCTTGTCATTTTATAACTCATGGGGTTTCCCACTACAGTCAGGTTTTCAACAACTAGAGGATTTCCCCATGCCTTTTTGGTTGGCTCTCTTTGTAGAAGGAACGCGATTTACGCAGGCAAAGCTAATGGTAGCTCAAGAGTTTGCTGCTTCAAGAGGGTTGCCTATTCCTAGGAATGTCTTGCTTCCACGTACAAAGGTAATAGTCTCTTTACAATTTTTTTTCATACCATTTTCCCTTCCTTTTAAGTCAAATTGGTGTCCGCAGTATCCTATTTGAATTTTTAAAACTAGATGTTCCTTGTACAACTTCAAGCCCAATTTCAAGGAGAAGAGCCTATCACAATTTGGACCATTCTTAAATGATCATCATATGGCAATGCATGCAACAAACTTTTGTACCATTTGTCGGGCTTAGACTTTGAGATGGATCCAAAACGATGGGACATAAGCATTGTGGGAGTTGAGTCATTCAGAAGTTGAACTTTCAAAAAAGAAAAAGAAAAGGAAGGCCTTTTGGCCCGTGCGAGAGAAATGGATAGCCCGTTATTTACTCACTCTTAACTTGAAACAATTTTGACATTTTATGGTTCACTGAAAAATTTTACACAAAAGAAAAAAGAAAGATTCTAGTGTTTGAATTTGCCTTATTGTGAGAAATTATGGTGTTGCGGCGCATTAGAAAACCTTTTTTATTTTTATTTTATCGATATAAATGAAGATGTGGAATTCAAACTTGAGACCACTTGGAACGTTAAAAAGATATGTAGCACAAGTCTTCAAATGCTAGTCAGCAACACATTAGTAATGAAGTGAGTTTATTAGACTCTAAAAGTAAGAAGTTAGTAACTACTCTTTCGTCTAGCGATTTGTTTCTTTCTAATGTTGGAAGAAATTTCAGATTCGATAAAAAGCACGTGTTCTAAAATAAAAAGTTACAAAAATTCCTACATTCTCCGTTCACCTACGCAACTTTAATGTTTATCTTCATCTTTATCTTTATCTTTATCTTTTTCCAGCTTGATACACACAGGTGCTAAACTTAATTCCAAAAGTTCTCTGCATATAATTTCTAAAATTCAACCCACAACATGCACGTATACTGAAAACAAAACAAAAAAGTAACTAATACACGAGTGGAGCATAAAAACAAACGAGAAACCTTTTAACCAAAAAAAGAAAGAAAGAAACCTAATAAGCACGGATGCGAATATCGAATCAAAATCCTCCGTGCATTTTACGCACATGTCTCTTGGGCGTGAAATACTGGCGCACGGCAGTGCGTGATCAGTGATGGACAGTCAATCCATGCGAAAATGTTGACTTTTACTGCATTTACATTTTTATTGTTATTTGTTTATTTTTCTCCTTTAGTTTTTGCCCTTCTCTACACAAATGCCTCAACCAACCTTCTCAATCAATGGCGTATCCAGACTTTCGTTCATTGGGTGCTTAAAAAAAATCCAACCAATATATAATCAAATAAAAAATGTTTAGATTTAAAGTGAACTTGGTGACTAGGTTCTTCATAAAATTAGAGAATTAGTGAACTTGGGGATCTCTCTTCTTCTTTTATAACATAAGGTTTTTTATTTTTAATATAAGCTTTGGCCTTAAAGTATATGTATTGGATAGACTATGTGGGGGCTCCACCTAAAAAGGACCTAAAAAACATTAAAAATGTGAGTTTGAGTGGGATTATATGGCTGCAACTAGTCCTTCATTGTGTCTGCCAATGTTCTCAATTGGGATTGGGTGTTTTACACGATATACTGCGTCGGACTCTCACATGAAAAATGAAGAAATTCTTCATTATAATATATCACAAAAGTATTTTGGTTAAAACTCCAAATCCAAATTACTTCCAAAATTTCACCTTAAATATTGGTTATTTATCCAACAAGGTAAAACTTATACTATATGTTGACATTTTGAGGAAATGTTCATGATTGAAGTGTCTGATAGGGAATTTCCAAATTGCAATCATACTATAGCAGCTAGTTAGTTATCAACCCATTGAAAAATAAAGGGTCAAATATGATGAAGGTTGAATTAACCACTAATTATAGGTTGATTATTTGGGGTTAAATAACTTGGTCAAACCATTTTTTTTACTAATTCAGTGAACTTGCAGGCTTGCACTTTTATGTAAGTGTCAGTGTCACCCATGAGAAAACTTATATATGAACCTGCATGATCGAGGTATAATTAGAATATTACAACATTTGAAGTTCTGCCTTGTTTGTTTCCTATCCAAAAGATAACTAGAAATCTTTATGTTCAAGCAAATACGTATGTAGGATGCATTTTCTTCAACAAATAGGCACATAGAATGGTACATTTACATAAAAGGATATTAAACTTTCTCCTCGGATATAAGCTTAGTCAAGTTGGCTAGAACGAAAATAAATACAATAAAAATATTAAGTATTGAGAAAGTACTTCCATATGGGTTAGGTTAGGTAGTAGGAGAATAATTAAGGTGTTATATATGTCTTAGGATGCTTTTTTTCTAGATTTGGAAGATGCTTGCTTCTAGATTTGCATGGCTAGTGGACAATGCCCTTTTAACACGGTATACGTCTATGAGATGACTCATGCATCTTCTAGATTGCACGACTTTTGTAAATATCTCAGTACCATCCTTCTCCCACCACTTGTTGTCACATAAATTAAAAGAAAAACCTACCATTAATGCATGTCATGAGTAGCTCAAATTTCACACCATACAAACAATTGCATTATTTGTTACTATAAAATGGCCACTTCCAATTTTTTCAATTGATTTTTTTTTGTTTTCATTTTGGGTGCATCTGGTAAACAAGAAAACACTATCCTAATTGGTGTGGCTAATCCTCAAGAAGAAATTTGGGGTTCCTAACTTTTAATATGAACTGGCTGATATTATGTTGGACAAAAAGATCATGTTACTTTCAAAGTTTTAATTTAAATTGCCTTATATACTCCTAACTCTTAGCACCTAAGTATCTACTAATGGACCACATTATTATTTTATGCTCTTAGTTATGCATTAGCTTAATGTAGTTTATCTAACTCTTCTCAATTTTTTTTAGAAATTGTATTCATAATTCAGCTAAAAAGGTCACTAACGGCAAATGGCCAATACAAACTAGGCATAAAAGGGTCAATACAAACTAGTCATACAAGGCCATTACAATAACAAAATAATCTAACATCAAAATTGAGACAATCTAGTGCACATTGACTAACGATCACGCATGATCAAAGAAATATTGGTATAGGCATCCCAACTAAGATTGCAAACTCATAACAATCAAACAAATATAAAGCTTGAAAAACAAAATTAAGTATATTCTAATAACTCATCAAATTAACATTTATATAATTGGTGGCGTATAAGAGAGAAGGAGATATTGAATTAGTTGAGGACATCCATATCAACCGTTAGAGTAGATAGATGATTGGATATGTATTTTAAATGGGGATATTAACTCTATTGGTTTACATACAATTAATTAACTTAAAATATTTAATTTAGTTATTTCTTAAATCGCCTCCGTTATTAACACTAGCATATAAAAATAAATAAATAAAACTATAGCCGCCAACCAGTCAAACCCACGAGCTTTGACCAGAAAAAAAATATAAATAAAAAACAAAAGAAAATTTAAAAGAAAAAAAGAAAAGAAAGAAAATGGCAAAATATTCAACGGTCAAAGCTCCCCTGAGTTTCTGAGAAAGCTCCCCAGTACAAAGAAGAGCCTTATGCAATACGTGACCATCTTCTTTTCTTCTCCACAATCTCTTATTATTATTATCCATTTTCAACACACAAAAAAGCTCTCTTTCACTAAGCTCAACTCTCTCTCTCTCCCCCTCCCTTTATGGCCTCCTCTTCTGGGAGCTTAGACACCTCTGCAAATTCACACCCAACCTTCACTTTCTCAACGCACCCGTTCATGACCACCTCCTTCTCTGACCTCTTAGCGTCTGGCACAGATGAAGACCCCAGCACCAACACCACAGCTCGACATGTTGGCCATGGCGGGCTAGCAGATCGAATAGCAGAACGTACTGGGTCTGGTGTGCCCAAATTCAAGTCTCTTCCTCCTCCTTCGCTGCCCATTTCTCCTCCCTCTGTGTCTCCCTCTTCTTACTTCGCAATCCCAGCTGGGTTGAGCCCAGCTGAGCTTCTCGACTCCCCTGTCCTCCTAAGCACTTCAAACGTATGTATATGTTATGTGTATTTTGAATATCTGTTTTCTTGGGTTTTGCAACATGCTCTGTTTGGGTTTCGAGAAAATTGGGATAAAGGGAAAGAAAAGTTTAAAAAAAGAAGATATTTTTGTGTCTTACCTTGATACTATTCATTTCCCTTGAGACCAAATGATTGGACTTTGCTAACAAGGTTTTAACTTTGAGTCAAAATCTTCTGGGTTTTTTAACTGTTCTTTTTTAGTTTGATAATTTTGCTGCTTAATTGTTGGGTTTTGTTTGTTCTTCAATTTTGTTTTGATGTTTTTACTAATGGGTTTTTCTTGTTTTGTGTTATTGTGGGCAGATTCTTCCATCTCCAACTACTGGAAGTTTTGCAGCTCAGGCCTTTTGGAAGGCCAATTCTGGAAACAACCAGCAGATTGTTAAACAGGAAAGCAAGAACTACTCAGATTTCTCTTTCCAAACACAAACAAGACCCCTCACTTCATCATCAACAATGTTTCAATCTTCTAACAGCACAATTCAAACTGTATGTGGTGTTTTATTTTTTCAATTTTCACTTGTTTATTTTTCTTTGTTAGATATTCTGAATTGTTTACTAATTTGTTGCTTTTCTTTCAGGCACAAGAACAGGCATGGAATAACAGTTACTTTCAGGCACAAGAACCCCAAAAGCAAGATGATTTTTCCTCAGGGAAGAGTATGGTGAAACCTGAATATGGTTCTGTGCAGAGCTTCTCATCTGGAATGGCCACCAATATCCAAAATAATAGTCAGGCCAATGGTGGCTTCCAATCTGAGTATAGCAACTACAACCACCAACAATCTCAGACCTTGAGCAGGAAGTCAGATGATGGGTTCAATTGGAGAAAATATGGTCAAAAACAAGTGAAGGGAAGTGAAAATCCAAGAAGCTATTACAAGTGTACTTACCCCAATTGCCCAACTAAGAAGAAAGTAGAGAGGTCTTTGGATGGGCAAATCACTGAGATAGTTTACAAGGGCAACCATAACCATCCCAAGCCACAGAATACTAGAAGATCATCATCAAATTCTTCTCATGCAATTCAGGCTTCTAATCCCAACACCAATGAAATCCCAGATCAGTCTTTTGCCAATCATGGTAATTCACAAATGGATTCCATTGGAACTCCAGAAAATTCATCCATTTCGATGGGAGATGATGATTTTGAACAGAGTTCTCAGAAAAGCAAGTCAGGAGGAGGGGATGAATTTGATGAAGATGAACCTAATGCCAAAAGATGGTATGCTTGATTTATTAATGCATGAACAATATTTTGTATTTGATGAGTTAAGTTGAAGTATTTCCATTGAGTTTTTTGGGTTTCTTTCTGTGATTAATTAGTGATTTTCCATGATTATGCAGGAAAAAGGAAGTTGATAATGAAGGTATTTCAGCTCCTGGGAGCAGAACAGTGAGAGAGCCTAGAGTTGTAGTTCAAACAACTAGTGATATTGATATTCTAGATGATGGGTACAGATGGAGGAAGTACGGGCAGAAAGTGGTAAAGGGCAATCCAAATCCAAGGTAAAGCTCCTCTTAGTCATGATTTTGATATGTATTTTTTCAAACTTTTGAAAGATGGATTGCTTTGATAATTCAATATTATTATTGCCATTGTTCAATCTCTACCTAATTGGACACTTTTCCCGGAAAACACATCACTAAATTAAGTCTCATTTTGTGTAAAAGAAATAATAAAAAGTGCCTCACAAAGTGGATTCTTTATATGTACCTTCTTCTAGATAACATCTTAGTTTCTTTTTAAAAGGACACTTTCTTCTAAAGTTTGCTTTTGATGGGTGTGAATGCTGTAAATTTTCACTTATGCGTTTGGGAAAAAGTGGATTTCCTTTAAGAAACTAGATTCTATAACTTGTTTGCTAATTGGGGTGTGTTTTATTTTTGAAATTGCAGGAGCTACTACAAGTGCACAAATCCAGGATGTCCAGTGAGAAAGCATGTTGAGAGAGCTTCTCATGATCTTAGAGCTGTGATCACAACCTATGAAGGAAAGCACAACCATGATGTTCCGGCAGCTCGTGGCAGCGGCAGCCATGCTTCTGTCCATAGGCCTCTACCAAACAACAACAACATTAACAACAATAACAATGTAGCCACAGCAATGAGGCCTGTGGTTCATCAAACTAACAACTTAAGGCAACAAACATCAGAAGGGCAACAAGCACCCTTTACCCTAGAGATGTTGCAGAGCCCCGGGAGTTTCGGATTTGCAGGGTTTGATAACTCTATGGGGTCATACATGAACCAAGCGCAGCTCAACGATAACATGTTTTCTAAAACCAAGGAAGAGCCAAGAGATGATGCATTTTTTGAATCATTGCTATGCTGATAATAAAAAAAAACCAATAGTCATTACAATAAGCACACACACAGTCAGGTTCATTCCATTCATTGCTTCTTTCTTTTTTTCTTTTTTGGTTTTCTGTGTTTGTACATTCTTTTACAGGGATTGATTGTAAATTCAAAACTTGTATGGGCATAGAAGGAAGTTTCTTAATGACTTATTATTATTATTTTAATTGTTTTGAGGCTTTCTTTGCTAGCTCAGTTAGGGAGCCTCAATTCAATTTTTTTTTGTACCCCATATGTTTCATTTGAGCTCATAGTGTATAACAATGAATATTGGATTTTATCTTTCTGTTCTTGCAATTGTTCCTATTGTTTTCTTCCCTGCTCTTCTCTCTATCTCCGTCTGTCTCTCTCTCTCCCCTCCTCGGACCTTATTGCCAATTTACCATCATTCAGCAACATCTCTACAAGTTGTGGGGCTCATTTTTAAACTTAAGTGACCACAAACTCACAGGCCATGGCTTTTAATTAGATATGCAATCGTCATCAGCTACATCTTAAGCAGAGGTTTGAATGGGTCAAATATGTCGGAGCTGGACATTACATTACTTAGTGCACAAGTTGGTCAAGGTCAATTTTGTATACTTTCTTTCTTTTTTGTATTCACACATGGAGTCTTCTGGGTAGGTCGCTTGGTGGGCCCAACTTGTATTATGCCACGTTCATAGTATTGGGTCATGGACGGTATAATATAAGCCATTCTTGTCTATTCCATGACAATTGCTTTTGGTTAAGTTGCACAAATCCTCTTTCGTTTCGATAATGTAAGCTCATATATCAACGTTGCTCATATGACCAAAAAAAAAAAGAAAGTAAATAATAGATAGTAGTGGTTTTATTTATGACCCAAAAATTTTGTTAAATTTCTAACGAAGGAAGAGTAGTGCTTTTGTTGTTAGAAAATGATTCTAATAATTTAAAGAGCGGTTTCAAACAAACTCTTATGGCACAATGTATAGTAGTGGTTTTATGATCCATAAATACTTTTAAATTTTTCTGCTGGCGAGTATTTTAGTTGTTAAAAAACACTTTTAATTCTTCCAGGAGTAGTTTCAAACAAACCCTTAACCTTAATCGAATTTTCAAAAGTAAGAGAGTCATTTTAAATCTTATTGTAAACCTAAGCAAATAGACTGAAATTGTTAACAAAAAAAGACATGATTAAGAGTTTTATTCGCTTTAAAAGAGTAGCATTCACATACAATCCCACAGTTCACATGGATAATTTGTGCAATTTAACCCTTTTGTTTTTATGTATTTTAAAAAACATGGGTGTGATGATAAGAACAAGACACTTGCGTGAGCCACACGGTGCGAAGTTGGGGGGGCCAATGGGACCCAGAGGCCGGTTCACACATACTCCCACCGACGGACCAAAGCAATAGATCCCTATCTACATTATGTGTTGGTGTTTCTTAATCCATTTTTATATTCAATTTGTTAATTACTGTTACGGCTCTTTGTTCCCTTTTTTATTAATTATTCTTTAATCCTTTTTGCCTTATCTAAACCCGGTTTTCCATAGATATCTTAGATTGTCAAATTGTCGTTTTGTGAGTTCTAAAATGGCGCCAAATTAAAGGGTTTTTTCGTTTTGTTTTGTTTTTTTTATTTGGGTTTTTGCGTGCACGATATTTTGGAATGTAGACTAATCATAAAAATTGTTCGATTTTATACATGCAAGTGGAATCAAAGACAACTTGGTACGCATAGGTGAAGATGTTAGATAGATAGGAACAAAAATCTGGGAAATAATGAGATGAGTTATTATTATCATAAATTATAATTAAAATTAGAAAAAGAGTTTATGGTATTGGAAATACTATGCACTACAGACGATAATTGATATCACAAATTATCAAAAGTTATTGGGGATCATCATAATTACATGTTGTTACAAAATCTATATATTTTTGTCTATCTCTCTTCACGCTGATATTAAATAAAGAATTGTACACCAACACATTCTAGAAGTCAATGTCTAGAAGTCAATGTCGGTCAAGTAGTGGTTGAGTTAGTTCAAAATTTTCAACATATTTGGTTTTATTTCTCAATATAACAATAAATTCTCCTGTCAGAAAAATAGTTACGAGGGAAGGCTCAGCTATTTTATATATAAATAATAAACCCATCTTAATTCTGATTTATTCATTTAAAGAAAATACTTCTCTTTCTTTCAAGTCAGCCCAAAAGAAAAAAAAGAAAAAAGAAAAAAGAAAAAGAAAGGCGGCAGAAAGCATAACGGCTATAATACCATCCGTCGACTCATTCATAAATCAACCAATACTCAATAGACACGTGTACAGAAAGATCATTAGTTTTCCGATTGTACCCATCCAGACTTTCCCTCTATTTTCAAGCCCTCCTCCTGTACTGCCTTAACAGAATCCTCTTTGATTCTTTAACTTCGTCGTGATCATGGATCCTCCCACACGGAAACCCAACTGCCTACGGAACATCCTCATACGGATCCTCACCTTCGGTGTCCTGGTCCTGGCCGTCCGATTCGCTTACGTCGTCACACTCGCCTGCTAGTCGTGCGGCTACAACGACTTCTGCTTCTTCCCCGACAACCTCAAACTCCGCGGCGGTGGCGGCGAGGCCTTACGTGTCCATGGATCCTCCCAGCCACGTGTTCCCGAGCTCTGGACCACCAAGAAGTGGCGCAGAACAGTCGATTACTACTCGGCGATTTTCCAAGGCCTGATCGCCGATGGGTTTCTCTGGCCCAATTTCAAAACCCTCTGGGTCGAAACCCTAGCCGGCGAGGACGTCCTGGCACTTAAAGAAAACGGCTTTGTCGACTCGATTGGAGTCTCCAAGAACGCTTATCCGCCGTTGGTCGTTGCCGGCGAGGCCCACCGCCAGCCGTTCGATGAAGCCACGTTCGATTTCGAGTTCTCGGGTCTGGACCGGTCTGGTCGACCCGTGGATTTTTCTAATGAGCTCTGTCGGACTCTGAAACCGGGCGGGCTCTTCGTGGCTCACATTGTGGCTAAAGATTTGTACAGCTTAAATTCTTTTCTCCAATTGTTCAATTGCTGTAGACTCATTCGGTCGCACGAGATCGACGGCCTGGAAACGACTTCGGTTCGCGAGGTTGTGATGAAGAAAGAGGCTGAATTTTCTGGTGTCAATTTCGGCTATAAATGCTCTGTTCCAGGGTATAAGCGGGAAATAGTGAGAAAGGCAGAGGCTTTGATAGAGCAAGAGCCACTGAAGCCTTGGATTGCATTGAAAAGGAACTTGAAGAAGGTAAAGTACTTAACTTCAATGGTGGACATTAGCTATAAGCAGAGGTACGTTTATGTTGATGTTGGGGCTCGTAGCTATGGGTCTAGTATAGGAAGTTGGTTCAAGAAACAGTACCCAAAACAGAACAATAGCTTTGAGGTGTATGCAATTGAGGCTGATAAGGCATTTCACGAAGAGTATAGAACAAAGAAAGGGGTTTCACTTTTGCCTTATGCGGCGTGGGTGAGGAATGAGACCTTGTTCTTTGAGATCACAAGAGACCCAAGTAAGAAAACTGTGGAAAAAGGTAGAGGAATGGGGAGGGTTCAACCGGTGAGGCCTTCGTCGAATTATGGGGATAATGTGGATAAGATTGAGGGGTTTGATATTGCGGATTGGTTGAAGAACACGGTTTCGGAGAGAGATTTTGTGGTGGTGAAGATGGATGTGGAAGGGACTGAGTTTCATTTGATTCCCAGGTTGATTGAGATTGGTGCCATTTGTTTGATTGATGAGATTTTTCTTGAGTGCCATTACAATAGATGGCAGAGGTGTTGTCCTGGTCAGAGGAGCCCCAAGTTCAAGAAGACGTATGGTCAATGCTTGGACCTGTTCAATAAGCTTAGAGACACTGGAGTTCTTGTACATCAATGGTGGTGACTGGTGACCTGCGTATGGTAATTGACTAATAGTTGACTTGTAGTCTTGCAGGAAACATACTAGTTAGAGTTCTTTCTGTTAGGTGTTGCTTGATTCTTTGTAGTGTGTAGGTCAGATTCTTGTTTCTTTGTTTCTCGATTCTTTTATTAGTTCAAATGAAAAATATTCAATGAGATGGTTCATTCTTTTCCCCTGATTTGGCGTCAGCCGGGGATCACATCTTAGCTTAAATTGAGGAAAGCCTGATTGAGTGGAGAGGGGCCATTCTCCCGAATATTATGGAAGGTCTCTGTATTCGCATGGCTAACTTTGATAGTTACATTATATTCTATTAATAGGTTTGATGATCTCTCTCTTTCTCTTAGCATCTGGTCTCATTTTCTTTCCATTCATCTCTTTCTTTTTCTTTCTTTTTCCCTCTCCCTATTCCGTTTGTTGTTTCTTTTGTAAGAATTCGATCTTGTTTTCCTTATGTGCTATGAGAAGTTATCGTTTTCCGTAAGCCATAACAATGAGTTTGGGAACCGTCACTGGGCCATACACCGAAGAATTTTTGGTGTGCCAATCTATCCACAACATATGCCCCAAAAGTATATGGCATGACATCCATATTTTTGATTATGCCTTACCTGTTCTACTGGTCTAGACCAGTCTAATTTTCTTTGTTTCAAGATTTATCTACTTTGTATTGAGGCCTCTTCAACAAAGTATGATGATGGCACAGCTTTTGGTGAGCTCTTCCCGTTCTCTCTCTCTCTCAACCAATAGTATACACCAACATGTATTGCATGACACAATGTGTAAATGTAAGAGTAAATTGATCAAATTAAAATATTACAGACCAAAAGTGAAGTTCAGTCAAAATATATCGATGCAAACTTGTAATTGACTTCATATATTAATTACTTCACAAGTTTCTCATGCTAGGGTAATGCAGGGTAGACAGCTTCATGTAAACTTGCTAGAACAGTAAGACAATTGCAAGAAACGTAGTATTCATCAATCTCAAGATAGGAATGCCTACAAAGTATGATATTAGCAATTAACTCTTCCGCCAGATCGATTGCCCAAAAGGCGAATGATTAAACAGTTTTCAGCCTTGTAAATGGATGATTGCGAACTTATCTAAAGCTTGAGGCTGTTTTGCTATTCCTCTTTTTTAAACTATGAATACAAGATACCCATTTTACACAACTAGAATGATCCAAATTGCTTTGCCTGCGATTGTTCTTGTTCTTTTGCTCTGCTGTATATGTCTTGATTGTATTGATGTGATGATTTACTTCAACCAGGCTGGTATTATAATAGGTCCCACCATTCTAGGGCGGTACGTGACGTTTATGCGTTACTTGTTCCCTCCAGAAGGCAGAGTGACTCTTCAAATATTTGCAAATTTGGGTTTCATGCTTCACTTCTTCATACTAGGAGTTCAGTTGAATGCAAACTTACTGAAAAAGGTAGGAACTAATGCTGCACTAATAGGGAGCCTGGCTTTTGCTATGCCTTATGTTATTGGTGGCTTGACCTACTTGACCATGCGCTCCCTAATGCCTATGGACCAGACATTAAGAACTGGCCTTGTAGTGGTAGTGACAGCCAATTCCCTTTCATCCTTTCCTGTTATTATCAGCCTCCTTTCTGAGTTAAATATTCTCAATTCGGAACTGGGACGCTTAGCCATCTACACCTCGATGGTCAGTGATTTGTGCTGCGTGTGTACGGCTACAACTTTGACAACAGTTGGTGCATTCCGCGAAGACTCCAAATGGAATTCGTTATCATCTATGTTCTGGATGGTCTTCTTTGTTTTTGTTCTTCTTTTTGTTTTGCGGCCTTTCATACTATGGTTAACCCAAAAAACCCCAGAAGGACAACAGTTGGAGGAGTTTCACTTCTTCGTCATTCTTGTACTTGTCTTTGGGTGTGCCTTCTGTAGCCAGTATCTTGGCCGGCAACCTGCATTTGGCCCTTTATTGTTGGGCATTGTCTTGCCTGAAGGACCACCGAGAGCGACAACCGTGGTAAAGAAGCTCGACACCATCACAAAAGGGCTGTTCATTCCCGTTTTCTTTGCGATTAGTGGCTTGACTACAGACTTAATGGCCTTCCGAGGACGGAGAGCTTTGGCCATAACCGAGTTAGTCATCATTATGGGATATGTAGGGAAGTTCCTGGGCACACTTCTGCCTGCACTTTATTTCGGAGTTCCTTTCCGGGATGCCACATCTCTTGCTCTAATCATGTGTTGCAAAGGCATCATCGATGTTGCTATATATAATGCATGGAGGGACGGCAAGGTGATTCGATAACCCCCTACCCCTATCTTGTTCTGTACATTTGTTTCTTCCAATTGGCAAAGTTTGTGGGTTTTTCATTATTTTGCTAATTAATGTACCTGCCTTTTCAATCTTGCACAGATCATGGATGACCTTTGTTTTGGCCTTCTCTTAATTACAATGCTGATTGTAACCGGCATTGCCAAAATTATGGTAGGTCGTCTCTACGATCCATCGGGGAGGTACACAGCCTACGGGAGAAGGACCATTCTCAACTCTAGCAACAACAGCAGGCTCCGGATTTTGGTCTGTATCCAAAACGAAGAACATGTCCCGGGCCTCATAAACCTCCTTGAAGCCTCTAATCCCACGAGGTTCAATCCCATTACAGTCTTCGTTCTACACTTGAGTGAACTCACTGGCCATGCAGTCGCTTCGCTTGTTCCCCACCACCATCTGAAGAAAGTTACATCTCAGGCCACCAGTTCTGAACACATTGTCAACGCCTTCAATAGATATGAGCAGCGCCAACAAGGGAGTGCTCTGGTGCAACACTTCAACGCAATTGCGCCGTATTCAAGTATGCATGACGACGTATGCAGTTTGGCACTGGACAAGAGTATCACCATTGTAATCCTTCCCTACCACAAGCAATGGACAATATTTGGATCAGTAGGAGCAACAAACCGTTCCATTAAATATGTCAATGGCAAAATCATGAACAAGGCTCCTTGCTCTGTTGGCTTCCTGATTGACCGTGGCCAACTAGGTGGTAACCCCTCTGTCGTAATAGGGAAGACATTTTATCGAATCGCCTTACTCTTCTTCGGCGGTGTGGATGATTTGGAGGCACTTGCCTATGGCAGACGCATGGCTGAGCATCCGAATATCAGCTTCACACTGGTTCGATTCAAACACGAAAAAGTGCACACCGAAAAGGGGGAGATTAATCCTGAACACGAACTGATACGCGAGTACACCATCAGTGCAGAAATGAGCAAGGAGAAAAACCATTACAAAGAGGAGACTGTGAAAGACGGGTCTGAAACTACGCAGATAATACGTTCTATGGAGGATGGTTTTGATTTGGTGATTGTGGGTTGCCACCATGATCCAGAGTCACCACTTTTATTAGGCCTAATGAATGCAGATTGGGTGGAGTGCCCTGAGCTTGGGGTCATCGGAGACATTCTAGCCGCTACAGATTTTACATTTTCAGTTTTGGTGGTGCAGCAACAGCCACCAACATCCACTTGCAGTAGATCAGTACAATCGCGTGTCTTTCCTGCTTCCTTTGATGGAGGAGATTGTCCACCACCTCACTCTACAAATCCAATAAGTAGTGATGAGTCAAAAAGATGCCCAGTCTAGCATGTCCTTCACTTTCAGAGTAGTGTTTTTCTTTCTGTAGAAATAGGAGGTCTGCGTGGTAGGATGCTTTTGTTTTTATCAAACAAATTGTATATTGTTTTAGCACCAAGAGTTCTTCTATGTACAAGATGATGAAGAAGAGACACGTGAGAAAATCTTATTTATACTCAATTTTCTTAAATTGCTGATTCCATTTATTGACATTTAGGGTGTAAAAGGTTTTATTCTCAGATTCGTTAATCGCTCCGATTTTAGGTTTTAAGTGAACACAATGGAAATGACATATCTTTCTACAACATGGTGGACTTTTGATAGTTATAGAAATCCAAATCGAGATAATTATGAAGTTAAAGTTTGTCACAAGTGCCTCCATCTTCGACTTTTTTTCCATTAGTAAGACCTCAATCTCCTCTAATAGACTTTACAGAAAATGCAATCTTTCATATGAACCTAAATTAGATTTCCTATCAAAAGCAAACATTCAAACTTAATGAGTGTTTGAAGGCGGGGAATAAACTTATAATGTACACAAAATTCAGGATTTATGGAATGCCATATAATGTGGATTTTTCTATATATATGATGTAAGTTTACGAATGAAAATAACCAAACATTGACGTGATTCATTTTCGAGTTCTAGAATGCCTTTTTTCTCGGACAGTCTCCACATCAAAATAATTTTGGCCAACTCATTCTTTCTATGTAACCCATTTTCTCTAGAAAACCAATGCCAGTTAGTTAACATTAATGAACCCGATGAATAAATTATTGTAAAGATCCTGGAATACAGTCATGTGGCATAGAAAAGAATTTAATAAAAGCATTCAAACACAAACAAATTATCAACTACTTAATCAGACTGTTTTCACAATATTTGTACCAAACCCAATAACAAGAGCCTGCATAACTAACTTCGGTTGCCTTGGCAAATTCCGTTTTTCTACTCATCTGTCACATTATACCCTTTGAATGTAAACAAACTTTGGTTTCTAGAAATTCAAAGTCTATGCTGGAAGGTTAATAAACCACATTACTGTTACATATGCCTTACCCATTTTCTCAAGGCAATACATATTTATATATTGGGTTTAACTTTGCAGAAGGGAAAACAAAACTTACATCGCCACCTTTGCCTTTTTGATCAAGAGAGAGAGAGAGAGAGAGAGAGAGAGAGAGAGAGAGAGGAGGCTGCCAGGCACGAAACCATGGCGTCCGGCAACCTAAATTTAACGCTCAAGAACATGACTCAGTGTGTTGAGTTCCCTCCTCACATACATTCGGCGGGCATTTTCAGCTACAAAACATCTGCCGGGATACCGTATACACTTCCTAATCTGGAGATGCAGATGTTCTTAATCTTTTGCATGACACAAGCCTTTTATTTCGTTCTGAGATATTTCGGAGTTCCAAGATTCAGCACCCAAGTTATTGTACGTGCTTCTTTCTATCTCTCTTATTTTAAAAGAATTATTGTCTGTATTATATTTACTGACCACAAATTATTGCTTATCAAACAAATTATTGTACGTTGTTAAACAACTTTTTGAGTTCCCTTGTCATGAACCAGTTATTCTTTTGTCCTTAGATTATTTAATTGTATTGTCACTGAATCAATGAGATGATTTCTTGTTGAGCAGACAGGCATAATCCTCGGCCCTACACTGCTTGGACACTTCAAATTTTTCGGGGAATACCTGTTTAATGTAAACAGTCAAGAAATACTTGGTGTGCTGGCTGAGTTTGGTTATGGATTCTTTATGTTTGTCATTGGCGTGAAAATGGATTTGGGAATGATCAACAGGACAGGGCAAAAGGCCTTGTGCGTCGGTGTGGCATGCGTTGTGGCGCCGTTGGTAGTCGGTATGCTTGTTCAAACCAAGCTCACCTCTTCTTTCTTCAACCTAACCGAACAAGAAATGTTCAGGCTTCCATTTGTGACTGTGATAAATTGTATGACTCCGTTTCCCGTTGTTGCTCTTCTCCTTGAGGAGCTGAAGATCTTGAATTCGGAGATCGGGAGATTAGGCATGTCTGCAGCACTGGTCAGTGACATATTTAGTGAGTTCCTGCAATTTGTGGGCAAAATGGTTAAAATGATAAAAGAGAATAGTAGAGAGGATACTATAACGATGGTAGGGGCAAGCATTGGCTATATCATCGTTGTCGTGGCCTTACTCAGACCGGCAATGTATTGGGTGATCAAGCAGACCCCAGAAAACAGGCCTGTCAAGAAAACCTATGTGAACATCATCATCATGCTTATGCTTACATCCGGGGTGCTTTCGCATATGTATGGTCAAGGTTTTCATTTTGGTCCTTTTATATTTGGTTTGGCTGTCCCAGCCGGACCACCATTGGGATCAGCTATTGAAGAGAAGCTCAATTTGTTCGTTTCGGATGTGCTTCTGCCCATCTTCGTGACTGCATGTTCCATGAGGACAGATTTTTGGTCGCTGAAATATTTAAGCACCGACGCATACACCCAAGTCAATGGAATCCTCCTTGTCGTCGTTCTTGTGACCAAATTCTTTGCCTCCATTGTTCCTCCATTGTATTGCCGCATGCCCTTCAGTGATGCATTGGCAATTGCTCTCATTTCGAGTTGCAAAGGCATCGTAAACCTTTCCGCCTATACTGACTACAGAGACAATCTGGTACCTGCTCCTTTTCTCTATCGAACATTTTAGTGACTGTCTCTAAAACTTAGTAAAAGAGTAATTCATGCTAGAAGAACGTATTCTCTTATCACATTGCATTAGCTAACCACTTTCTTATTAACAATTGTCTCTATTTTGTTTTTCTTAAACAGACCATCTCAGATCCATCATTTGCTTTGGCAATTACTAGCGTTTTAGTGACTGCAACTTTTGTACCGATTGCGGTGAAGTACCTCTATGATCCTTCAAGGAAATACGCAGGCTACCAGAGAAGGAATATGATGCATTTGAAACCCAATGCTGAGCTCAAAATTCTTTCATGCATTCATAGGTCAGCTAACATGCCTGCAGTCATCAATCTACTTGATGCAGCATGTCCATCTAAAGAGAACCCCATAGCTGTCTATGTTCTTCACCTCATTGAATTAGTTGGCAGAGCCTCCCCTGTTTTTATCTCCCATCAAATGCAGAGAAAATCTTCTTCCAATGTTTCATACTCAGACAATGTCATTCTCTACTTCAATCACTTTGTTAGAGAAAATCTTGGGGCCGTATCTCAAGCACCTTCACATCAATCTCTGCCCCAAAATACATGCATGAAGACATATGCACCGTTTCATTGGACAAGCTTGTGTCCCTAATCGTGCTCCCATTTCACCGGAGATGGTCTGTTGACGGTTCTGTGGAGTCAGAAGACCACAACACCAGGATCCTAAATTGTAGTGTCCTAGATAGAGCCCCATGCTCTGTTGGAATCCTTGTCGACCGCGGCCATTTAGGCCAGTCCTCCATTGTAGCACCTGGGTCATCCTTCTCTGTGGCTATAATCTTCTTGGGGGGTAAAGATGACAGGGAGGCACTAGCATTTGGGAAAAGAATGACCAACGACTCAACGATTAGCCTAACTGTGATCCGGCTTGTTGCCTCGGCTGATGAAGTTGATGGTTCGAAATGGGATAATGTACTTGATGCAGAGGAATTAAAGGGTTTTCGATATAATGATGTGCGGGAGGGGTTTGTGATATACTTGGAGGAAGTTGTAGAAGATGGACCTCAGACGGCTTTATTACTTCGGTCTATTGTGGATGACTATGACCTAATTATAGTAGGGAGAAGGTTTAATGTGAATTCTCCTCAGACATCAGGGCTTTCAGAATGGAGTGAATTTCCAGAGCTAGGGACTATAGGGGACTTGCTTGCCTCACCAGATATCACTTGCAGAGCTTCTGTTCTAGTGGTACAGCAGCAAAAGATGGTGACACAATAACATGGCTGCCTGCCCCTGCCTGGCTTAAGTTCAAGACTTTTAATTTATTAAGTATTTTAGCCTCACTGCCCAAGTACAAAGATGTTCATCACCATGAGGATGATTATGTGAGCGCTTGAATCCTTAGCATTTAGGAAAAATTTCATTGACATTTTTTTTTTCATGTATCAAGACTAAGAAAAGTTCTCTCCTATTGACCTGATTTATTTGCATCAAATTTCTAAGTTTCAAAGCTTTCAAAAAGAGAAAATATGAAGGCAATATAACAGTTCAGAGCAGAGAAAAAAATCCTATGGATGATATTAATTATCTCTAAATACTATATGGACGAACGAATTCAAAATGTAAAAATTGTTTAAGAGAAGTGATCAATAGCCATAGCACCTTCGCCTTGGTCCCAGGCTAGATGATGGTGGCGGTTTCGGGTGTACTTCTGAAAACATGGGGGGTTTTTCTCTTTTTTCTACACTTTTGCACGATGGATGGGTTCAAGGCTTACAAAGTCTGTCTCCAGTTTTTTCACGTTCATTCTTTTACGTTTTTTTGTTGTCGAGGAAAATAGAAGTTCATTGAATCAGAAAGGGCAGTTACAGAAATTGTACATCAAGGAAATCCCTAATCAAGGAGGGTATTTTGGAAGGTAGTAAGGGAAAATAGGAATGGGAATTTGATCAATTACTCCCCCTAGTTTATTTGATTCCTAATTTGGAGGGGATGTGATTACAGATGTTGAGGTAAAGCCCACATATTTTTTCATTCCTAGTTATATTCGTATTTTTCCCATTATGTATTTTACTAACTATGAAAGAATGTGAGAGGATAAGATTATTTCTTACTTGTTGAATGCAAGATGGTGATTTTGCAATCATTTTGCCAACCAGAACAACAATTTTAAAGGTTTGGAGGTATAATAGTCAGAGGTGGTAATATTCTTCATGTAACGTGTTGTTTGAAAAGTGCAGCAATTACCAGGACCTCTCCAACTCAGGATGGAATTCTCTACAACAAATAATGTGTTCGTGGAACAGAATGTAGCACTCGAGAGAACGAGTTAGATTAAAGACAAACATTCCCACGAAAAAAAAAGGAGAAAAAATTGAACTCTTAGATTGAAGATAGATTTGTAGATGGAAAGGGCCTTGGAATTACGGCTAGGGAAAAGAGAAAGTTTGGGCGCCTAATCGTTAGGCAGGTCCCTTTTTAGGTAATTTTTCAGAGAAATAGTATAGCCGCGCGGCTGGTTCTCTTTTGCTTTTAAAAAAAAATCGTATAAGCCGTGCGGCTATACTATTTAAATTTAATATTTACATAGAATAGCCGAGCGGCGATACTTGGGGTTCTTTTTTAAATTTTTTTTAATAAATAGAACAGCTTTTTAATAAACGGCTATACTATTTGAATATAATATTTAAAGTTTTGTTGATGTTTCAATTTGGAATTCTTTTTTGTTGATATTTCAATTTGGTTTTTTATTGCTGAATTAAGGTTTTTAGGCTGTTGGGATCGGCTCTTAGGGGCTAAGTGGGTTTGTTATTATAAATAAATAGTATAGTCGGGCGGCAATACTCTCTAACCCTATTTAAAAAGCATAGCGGTTATACTAAAGTCCTTCGAAAAAAAAATTATTTTCTTTTATCTATAGGAGTAGTTTAGAGCATTGTCCATTACTATTAGCCAATTACCCAAGTTTCACAGTTATTACCCATATAAAGAATTTAGCATTTTGACGTTTAATACTTGTATTATACATGTACATATATATTTTTCAATCATTCATCCATTTTCAGTACACGTATTAAAGACTTTGTTAAATAAATATTTTTTAAAAGCAAACATACAATACACGTATTATACACGTACGTATGTATTTGTCATGTGTAATACACATGTTTTTTTACAAATTTTTCAATAATACAAACAAAATTCACGTATTATACACATAATTTTCACTTATTATATAAAAATAATATATATTAAAAAAAATTAAAATTTATATAGTGGCCGAACTTTTGCCGTTATAACTTCCCAAAATTTTTTCGAGTAAAACACTACGTATTTTATTCATATTTTTCCTATTCCGTATTTTACTAACTATGAAAGAATGTGAAAGACAAGATTATTCTTACTTGTTGTAACAAAGATGCAAGATGGTGATTTTGCAATCTCTTTGCCAACCAAAACAACAATTACAAACAAGGATTTACAGGTATAATAGTAAGAGGTGGTAGTATTCTTTATGTAAAGTGTTGTTTGAAAAGCGAGGCAATTACCAAGACCACTTCAACTTAGGATGCAATTCTCTACGACAAATAATGTGTGCAGTAAAAGAATTTAGTAACACTTAGAACGAGGTAGATTAAAGACAAACATTCCTACAAAAAAAAAAAGGAAAAAAATTGAACTTTCAAATTGAAGATAGATTTGTAGATGGAAAGAGGCCTTGGAATTACGCAAGCGGAAAGAGAAGATTCGGGGCACCTATCGCTTGGTGGGCCCCTTTGTTTGTAATTTTTTTAAAGAAATAGTACAGCCGCGTGGCTATACTTGGGGTTATTTTTTGTTATTTTTTAAAAAATAAATAGTATATACTATTTGAATATAATATTTAAAGAGAATATTCAGGCGCCTACGCTCGAAGCGAGTTCTTTTTATTTATTTATAATAAATAAATTGTATAGCCGTGCAAGACCAGCATTTTTTTCCATCCTTATATGTTAGTAAACATATATGGAAAAGTCTAAATTCGGAATCATTCACTTTCTTCCCATACTCATTGATGGTAAGTAAACATGAAACCAACAAACCTAATTGTCGAGTGGTTGTGGCTTTTTCTTTTGGGTATGTAACTCATGAGTAAGAGCGAGGATGATGCTGAGGATACCAACTAAACTGATGTGGTGAAGGACGGTGAGAGAAGCCAACAAATTTTTATTGTAGTTTGAGCTATATATGAAGAAATTGGTGTTAGAATGGGTTGGGTGAGTTTTGGAGATAAAATTGAACCTCTGGTTTCAGCTTCTGTGTCTACCCCACCATCACTCTTGAAGGAAGTATTAATAGAATTTAAGACTAAATTTTGAATTTCAATACGAGACGCATTTTCACTTTGTTGGTTTCAGAGAATTGTTTTAAATTGCAAGCCTTCTTGGGTTAAGGAGTTTTTGCAACATGCTCTTGAGTTTTTACAAGCCTTCTTTGTATTAATAACTTTTAATAAGAGAGTTAAGGTGATTGTTGGAAAATTGAACAACTGTCTAATACTACACACATCAAATATGAGGATAGATGGCCTTTTATGGTCCTCATCTCGTGAGATTAGACACATGAGAATTTCATTCTCAAGAAGTCCATGAACCAAATGGACCCTAATGTTGGCGGTGATTGTGTAATTTGTTTGTGCACATTTTTGCACGGGGAATATTCGCGTGTAGATCTTCCGCCTTTGAGCTTCCTTCTCTCTTCCTTTATTCCTGAAAAATAAACATGAGCAGTAGACGACACTCGAGGAGTGTTGGTCAAAGGCCCTCCAATGCCTAGTTAGTTCGATTAGATCTTAATAAATATATGACAATAGCTAAAGTGGATGGAGGTCTCTCTCATGGGAAAAGCCAAGTGGTCCGAGCCGGTGTCCTAGGGATGGCTGGAGTCGTTACGAGAAGAGTCAAGAATGGTGTGAGAGAAAGAGAACTTTGGCTAGGGTTTTAGAATTACCCTGAATGCTTGGTGTAGCCATGTATTATAGGCTGCTTGTGCACTAGGGTATTGCAAAGAATATTTTCCTATAATGAAGGAAAATATTCTTTCCCTTAAATGGAGAGATTGAGTCAATTAGGAATTTCAATTAGAATCCCTAATTGATGATAATTATCCCAATTTTGGCCTAAATAATCCCCAAAATAAATGGGCTAGATTATTCTTCTTGTCCACGTAGCAACTTGCGATTAGAGCGCCAATATATTTACTCCCACATAGTTCACATTCAATTTATAGCCACACTTTGATATATTTATACAATAATATTATAGGAAACTTGGCAACCAAAAAATACGTTTCCTATAATATTATATATTTGTAAAATTACGTTTCCTATAATATTATTGTTTTGAAGTGGACAACACCATCGAAACTGCTGCCACTCAAGAACCTAAAACCAAAAACAAAAAGAACCAACCAAAAAACCCTAGATCCAAGCAGCTATGGGGCACAAAAATCCAAGATCCAAACAAATCTGGGCACAAAACACCATCCACATAGATCTGAGCACAATGAGCCTCCCCACAACCAAAACTCCAAGTAGTAAATAAGGAAGGGGAGAAAGGAGGAAGGAGGGAAGGAGAGAGAGGGAGGAGGAGGAGGAACAATGGCATCCTCACCCTCCTCATACTGAGACGCTTTGAAGTGGGGTTGAGAGAGAGGTGTGATAATGTAGAAAATAAACTTGAAATTTACACCAAATTCAGAATTTATGGAATGAAATGTCAAATTATGCATGGAAAAAACCTAGAATTTGGGGTCATAAATCCCAAAAAGGAAACTTTGGAATTTGAGATCATAAATCCCAACTTCAAATTATCATAAATAATTTTATCAAAAATCTAGAGAGAATATTGTTAGGGAAAAAAAAAACAACTAACGCCACCACCCATTTATTATGGTTAATAGGTTACCCAAACAAGAAATTCACAAATTCTATAATTTTAGATTAATTCTTTAATACGTTGAAAAACTATAAATCTTAAATTGTCGTTTGAAAGTCTTGTGAATGTCATGGATTGGGTATATATCAACCTAATTAACCTTATCAACAAATCCAGATAAGAAAAAGTGAGAAACAAATTAAAATGCGTCATATATAGTTAAAGCTTTTTCTCAACTTTCTTACAAGAAGTTAGGAATGTTTCCATAGGATGTTTCTAGCTATTTTAGCCAACTCATTTATAAAAAGGAAAAACAGACACATTCACGCACGATTCATTGACTCTTAATCCGACCATATAGACACACTTGCGAGTCAACCCAACATAACAAACCTACATAACTGACTTTGGTTGCCTTATTTGATTCCCTTTTCTTACTCATCTGTCGAATGACTTTAAACAAATATATGCTGGAAGGCTAATCAAACCGCATTACTGTTACATATGCCCTACATATTCTCAAGGCAATACATATTGAGTTTAACATTGCAGAAGGGAAAACCCAACTTGCATATCCCTACCTTTGCCTTTTTGATCGAAAGAGAGAGAGACCCAGAGAGAAAGGCTGCCAGGGACGAAACCATGTCATCCGGCAACCTAACATTACCCCACAAGAATATTACTGAGTGTATTGAGTTCCCTCCTAACATACATTCGCCGGGCCTTTTCAAATACAAAACAGCTGCTGGGATACCATATACCCTTCCCAATCTGGAGCTGCAGATGGTCTTAGCTTTTTTCATGACGAAAGCCTTCTATTCCGTTTTGCGCTATCTCTGGGAGTTCCAAGATTCACCACTCAAATTATCGTACGGGCTTCTTTCTATCTCTCTTGTTTTTATAGAATTATTTGTAACACGTCCAATGAATAGATAGCAATGTATTTGGTAAATATAACATTACTCTTTTGACATATATATATATATATATATATATATATTTATATACTAACCCAATCGTCTAGTGGCACCCGGTCTCCATTTCGTTGAACTATATGTTTTAAATTCAAATCTCATGATGAACACCAACTATTGAATAACAAAGAATATATCTATAAATATACTGAATGCTTGAGATGATTTCTTCTTAAGCAGACAGGCCCTAATCCTCGGCCCTACATTCCTTGGGAAACTACCAGTATTGAAGCAATACCTGTTTAATCTACAGAGCCAAGAAATACTTGGTGTGCTTTCTGAGTTTGGCTATGGACTCTTTATGTTTCTCATTGGAGTGAAAATGGATTTCGGAATGATAAACAGGACAGGGCAAAAGGCCCTGTGCAGCGGTATTGCCTGCGTCCTCGTTCCTTTGGTAGTCGGTATGCTTGTCCAAACCAAGCTCACCTCTTCTTACTTTAAACTAACCGCCGACGAAATGTTCAAGCTTCCATTTATGACTGCAACACATTGTTTGACTCCGTTTCCGGTTGTTGCTTGCCTTCTTGAGGACCTCAAGATCTTGAATTCAGAGATTGGGAGATTAGGCATGTCTGCAGCATTGGTCAGTGACATGTTTAGTGTGTTTCTGCTATTTCTGGGCACATTAGCTAGAATGGTACAAGAGAGTTCTGCACGGAGGTCTATGTTGGGCATAGGATCCAGCATTGGCTATATCATCGTTGTTGTGGCCATACTCAGACCGGCAATGTATTGGGTGATCAGGCAGACCCCTGAAAACAGGCCTGTCAAGAAGTCTATCTCAATATCATCATCGTCATTGTGCTTTCATCTGGGGTGCTTTCGCATATGTATGGCCAAGGTTTTCATTTTGGTCCTTTTATACTTGGTTTGGCTGTCCCAGCCGGACCACCATTGGGATCAGCCATTGAAGCCAAGCTCGGTTTGTTCGTGTCTGATGTGCTTCTGCCCATCTTTGTGACTATAAGTTCCATGAGGACAGACTTTTTGTCGCTTAAATATTTTAAAACTGACGTATTCACGCAAGTCAATGGAATCCTCATCCTCGTCGCTCTTGTGGCCAAATTCTTAGCCTCCATTGCTGCTCCATTGTATTGCAACATGCCCTTCAGTGATGCATTGGCAATTGCTCTCATTTTGAGTTGCAAAGGCATTGTCAACCTTGCCGCCTATACCAATTTCAGAGACAATCAGGTACCCCTCTTTTCTCTAACCAACGTTAAGGAACCCCTTTGTCTCTAGAACTTAGTAAAAGTTGAGTAATTAATGATGGATGGATGTATTTTCTGATCACGTTAGCTACATTATGCGACAATTGTTGTATCTATTAATAATTAAACACAACAATTGTTGTAACAATCCCACCCGTGATAATATCACGTGGTAAGAAAATATGTATGATTCCTCTCCGAGCAAAATCATACTTGGGTTTGGTAAGAAATGTGGTAAGAAAAAATAATACTCTCTTTTTTTTTCACACAGACCATCAATGACCCAACATTTGTTTTGGCAATTACTAGCGTATTAGTGACTGCAACTTTTGTACCGATCGCGGTGAATTTACTATATGACCCTTCAAGGAAGTACGCAGGCTACCAGAGAAGGAATATGATGCATTTGAAACCCAATGCTGAACTCAAAATACTTGCCTGCATTCATAGGTCCACTAACATGCCTGCAGTCATCAATCTACTTGATGCAGCATGTCCATCTATAGAGCACCCCATTGGTGTTTATGTTCTTCACCTTATTGAATTAGTTGGCAGGGCTTCCCCTATTTTCATCTCCCAACGAATTGCAGAAAAAAACTGTCTCCAATGTTTCATACTCAGACAATGTCATTCTTTACTTCAATCAGTTTGAAGGGAAAATCTAGGGGCTGTTTCTCTAGCCTGTTCACAACAATCTCTGCACCAAAATACATGCATGAAGACATATGCACCCTGGCATTGGACAAGCTTGTATCCTTAGTCGTGCTCCCATTTCACCGGGACATGGTCTATTGACGGTTCTGTGGAGTCAGAAGACAACAACATCAGGACCCTAAATTGTAGTGTCCTAGAAGAGCCCATGTTCTGTTGGAATTCTTGTAGACTGCGGCTATTTAGGCCGGTCCACCTCCATTGTAGCACCTCAGTCATCATTTTATGTGGCTATAGTCTTCTTGGGAGGTAAAGATGACAGGGAGGCATTAGCATTTGCCAAAGAATGGCCAAGGACTCAATTAGCCTTAACCGTGATCCGGCTTGTTTCCACCACTAATGAAGCTGTTGACTCCGGATTGGGATAGTGTACTTGATGCAGAGGGAGTTGAAGTGTTTTAGATATAATGATGTGGATGAGCGGTATGTGATGTACATGGAGGAAGCTGTGAAAGATGGGCCTCAGACAACTTTTTTACTTCGGTCTATTGCGGGATAAGAATTGACCTTATTATCTGTAGGGAGAAGGTATGAGGTACAGTCCTCTCTAGACAGTAGGGCTTTCAGAATGGAGTGAATTTCCAGAGCTAGGGACTATAGGGGATTTGCTTGCATCTCCAGATTTCAATTGTAGAGCTTCTATTCTGGTAGTACAGCAGCAAAGGACTGATGAGACAATAAAGTCTCCTGGCTGTCCAAGTGCAAGAGTTCTCATCCTTTTAGCCTCACTGGGTACTATGTTATATTTACGACTATTTCAAGTGCAATACTCATCATCATGAGCATGCATGTCTTTGGACGATTAAGTGATGACTTGAATTCAAGTGAGGATTTTGGGTATGTGACTTGTGAAGTAAGAGTGATGACGATGCTGAAGATTTCTACTAACGAATGTTGTCAAGGACAGTGAGAAACCAACACATTTATTAAATATTGAAGTTTGTGATATGAAGAAATTGTTGTTATGAAGTATTGAGTGAGTTTTTGGGGTGAAATATAGCCTCTGGTTGGTTTCAACTTCTATGTCTACCCCACCGTTACTCACTCTTTAGTTAGATATAAGAGTTGTAGATTCGTAGAATTTAAGACTTAAAACTTCTTTAGGCTTCATAGAATGTAAGACTAAAATTTGAATTTCAATACAAGATAGATTTTCACTTTGTTGGTGTCAGAAGATTATTTTGAATTGCAATACTAACGCCTTCTTGGTTTACTAAGGTGCTTTTGCAACATGGGTTCCAAGTCTATGCATTTAGCTACTCATTTATCCATGGAATGCTAGTCATACCACATTTGTATATCATCTTGTGTACCACCTCTCTAATGGAGGTGGAGCCGATCAATACAATGGGGCCCCTTCAGTCATTGTAATAATCTAACGACTTGCTAGTCATGAAATGTCAATTACCGTAAATTTAGTTTAGTTTAATTTAACAGTCTAAAGATTCAATTTTACCCCAATTTAACCTTCCAATAAAATTAGGAAGAAAAAAAACCAAGAAACAAAACCCCACCCCATCTTGGCACCACACTATCCTGTTTTTCCCCATATTGTTTTGCAGGGAGAAAGAGAAGTGAAAGAGGAAGAGGGATCTTCAGACAAATATTCTTTGGGACGAAAATCACTCCCACAAATTGGTGCTTTCATTGAGAGCATGAAATAATACTCAAAGTGTGCTCCTAAATCCATTTTCCACACTTTGGTTCCATCAACCATGGTTGATACAAGACATACAAAGAGTAACACCATCACGATGGGCTCAACCTTGCTGCAACCATGTGAACTGGAACCTAGGATCACTTTGTAGCAGCTTCCCGTGGCTGCCAACACCTTGCAGACACCTCCAGCTGCTGCCCGCACGTTCCAACAACTCCCCACGGCTGCCAGCACCTTGCAGCCACCTCTGCAAGCCCAGCAAGATGAGGCAAATAGCTGCTGGAATTGCAGGAACAGCCATCTCTCTCCTCACACACACACACACACAAGGCTCGAGACCATCGAGTGTGGTCTCTTTACTCCGTATTTGTTTTGCAAGGAGAAAGAGAAGTGAAGGAGGAAGAGAGTACCTCCAAAATATTCTTTGGAGACGAAAATCACTCCCACAAATTGGTAGAACAACAGGGCATCGACCTTGGAAGCTGAGGAGGAAGTTAGCCAGCGACGCTCAGGCACTCAGACACCAGCCCTCCTCGGGAGAGAAGATGTCGAGGGAAGCCCTCAAGTATTTGATCGAGTCAACTCATCGCCCTTTACGACGAGGTGGAGCAAGCCACGTCTCGAAGCGGTTCATGACGCTATCCCACTCACCCGGTTAAGGGAGACTTGACCCGAGAGCCATTTGAAGCACTTTAAGATTGCCATGATCCTCATAGGCAAATGGAACGCCCTAATGTGCAAGGTATTCGCAATGACCATGCGTGGGGACGGACTTAGAACTGTTCCACACTCTCCGGTTTGCATCGATGGCAACTTCAAGGAGTTTTCCTTCATTTCCACAAAAGAGTACACCTTATCCTGCAGTTCCTGAGACCACCCTTCAACCAGGCATAAGAAGCTAAATGAGTCTCTAGACAACCTCAAAATATTCAAGGCTTGAAAAGGCAAACATTGTAGGATGCAATAATCAAATTGCATCCTTCATTTTCAAGAAGGCTTTAGCCCAACAGACACATATCTGTAGTCACGATCACTCTAAGCCAAACCCTAATAGAACTCTTCAATGGAGAAGCGCTGATGCACTCTGGGACGACAATTGTATCGCCACAGAAAACAGTAAGCAGCTCATCCCTATATGTAAAGGAATCCAAAGGAACGAAGAAAAAAGGAGAAAGCAGACTTTCATTCTGAAGTTAGCAGACCAGGAAGGAAAGGGAAGAACTACTCCTAATAGTAATCAAGGAACCAGGATCAAAGGAAGGGAATCTACCCAAGGACTCCCAAGAAGGTTGGAAGCCTAAGGATCATGTTGAGCTCATATTCCCTGACTCCTGGCCGGAGACAAACAAGGGCGAGACGAGCCTCTACCTCAACCCGAAAAAAAGGATCGAGACGAGGGGACCCCAAAGAAGGTTGGAAGCCTGAGGAAGATGTTGAGTTAGGACCTCTGAATACTCTGAACTAGCTAGACCGAAAAGAGCGAAATCGGCTCACGCCTAAGCCCAAACGAGAAGATGGAGATGACCACCTTCCTCCATAACAACAAGGACATGTTTCTAATGGTCGCCATCTAACATACTCTGCATTCGACCCTCAGATCATCTACCCACTAGCTCCATGTTAATCCGCCCAATGGCGCCAAAGATACCAAACTTCACTTCCGAGCGGTCGCGATCATTAAGGCTTATATCGACAAGCTTCTAGCTGCCCGCTTCATCGAAAATGTCTCCTACTAAGAATGGCTAGCCAAAGTTGTTCTAGTGGTGAAACAAGAAAAAGGCAAATGGAAAGTTGCGTCGATTACACCTACCTCAACAAAACATGCCGTAATGACAACTTCCTATTGCAAAGAATCGACCAACTAACGTGGATTCAACTTCCGGCAATCAACTACTCGAACTTCAGCAGTCGCCTACTCCATGGTATAGAATCAAATCCTAAGATCCAGAATGATGCCCTCTTTCATCATCGAAAAGGACATACCGATAAGATCATGTCATTTAGGCTAAAGAAACATCGAAGCAACCTACCAAAGGCTAGTGAATAGAATTTTCAAGGAGCAAATCAGGAAAAACCATGGAAGTCTAATAGTCGACATGCTGGCCTAGAGCCCCAGCGTGCACACCACATCAAGAACCTCACTCAGGCATTCAACATGCTTCGCCAGGATTCGTATGAAGCTAAATCCAAATAATGCACTTTGGTTTATTGCGCAGCAAATACCTGGACCTAGTTACTAATGAGGTATCGAGGCACACCCATGACAAATCAAGGCCATTCTCAATATGAAGTCACCTTTGACAATGAAGAAATGCAAAGTCTGGAGTAGCAGCAGTGACCTTAAACCGAATTCTTTCGAGATTTCCGGACAAAGTGGAGACCATTCTTTAAAACTTTGAAGAAGAGCTAAAATGACAAGTGGAATGAGGAGTGCAAAGCAGCTTTCCAGAATTGAAGACTTACCTCACTTCACCGTCCCGTTATCAAAGCCAATTCATGGTGAAGATTTGTACGTGTATCTGGATGTGGTTAAACTTGCCTTCAGGCCTAGCCTCCATTCTAGAAGAATCTGGGGGCCCAACACCTGGATTCACACATCAAAATCTCTCCTCTGGATGCATAGATTGCTACTCAAAATTGGAGAAGCCCCATTTTGGCCCTTGTAGTTTCCGAGAGAGATGCGACCCTACTCATCAGTTCTATTCGAGTCATCATCACGACGACTTTCCTTCGAGATTAATCTTCAACTCGCCCCTGACACTTCTCAATCAACTCACGAAATGAGGTATAGAGCTAAGCCATTTCGACATTTTTACCTTTGAGAAAGAAGCTGGTAAAAAGAGGAAAGTTCGAGAGCATAGAGGACCTCCTCCATCCTAACTGTACCAACCTAGAGACATGTGGTAGTTGCACTAGACAAAGTATCAAACAAAAAATAGCTTAGCGGTGTCGTTATCATTATCCCTGAATGGAACCTTATTTGAGCAAGCTATTACGCTCTGCTTTCCAGCCTCAAACCAGGAGAAGAATAGGATTTTTACGGTTTACACCTGGCAAAAGAGCTATCAATCAATAAGCTTAGAAATTTACTCAGGAATTCCCAGCCAGACCACAAATCAAAGCCTCACGAGAACATATGGCAAGCACTCAAGGATGATCTTGGACCTTACAAAGTCCAAAGAAACCGTTAAAGTTGAATTTCCTACCTTCACCATCCAAAGGTGCCCGTAGAGAATGCACATCTAGGCGCCTAGCTGTGGCAAGTTACGATTACGTTGGAGATGGAGTTCAAACATTCATCCCAGGTAGCACCTTGACCAATCAAGCACTTGAAATGGCTGAGCAGCTGGACTTAAAGAGATCTACAAGGATCCATATGGCAATGGCCAAAGCACAGGCATTGAACAAGTTCGTGATTGAATCGGACCTTGCGGAAGAAAAGATTTGAAAGGTAATGAAGGAAACTGTAGACGAGCTACCAGGAGTCTGACGGGCTTTTTGCACAACCAAAGAAGATTCTATCAGTAGACACCATTTTCCCTAGTAAGGAACCAGCAATCATCCCGGCGACCCCAGAATCGCAAGCAGTACTAAAGTCACATTGATCTCCTTGAAGAAGAACGGAAGGACATTGTTCAAATTCGCACTAAAGGAAACAGCTTACATCTACCATAACAAGAAGGTCATTGTCGAAGTTGCAGTGATTGCTTCGCTCCAGCGGTTCGATGAGCCTACCTTCGTTGTAGAAAGTTACTTCCATTGCTTTCTTCAATAGTATTTTCCAGCGCTATGTCCCCAACATACACATACATGCAACGAGCCTTACCTCAATTAAAGACAAGTTACTTTCGAGCGCTTCTTTTAACAGAAATATTTTCTGAGTGCTATGTCCCCAAATACACATAGAGGTGACCAAGTCTTACCACCATCTAAGACAAGTTACTTCCAAGTGCTTCTTCAAGAGAGATTTTTAGCATTATGTCCCCAAGTAGACACATACATGCGACGAGCCGACATCTATTGAAATAAGCTATTTCTAATACAAAACTCAGTGGAATCTTTTTAACTGTTATGTTTCGACATACGCATGCATGTGATCGAAGCATTACCTCTATTGAGGCAAGTTGTGGATGGAATGAGATGAACTAGACATGATAGGTGTAAAGTGTCTTTTGAGCACAGATGTGGAACTGTTGTGGTGATTTTGTAGACGGAATTAGGTTAGGTTTAAGTATTATGTCCTTTAATTTAATTTTTTGTTCCTTTTTTATTCTTTTAATACAAGGTAATATTAAGGGAGAAATATTTTACACAATACTTTAAATGCATAAAATAATTATAATGATTAACAAGCCTCTGAGCTTTATCACCTTTTTGAATGATGCTATGTAGAAAAAGTTGTGATGCTGTGTAACTATTTATAGTCAATTTAGTTTATATATATATATAGATTAATCATATTATTGGAAATTTCTTGCTTTAAAGAGCAATGTCTTAAGAGGCAACTTAAACGGAAGGTTTTGGGTATAAGCAAAGCAAAGGTGGCTGAGGGCTCACAATGAGATTAGGAGGGCTTTATTTTTATAATCTCTCTCTTATATACATATATAATATATTTTTTTTATTAAAAAAATTGTTTATATAAAAACTATTTATGCTAAATATTTTAGAGTAATAAAGTTGAGTTATTTTATTAAACTAGAAGTCAAGCCATTTAAACCTAGTTGAATATATTTAAGGAAAAAAGACATTTAAGCCAATTTTAAGGATATGACTTTAGAGCTTCAATATAAACACTTATTGGCTTTACCAATTTTTTTCTCAATGATTCAATGAGAGTGAAGTCCTAGTTGTTTAACAGGTATGGTGGTCGACAATTTTATTTGACTTTGAATTAATTCCCTTTGTTAATAATTTCGCATAAAAATAAATTCGGAATAATTTTAAGAAATTATAAATTTTTACGTAAAGATTTCTTATTTCTAGCAAGTAAATTGTTATTTCATAAGAATTGGACGAATTCGTTCCCCTTTTCTTGTTTGATTGCAGTGTGGATTAGAATATGTTTGTTGTTTTTATATGTTATTTTATTTTATGTCATAATATTGTTTTTAAACTACTTTACAGAAGAAAAAATGATTATTTACATATAGGGACGAGGACACATTGTTGTGCTTTGTCTGAAGACATTCAAACGAGGGCCTCCCATGCGAGTGACCAGCCCGCACTTATTCCATTACCTCCATGCTTCGCT
>CM031922.1:5366441-5629663 GCA_018703695.1 Prunus fruticosa
AGGTTCCGAGCTTCGCGTCCCGGATTGTTGGTTGTTCTGCTTAATTTTGCAGATTATTTGTTGTTGAAAATTCGGGGCGTGACATCTCTTTCCTCTCCACTTCAATTCTTCTCTGATCAAAAGGTATGGAATTTCTCACTGGTAACTTTCCTCTCTTGCACTTTTGCCTCTTATAACTCTTCTTGGTAGTTCTTTCTTGATGTTTTTTTGGGGTTTTTGAACAAAATATTTTTGGTGCTTGTTGAATTTTTGTGTGTGATTGAATTGGTCTCTTTCTGTGACGTTGTTTGTTTGACTTGGGCTCCTTGCCTTGTAGTTTTAAGGTCTTCCTCTTTTCTGTACGTTCTAATTAATTCTTTGGTTCATCCAGAAAATTATTAGTGCTTTCGAGAACTTGCGCTCTCTCATTCTTTTATAAATCAATTTGTCTTCCAATATATTTTGATGTTGCGCTTGTCGGCTTAAAACCCTAGTTTGAAGCCAATTGGGTGTAATCTAGTGAAAAAAAGTATTGACTTGCATACTAGTGGTCTAAGGTCGAACCCAAATGGCGCCGTGGTGTGCGTGTGAGAATTCCCCCCTCCCCCTTGTAGTTTAGACTATAAAGAACCCTAGTTTGAATGATTTGAAACTTTTATACCAAAATAATATAATATACTAAAACTTAGATGTTATTTGAGATTGAAATATGTTTTTTTTGTGTCCTTTTAGTACCAAAAAGGATTTTTTTATAATTGGTCTCTTCTTGTTCAATAAATATTGAACTATTATTTTGTGACATTACTGTGATCAGGTCTTTACCAAGAAAACATGGCACCAAACGAATTTGCTCCTTGCACCTTAAGTCAGATGTTGGGGAAGACAGATCCATGGCAGAATAATCGTGTTCAAGATGTGTATCAAAAAATAATTCGGTAATATTTTTATTCTACACTTGTTTTTTCAAACTACAATATAAATTTTTTATTTAAAGATTTCTTTATTCAGATTTTAATTTTATTTTTGAAGGTCTATTATTAAGTCCATTGTCCGACTGGAGTTGAAGGGTATAATGCGTGGCCCTTTGGATGTTGACAACATACAAATCGATGAAAACTATGAAGCCAATATCCCAATTACTGCAAATCCTGAAACTGTTTTGAGAAGTTATAGGCAAGAATTTGTGCTTTTAATGGAAGCAATACTGGGGAAAAATCATAGAAGAACAGTAGAGCTATCTCACTTTTTTAACATGATCCGTTGCGAAAGGGAGTGGTAAGTAAGAACTTTGCCGATTTATTTATTTATTTTTATGATTATACTATTTTTCATTCAAAACATTTTCTTTTCTTTTTTACGTTAAGGTACCGATTCGAACAAATAATTTACCATCCCCTCCTCCGGTCTCCGACGGAGAGGTTTCACTATTACATTGATGGTCTAAAGCATCTCCAGTATATTCAATGTGCTGAAAACAAAAACATCAAAGACTTGTTCACCATCCGATGGAATGAGAAAGTTGATATCAAAGGAGCTGTGGGTGGCTTGGAGGGTTTTCGTGGTGTCTTGAGTGAAAGAGAATATGAGGACAATCTGTGGGGTGCACTTGAATTCTCAAGCAATGCCTGTCTCGACGTTAATGATCATTTGTTCAATCAAGAATATCTGGTATATATTTATACAAATTATCTCTTTATTTTTTCTTATTTTTTATTAATTATAGAAGTTTATTATTATTACTACTAATATTATATTGGAATTATTGCAGACACAAAATGAAATGGAAGAAAAGCTTAGCTCCTTCTTCCCAAAACTGCTGTTGCAATTATATACTTTCTTGATTGAGCTGTATACTCATGTGGACTTGAGGTAATATATATGATTTCTATTGTTTTTCTCATATATACAATTTGCTTTATATATATATATATATATATTTTTTTTTTCAATTCCATTTTATGGAAAAAACATTTATCGAAAATCGAATTTCGATTATGGGTTTTTTTTTACGTACATTATTATTATTATTTTTTGGTCAAACGTACATTTTTCTTAGTTGAGTTCTACTTTAACAGGGAACACATCAAGGAAGGAGAAGAAGAAACCTAGTTATAGCAGACATGGAACAGATCAAGAAAGAAGACAAGATGATTTTATAGTTTTTTTTTTTTTTTTGGGGTCCCTTTTGAAAAGGATTTTCCTAGTTGGGCCTAAACGAATGAAAAGGCTTGAGCAATTAATTATTCTCATTCATACGTTTGGTAAATAAATTTTATAAATTATTACCAAAATATGTAGCTTTTTGCATATCTTATCAGTTTTCATAGCAATTCTGCCATCTTATATGTGAAAGAAAATCTACGAAGAAATTTCTGACCAAAAAAAGGAGAGAACCTACAAAGAATTATAAAGGTTACATAGACGGACATTTTCAAGATGTTCATGAATTTATTAAGGCTAAGCTCAATGCATGAATATAGTGGAATTGAGTCTCCAAGAGCAGAATGATGCTTCATGGACGATAATTAATTTTTTTTTTAAGAACAAGAATTTGCATTATTTATAATCTAGAGTTTTTTTATAGCCAAAGTTAAGAAGGGGAGGGGGAAACTCACACACATGGATACCACGAGGGCTGGAATCTAGGGCCACTTGAAAGCACACCAAAAGTCTAGGCCAATCCAACTAACATCCCCATTGGTCATTATTTATAGGCTTAATTACACCAGTGCCCTTGAAAGTATTGTCAAATCTCACATTGCTCTTAGGAAGTTAAAATGACCCACATTACCTGCACCATAAGGTCCATTAAATAATATGTTAAAAATGCTACTAAATGGCAGATGGAATTCTTTTCATTTTTCTTAAATGAGAGTACGTTGACATTTTTACAAACTATGTAGAAGGTTGTTAGAACCCCTTGTATTGTACATTTGGACTTAGCATGTAATCTGAATAATTGAACCAACATAGAGCATATATAATTTGACTAGCTTCTTGATCTTAAATGAGGACAGTTTTTGATTTATTTGAATATTTAATCATAAGAGGAGAAAAATAAATAAGTTTTCATTTCAGTAAATAATGATTTGATAATAAAATAAAAAAGTCAAGTAAATAATAAAAAGGGTAAAATGGATATTATGGATTTTGATAGGTGGGTTACATAAGTAAAATTATCTTGTTTAGAGCCAGAATGAAGAATCCATTCAAAATATCAAATGAAGGTTGCCATGGATTGACTGTAATCTATTCCATTCAATTCCCAAAATAACCTTGAGTAAAATGATGCATAGAACTTTGTCAAATGCCAAGACAATCACTAATCTTATACACCAGGGGCAAAGTCGTCAAGCAATAGTTTTGTTTCATCGAGTCCGGAAAAATGGGTTCAAAATCACAGAGTTTCTTCTCTCAGCAATTGTGCGAGCTTGTGGAAGAGTTGCTGCCATTAAAGAAGGCAAGCAATTTCATTGCATGGCGATCAAACATGGGTTCAATAGAGACATGATTCTAATGACGTCCCTTCTTGACATGTACTCTAAATGCAACAATATCACAGAAGCTCGGCTTGTATTTGATGAAATGCCTCAAAGAGATGTCATTGCCACCAACAGCATGATTTCTGGGTTGTGTTGGTCTCATTTAACACTGGAAGCAATTGAATTGTTTAGTAACATGTCAAGAAGAGACGCCGGGTCTTGGAATTCGTTGATTTCGGGTCTCGGTCATAACTCTGAAGGAAGAACAGGATTGGTTTTCTTTGAGAAAATGAGATTGGAGGGAGCTGAAGTTGATGTTATGACCATGGTTAGTGTTCTTTCAATCTGCTCCGATCTTGCAGCATTGAGTAATGGTAAACAATGTCATGGTTTGGTGATTAAGTATGGATTTGAGTTGGGGTATTTACCAGTTGGAAATGCTATTATTGACATGTATGCTAAATGTGGGTGCATGGAAGATGCCTGCTTATGTTTCAAAAACATGCCTTTAAAAAATGTAATTTCATGGACTGCTTTGATCACGGGTTATGGAAAACAAGGCCGGGGCTTAGAAGCTTTGGAGGCATTTGACACAATGGAAGTGGAAGGTGTTGCACCAAACAAAATCACATTCTTGGGTGCCTTGTATGCCTGTAGTCATGCTGGATTAGTACAAGAAGGATGGAGGGTTTTCAACACCATGGTGCATAAGTACTCAATCGCACCCATGATGGAGCATTATACATGCATGGTGGATCTCCTAGCGCGATCGAATTGTTTCAGTGAGGCCTATAAGTTCATAGAGAGGATGCCTGTAAAGCCGGACACAAGGCTTCTCACAGCCTTTTTAAGCTCATGCTGCTCCCACAAGAATTTGGAGCTAGCAAGGAGTGTTGGGAAGAAATTACTTGAATCAGCACCTGAAGAAGCAGGGGCCTATATGTTACTATCCAACTTCTATGGGCTTGTTGGGGACTTGCAAGGTGTGGCAAAAGTGAGAAGATTGATGCTAGATAGAGGAATAAGAAAAGAGAAGGCATGTACCTGGATTGAGATTAACAAAACAGTTCACAGCTTTCAATCCGGAGACAGATCCCATCCCCTAAGCAAAGAGATCTACAACTATTTACAACATCTATTTAAAAAGTTGAAATCTAATGGGTATGTGCCAGACACAAGCATGGTCATGCAGAATGTGGATGAACAAACAAAGGAGGAGATAGTTCTTGGTCACAGTGAGAAACTGGCAATTGGTCTTGGCCTAATCAGCACACCTCCCGGTACCCGTATTGTTATAGTTAAGAATCTGAGAGTGTGTGTAGACTGTCATGTGGTAACTGGTCTAATTTCAAAGATTGAAGGGAGGGAGATTGTTGCAAGGGACTCAAACCGATTTCATCATTTCAAAGATGGACTATGCTCTTGTGAAAATCATTGGTGAGAGACGTCAAATTAGAGGTTGACTCTCACATGCGTGTCTCCCCCTTTCTATGATCATTGTAAACCATTTGAAGATTATTGGTGAGAGAGGTCAAATTTGAAAACAGAATGCATCCATAATGGTTTGTTTTGTTGTCAAAGTTTCGAACTTTACAAGTTACAAACCAAGCAATGGCAAGACAAGGTCCCCTTAGGTTGGGAAACTTCAAAAACCCAAATATTGGTACGCAGGCTTGGGTTTATTTATGCAACAAGAGGCACGTGTAGGAACACAAAAGGTCTAACCTTTGTTGGCTCTAAGAATCCCAATATTTTGTCGTGGGAAATTGGTCTCTGCTCTCTCTCAAAATTTTGCTTTCTTCTTCGCATCTTCTTCTTCTCTTCTCTATCTAAGATGAAACTTCAATTTTGCATTTCCTCTCTCTCACTGATTCCCAGCCCTAATTCCAAATCTCCATGTCCTTCTTTTACTGGGTCCAAAGACCCATCTTCCTCATCCACACCATTAGCCATCACCAGCACCACCAACAACAGTAACTACAATAAAACAAAAACAACTCAGCAGCATCCTCCAACTCTGCTCGGGTCAGTCAAGCACAACAGAGATGATAATGACGACGAAGGAAGCACAGTTAGTCTAATGGGAGTTGTCCAGAGAAATGACAATGTGATGATGATCGTTCCTCCCCCTTAGCCGATCACGACAGGATGTCAGTGGGCCAAATGTATCTTTCCAGCTAGCCTTGAGGGTATTGTTTTGAGATGCGATGATGCATCAAAGAATGATGTCATTCCAGTTTAGCAGTAAATTGAATTGCAAACTTATTTTAGGTATTGCTCTTTCGAGTGTATATTATTCCCCTCTATTATTATTAATAATGTTAGTGATGGTGGTAGGAGTGAGGAAGTTGTGTTTATAGCAAATTAAGATGGGGTGGTTGTGTTTATTCCTTTTAACATGGTGTATAGTTTTCCTGGGTTTCTTTTCTCCTTCTAATTTTCTTCTAGGATTTGAAAGCTTTTGTAACTGGGTGGCTTGATGAAGTAGAGGATTTACATAGTATAGCACAACACAAAAATTCTTAAAAATATACACTTTTGAATTTTTTAAATAATACAGCCGCACGGCTATACGTTTTAAATATACGAATATATATAGCCACCCGGCTATACTGTTTAAATATGTAGGAATGTTTAAAAATATCTATTTAAAGAGTATAGCCGATCGGCTATACTCTTTACATATATTCGAATGTTTAAAAATTCCTATTTAGAGAGTATAGCCGCTCGGCTATACCCTGAATATTTTAATAGTATAGCCGCGTATAGCCGCCCGGCTATATGCTTTAAATTTATTCCAACATCAAGGTCTCATCTTCCAATTGGGACCAAGTCGAGCTGGAAAATTCAGTTCCAAGTCACCGGCTTTCTCTTTTGTCTTTGAGAAAGTTCAAATAAAGCCGGCTGAAGAACCAGGTTCTGATTTTTTCCATCTGTCAGACCAAAACCCATTTGTTTCCACGCCAAATTCTAAAACCCAATTGTCTCAACCCCAAATTATCTCTCTTTTGCTCTCAAAGTTTTGGTTGATCATGCTCTGGGATTCAAATGAATTCCTTGCTTCTGTAAATTGGTCTCAACAACATGACTGACTTCATGGAAACATCAGTTCCTGTTCCCTGCACGAATTCACAAATCCCGGTCGATCTTTTTGTGTCCAAGAAACATCCTGGCTTGCCACGTGGTGAATTGGGTTTCGTTGATTCTTCTGGTAACACCGTTTACAAGGTCACTCGTCAATCTCTGACGTCTTCATCTAATAAGCGTGTGTTGCTTGACGCCGCCGGAAATCCTCTGTTTGCTTTGTGCCGTAACGATGTGAGTCTCCCCTCTGGCCTCTGTTTGTTTCCCGAGAATGTTTTCCTTAAAGCTTTTCTTGTTCTTTTGTTTTTTCCTTTTGGGTACTAATTTTTTCTTTTTGGGGAGTTGTAGAAGGGATGTTGGCAAGGATATAAGGGTGGTGATGCTGGGGACAAGGACTTGGTGTTCAGAGTGAAGAGGACGAAAAGTAAACTTACCAGAACTGAGTTGGAGGTTTTTCTTGTTGGTGAGAATTCAGCAGATTCAACCTGTGATTTCAAAGTGAAAGGCTTCCCTTACCAAAGATCTTGCACAATCTACATAGGCAATGACATAGTTGCTCAGGTATGATTGCTTTATGAGAGAGAGATACACATTTGAAAAATGACTGCTAGTTCATTCGAGTGAAAGAGTTGTATGAGTTGCTCTTGCATATGATTATTGGGTGAAGGGAATTTGTACTTCAAACTTGGTACACCTTTTAGGATTCTAACCAACAATGGGTCTTTGAAGACTGTTGCATGAAGGTTCATCAGCACCACTATTGTCTTTGTAGATGGCTTTTGCAACGCAGTTAATATATCATTGCTCTGGTCTATTATTTGGGAAAATTGAATTATGGGATCAATGTAGTATCCTTGGATCAGCATCTTTCTTGAACCTAAATGGAGCCCTTTGCATAGTTATTGTAATCAGGTTGAAGTTAACAAATTACTCACCATGGGTGATATGAATGAACAAGTTCTCAGATCCCGTGTATAAAGATTTAAGCAAGCTCTTTGGTACTCGATTATCATAGAAGAGTGTTGTGGTAACATGTTCATGAAGTGTCTTGTTTAAGCGTGCACATTCAAAGTTACTAGATATTACGGCTTTTGAACTTGCAAAGTGGTGAATCTAGTGTCAAAGGAAAATATCAATCTACACAGCAGATTTACAGCTAATATATACACATTTAATGCCAGCAGATTTACAGCTTTGACTGATATGGCAGTTATGATTGTACAGATTTATTCCTTTCTTAATTAGGATATATTAGCTGTACGGTATATTTAGATAGATGTATATATGGTAGGGGCTGAAGATCAGCTTGTATTTCCTTCCCTAAATAGCTTGTAATCTACCTATATAATGGGCGATTGTCAATGAAGAAAGGCAGACTTTTTCAAAAAGACTCTAAACTGTCGTGGTATCAGAGCTATAGCTCTAAATTTCCATCTGTCTCGTGCTCTCAAGTTTCTCAGTCTCGGTTATTCTTGTTCAAGTTATCTTGACCTCATGTCTTCCGATAAGTCTGATGTTTCTTTGATTCGTTTCAATGGCAAGAACTACTCTGCTTGGGCGTTTCATTTCAGGATTTTCGTTAAAGGTAAGGAGCTGTGGGGACATGTTGATGGCAGGTAACTCAGCTCCTGACAAAGACAAAGACAAAGACCGACACGCCAAGTGGGAAGTCAAGGACGCACAAGTTATGGCGTGGATTTTGGGCTCTGTTGAACCCAACATCATCTTGAACCTTCGATCTTCTCAGACTGCAGCTCTAGATGTGGACTTACCTGAAGAAGGTCTACAGTCAACAAAACATCTCGTCGTTTCCAGCTTGAACATGAATTGGCCACTCTTCAACAGGATAGTCTTTCTATCTCTGATTTTTACTCTAGATTCACTAATCTTTGGGCTGAATACACTGATATAGTTTTATGCTGACGTACCATCCGAAGGTCTTAGTTCTGTTCAATCTGTCCATGAAACTACTCAGAGGGATCAATTTCTAATGAAATTAAGACCTGAATTTGAAGGCACCAGATCCAATCTTATGAACCGAGAATCTGTCCCCTCCTTGGATACATGCCTAAATGATCTTCTTCGCGAGGAACAACGCCTTCTCACTCAAACCACCATGGAACAACGACGATCTACATCTGTTCCTATAGCCTATGCAGCACAAGGCAGGACACGAAGCAGGGATATGAGCACTGTTCAGTGCTTCTGTTGCAAAGGATTTGGTCATTATGCTGCAAACTGTCCCCGAAAATTCTGCAACTATTGCAAAAAGGATGGTCATATCATCAAGGAATGCCCAACTCGACCCCCAGAAATCGGAGACAGCATATCCTGCCTCAGTTGGCTCTTCTAGTGCTGGAAGTTTGGTGAATACAACACAAAGTGCTCCTGCTCCTGCTCCTGTTTCTGCCCAACCCGTGACCCCTGAAATGATTCAACAAATGATCATTTCTGCATTTTCAGCTTTAGGACTCTCAGGTAAACCCTTCTCTACATCATCTCCTTGGTACTTTGATTCCGGGGCTTCCCATCATATGACAAACAATGCTGCTTCTCTTACCAATGTAAACAAATATTTTGGAAATCTCAAAATTCATACTGCGATGGCAATCATTTACCTATCACGGCCACTGGTGATGTTTCCTCCTCTCTCACTGATGTCTTTTGTATCTCCGGTCTTACCACCAATCTTGTGTCTGTCGGTCAGTTGGTTGATAATGATTGTAAAGTAGAGTTTTCTAAATCTGGTTGTGTTGTGCAGGATCAAAGCGAGGGCGGATGATTGCGAGGGGGCCTAAAGTGGGACGTCTTTTTCCTCTTCAATTTCCTTTGTCTTCCTATTCTTTGCCTTTTGTCGCTTGTAATTCTGCTCATGTTGATTACCGAGCATGGCATAAACGTCTCGGACATCCAAACTCTAATGTACTTCATGCTTTATTGAAATCTGGTTTTCTTGGGAATAATGAAACACCATCTCTTAGTGTTGTTCAGTTTGATTGCAATTCTTGCAGACTTGGCAAAAGTAAAACTCTACCCTTTCCTATTCACACACCACATGTTGTCAAACCTTTCGATCTTGATACATAGTGATGTATGGGGTATGGCACAAGTCACTTCGCATGCTAATTACAAATACTTTGTCACTTTTATTGACGACTATAGTCGTTTCACATGGATTTATTTCCTTCATTCCAAAGACGAAGTGTTTTCTGTTTTTAAGGTTTTTCATGCATATATTCAGACACAATTTTCGGCCCATATCAAAATCCTTCGTTCTGACAATGGGGGTGAGTATATGTCTCATGTGTTTCAGGACTTCCTACAGAATCATGGCATCATCTCTCAACGGTCTTGCCCTTCGACACCTCAACAAAATGGGGTGGCTGAAAGGAAGAACCGTCACCTTCTTGATGTGGTTCGCACTCTTCTGTTAGAATCTTCCACGCCCTCACGATTTTGGTGTGAAGCTCTTTCCACTGCTGTCCATCTCATTAACCGATTGCCTTCTCCCACATTGAACCATGGCTCACCTTTCACCAGGTTATTTGGTCACCCTCCAACTTATTCTAACCTTCGTACCTTTGGTTGTGTCTGTTATGTTCATCTTCCTGCACATGAACGCACAAAACTCACGGCTCAGTCAATTAAATGTGCTTTTCTTGGATATTCAGGATAGCAGAAAGGTTTTCTTTGCTATGATCCAAATCTGTGTCGCATTCGAAGTTTCTAGAAATGTGATTTTTTTCAGAATCAATATTTCTTTTCTACTCATCAGGATCATGTCTCTCCTTCATTTTCTGTTTTGCCTATGTTTCCTAACTCTCTCCTGGAGATCCAGTCCCTGCTAAGCCTCTCCTAGTGTATCAACGACGCTTCACCGCCACTTCCCACCAACTTTCAGCACCTCAAGAGCCCCCTCAAGCTTCTTCCCCGACTGCTGCTCCTTCCAGCACCTGCACCTCCCTCTCTCCCGACTCAGGACTCGGGTTCGTAGACCTCCAGAAAGGTTTGGTTTCTCTTCTCCCTCATCCTTCACAGCCACTTTGTCGTCTATTTCTCTTCCTTCATCTTATAAACAGGCCATGGAGCATGAGTGTTGGCGAAAAGCCATTGAAACCGAACTTCTCGCACTTGAAGAAAACCAAACCTGGGATGTTGTTCCATGTCCCTCCTCCGTGAAACCACTTGGCAGGTAAGTTCGTGTTTTCTATCAAGCTTCGTTCCGATGGGTCCATAGATCGTTACAAAGCTCGGTTAGTGGCACTTGGCAACAAACAAGAATACGGTCTCGATTATGATGAGACCTTTGCACCGGTTGCCAAAATGACCACTGTCCGGACTATACTCGCTCTTGCTGCATCCCAATCTTGGCCCTTACGTCAAATGGATGTTAAGAACGCATTTCTCCACGGTGATCTCAAGGAAGACGTTTACTGAAACTTCCCTTTGGTATGCCCACTTCCTCACCTAATGATGTTTGCAAACTGAAACGTTCTTTGTATGGTTTGAAGCAGGCACCAAGAGTATGGTTTGAGAAGTTTCGATCCACTTTGCTTAGTTTTTCTTTCACTCAAAGTCAGTATGACTCCTCTCTTTTTCTACAAAGGACATCCACAGGTATCGTCGTCCTTCTTGTTTATGTGGACGATATCGTCATCACTGGCTCTAACTTGGAGGCAATCTCGCGGTTCAGACTTTGTTGAATTCTGCGTTTCACATGAAAGACCTTGGCCAGCTCACCTATTTCTTGGGTTTAGAGGTGCATCATCAGCCGCACGGTCTCTTCTTGCATCAGCACAAGTATAGTCAGGATCTGGTTCAGCTAGCTGGGCTCACCAACGCTACTTCAGTTGACACCCCCATGGAACTTAATGTGAAATATCGACGTGACGAAGGGGAGCTACTTGAGGATCCTACTTCCTATCGGAAGTTGGTAGGTAGTCTTATCTATCTAACCATTACTCGACCAGACATCTCTTATGCTGTTCATACCGTCAGCAAATTCATGCAAGCACCGAGGCATCTTCATCTATCTGCAGTCCGCCGCATAATTCGCTACATTCTTGGGACACCTACTCGTGGCTTATTCTTCCCTTCAGGTTCTTCACTCCAATTACAAGCCTATAGTGACGCTGACTCGGGCTGGTTGCCCAGACACCAGGAAATCTACTACCGGCTGGTGTATGTTTCTTGGTGGTGCCCTTATCTCTTGGAAATGCAAGAAGCAGGACCACGTATCCAAATCATCTACTGAGGCCGAGTACCGAGCCATGTCTGCAGCATGCCTCGAGATCATTTGGCTGCGTGGTCTCCTCACAGAGCTCAGTTTCTCTCCTGTACATCCTACTCCACTACATGCTGACAACACTAGTGCCATCCAAATTGCCGCCAACCCAGTCTATCACGAACGCACCAAGCACATCGAGGTTGACTGTCACTCAATCAGGGAAGCCTATGATCATCACGTCATCACCCTTCCACATATCTCCACAACTTTGCAGATCGCCGATATCTTCACAAAATCCATGCCACGCCAGCGCCATCATTTCCTCGTTAGCAAATTGATGCTTGTCGATTTACCAGCATCAATTTGAGGGGGGATGTCAAAGGAAAATATCAATCTACACAGCAGATTTACAGCTAATATATACACATTTAATGCCAGCAGATTTACAGCTTTGACTGATATGGCAGTTATGATTGTACAGATTTATTCCTTTCTTAATTAGGATATATTAGCTGTACGGTATATTTAGATAGATGTATATATGGTAGGGGCTGAAGATCAGCTTGTATTTCCTTCCCTAAATAGCTTGTAATCTACCTATATAATGGGCGATTGTCAATGAAGAAAGGCAGACTTTTTCAAAAAGACTCTAAACTGTCATCTAGCAGTCCAATAACACAGATCTTTAGATATTTCTTTCATGAATCGTTTTGTTCTTAGAAATTTGTGTAAGGTGTTGTTTCTTGGTTATGTGATATAGTCTTATTTCTTTTGTTATGTCTTGTTGCAGACTAGTCTGATGTACAAATTGCACCAGCTTTTTCCAAAGAGGGGAAAGTTTCGATTGACTATATTTCCCGGATCTGTCCATCATGCTTTGGTTGCGGCTTTGATTGTAATATTTCTGGATTGATTGAGGATTATAGAAGAACTGGTATTCAAACAGCTTTCAAAATTCTCAACACCAAACGATGCCACAACGTAACAGGGGCACAGAATCAACAAGACATGAAGTAGTTAAAGCCCTGGTTATGATCTCTGCAATCATTTTTATCTCATTCTTAGATTATTTCATTTTATTGAGAACTATTATGCAGTGTGTGGTTTACTTGAGCATCACTTACTAAGATCTATGGTTAATTAGTTTGGGGCCCGTTTGATAACCATTTCAATTTTAGTTTTTAGTTTTCATTTTTTGTGCTAGAGTAGAGAGGAAAATGAGAGTGAGAATGGAAGTGAGGATGAGATTGAGAGAGAGGATGAGAGGTAGGAGTAACAAAAGTGAAAACAAAATCTTGAAAGTGAAAACAATTTGAAATAGACTTCTGTTTTTTGTTTTTGTTTTCACTTTTGTTACTCCTCCTTCTCATCCTCTCCTCTCATCTTCCCTCTCAATCCCATTTCCACTCTCATTCTCACTTCCATTCTCCTCATTTTCTTCTATACTCTAGCACAAAATGGGCCTTAGGTTTTTGCTTTTCAATTAAAGAAATTGCGATCTTTGTTGCAGGCTGCAAACCTGTATGATTTTTTGAAGTTTGCAACATGGGGCTTGGATCTTACAGGGGTCCAATGTGTTGGTGTATTTAAATTCCCTTGTGGTTTTCTCTTTTTATGGTACTGGGATGTTCTTTCTCTCCTTTGGATTGTTACTACAGAGATGAGAGCATGAGAGAATGGGAACATTTCCTTTTTTTGAAAAAAATTCTATTTAATCTCAAGTTCAACTGCCTTTTATTAAAAAAAAAAACAGAGAAAGAAAAGTCCCAATATTATAGTTGCACAAGGATATCACCACAGAAGGGTTTCTATGAATATGTTTCCTTATGTGTATTATTACTAGTCAACTTTTTTTATTTATTTAAATTTATGGGAGATTATGCAGTGTTAATAACAATTCTCTTTTTCTCTACTATTAGTACATCAAGAGTCAACTAATTTTATAAGAGTTACAACATAGACATGATTATAGATTTGGTGAATTTCCTTAAAAATATTAATTTTTTAAACAAATCTAAACTACTCTAAAGGATTTAACTCTGGTGAAAGGGACGGCCACACTGCCTTATCTAAGTGGTCTAATCCGTATATGCTAACAAGATTAGTTGCTCATGTTCTTCAACTTGTCAAAAAAAATAAAATAGTCATAATTAACTTTGACATCAAAGAAGGAGTTTTGAAATAATAATGGAGAAACATCAGATAATTATGGCATTAGATAAATGTAATGATGATAAAACAGAGATTATATAAAAGATCGGAGCCGATTCAATTAATTTATTGGCAAACACTATGAATCGTAAGCATTTAACTTTAAGATGATCTCAAATCCTACCTCATGAAATAGTTTTTTCCCCAAATTTTCTCACTCAAAATTTGAGTTTGCAACTTTATTAAATTGCTTAAGAATGATTTAACTAACTTTTTGTTGTGGTTATTTTTTTAAAAAGTTAATTTTTACTGGTACCTTTGTGATTTATTTTTTTTGAACATTTTAAAATATATAAAAATAAAATAAAATTCTACAAACACAATATTATTTCACTTAAAATGCATACGAGTACAACAACATTAAATAAAAATGATGCAACAAAAAAAAAATTGAAGCAGCATCACTAACTATTCAGACACGATCTCTCTCTCCCATATTAACTCTCGCACAATTAGCCGTTGGATCTCAAAGTTAAAAGTTCACAAACACTACTTACTTACCACAGCCGTTGGATCTCAAAATTTCTTTCAAAAAACCGACTTTCCAATTTTCTTTCAAATAAGGAAACAAACAAAAACATGAGTTTCCACATTTCATATGGATTTCTATTCCCTTTTCACCGAGGAAACTTAGAAACCCTCCTGCTACTCACTGCTTATAAATAACGGTGAGAACATTTGCTCTTTGTCCGCACCAAAACTTAAGCAACAACAAGGAGAGAAACTTAGAAACCCTCTTCTCTTTTGTTAGTTAATTAAGCAAATGGCGCATGAGAACGTGCCGTTAGGTTCCATTTTCACCCCACTGATCAAAAGCTTGTGGGTTTCTTTCTCTACAAGTTTTTGGTAGAGAGAAAGCCGTTAATGCCACCATACCACAACGTCTTCCATGCCTAAGTCAGAGTTGTCCGAGATTTGGAAAGAGTACGGAGGGCCTCAACTTGTTGATCAAGACTTGTATATTTCATCTTTGAGCTCAAGAGGTTAACCCCAAAGCACATGGATCGTAGGGTTGGCCAAGGCAGTACTTGGAGTGAAATAGAATCCTCCAAATTGGTTGAATGGAAACCCTAACGTTAACCCCATTGGCCGAAAGAGAAATTTTTGCTACAAGAATCAAGGTTCCGAGGACCACACAAGGTGGCTACTAGATGAATATAGTCTTTTTTATGGTCCCAAGAATGACTACACTGATTGTAGTTATGATTTTGATTTCGTCATTTGTCGGATGAGGAAGAATGATGGGGCCGAAATCAAGGAAACAAATTTAAAGCGTCCATCACAAGATCAAGTACAAAAGACGAGGAGCACAAACAAAAATATGAAAAAGGATCATCAAATGGGATCAACAGAATCATCATCACATGTACAACAAGGATTTTATTCTAGTCTAACTGGTGTTGATCTTGTGCGCTCTTATGATGTTGACCCGAGTTGTCCAACATTCTTTGAGGATAATACTATCTTCACCGTTGAACAACTACTTAGTGAAACCCAAGAAGAGGAAGCTTGCAACCCAAGTAACTTGGAGAATGTAGGCAACCAATCATTAGTTCACTGTCTAATTGGTGTTGATCTTGTGTTCTATGACGATGTTGATCCGACTATCTTCGAAATTGGTGAAACCCAATTAGTGAAAGTTTGTAACCCAAGTAACATTGAGGATGCGGGCAACCAATCATTAGCTGACAGCAGCTAGTGTAACTGAATCCCAATCGTTAATGGATGAGCTCATAGCTGGTATATAAGACATTAATTCTACAAGTGATAGTTGTAGTTGTCTAATTTTCAGTGTATGCAATGCAGAGAACTGAGTATTGAATATACTTGTACCACGATTTTGATCGGCTTTAGTTTCTTTGATTGTTTACCTTTTGAGTTACAAAGTGATTCATATCAATGAACTGATTCTACTTGTCCAATAAATTTACTCTTAATTTGTTAATTTGGCCAAATATTAGAGCTATTCTCTTGAATTATACTTGATAACTTTTTAAATGTTTGGACGGAAGAAAAAAAAGGTTCTTGCTAGCTAGTTGTAACTTAAAATCGGTCTAATTAAAAAGGTTTAAATAGAAGTACGGTGAGTAAAAGAGAAGTACGGGTTCAAATAGAAAAACTCATTTAAAAAAGGTTTTAAAATTTAACCGTTTTGATTTATTTAATTAGTTTGGTTGTTTATTTTATTTATTGTGCAAGTTATAAATATTTAATTTTCAGGTTTTATTTATATATTGAATGCCTTAATTTTTTTAGTTTAATGTGGTGAAGATTACATGTTATTGGATGCCTACAAAAGGCCACTCCTCCTTCACATTTGAATAACCACAATGCACCATTAGAATATCACATACCACAATTTGATTCTTTCCTCTTCCACCTTTTATACTTTCTCTAGTTATATTATTATTTTGGGCAATGGTTATGTGACTTGGATACCTTATCTGTCTATGAACGTGCTCATAGCGGATCTTGAGTTTGTGTACAAGGGGTCAAATCTTGAAGTCTTATAGACCATCAGGACCTGCACGTAGGGAGGCTACAAAGACTTTAGGACATCGTCTTTGATGTGCTTCACCGTACCAAGCTCACCTTCTTATTTATAATTTATTTTGCTTTTACTTCCCTATCAATTTGTTTTTCTTCATTTTCATTGTACTTTAATAGCTTTTCAATTTTATATGTTATTTATAACATAAAGGTCGTATATGGCTTTACGGAAAGAGAAAAAATATATTTTTTATTACATAAACACCAGTATGTCAACAAAGAATTAGCAACACAGCACATCTTCCAGTCTCATATATAATTCATAGACCAGATGAAATGTGATATACAATTACAGAATGAAATGTAGCAAGTGAGTGAAAAAGATCTTTTATTTCATTCGACTGTAAGACTTGAATTAGAAGGCTATTACTATTGTGATTACAATGTGCCATCAGGCAAAGATGACAATAAATTCCTCTAAATTATTAGACCAAACCTTAAAATCATCAAACATATATAAACTTGTTTGATTGTTGTAGTATACATGTCCAAGTCCAACATTCTATAGTTGGATGAAATTGGGAGACTAGGGCTCGTTTGGGAGTGCTTCTTCCCGAAGCGCTTATGCTAGTAGCGCTTATGCCAGGTAGCGCTTATGACATAAGCGCTTCTACAAAGGAGCAGTTTGTCGTTTGGATGTCACATTTAAAAGTGCTTTTACACTACATAAAAACGCTTTAGATGTTTTGTTGAGTGTTTGGCTAACATAGTAAAAACGCTTTTAAAAGTACTTAAAAACAATTTAAAGAATCCCAAAATATTATAATAAACATAGGAAATAAAAACCAGATATCTCTACATGGTAGTGTCTACAGTATTGTTCCTAAGATCCAGCACTATGGGTGTATAGTTGATCTCCTGGGTCGAGCCGGACACTTAGACCAGGCAGTGAAGTTTACTAAAAGCATGCCTATCAAACTAGATATCTCTATATGGAGTTCCTTGTTGAGAGCATGTGGAAGCCATCAGAATCTAAATTAGCAGAGAAAGTATTTCAACAGCTCATAAAGATAGACCCTCTAAATGATCCTGCTTATGCTCTTATTTCAAATATACATGCAAAAGCGGGTAGGTGGGATGATGTGAGCCGGGCAAGCAAGAAGTTGCATGAACTAGGGTGGGGAAGTAACCAGGGTGTTGTCTTATAGAACAAAATGGAGCTGTGCATGAATTTACAGCTTGGGATTTCTCAAACCCTCAATCTGCGGAAATTTATGCTATATTGGATGAGATAAACAGGACCTAGTAGAAACATCATCTCATCATAGTGAAAGATTGGCTGTTGCTTTTGGTCTTTTAAACAACCCCCAAGAACTCCTCGTGTAGTTAATAATCTGCAGATTTGTAGAGATTGCCATTCAGCCATGAAACTAATATCTCAGGCCTATAACTGAGAAATTTTTATCAGGGATAATTACAGATTCCATCGGTTTGTAGATGGAAATTGCTGAAATGGAAACGTTGGGTAAGTTAAAACCACCAAAATCTCGTTCCATTGCTTGGGTACTGCAAGACCATGAAAGCTGAAACGCAGTTAACAAACGAGTGAATTTACAAAACGATCATCCATTGCTGCCAAGCGATGCACACAAACAGCTTTTTGTAAAAAAGAAAGAAAAAGAAAGGGTATTTGGGCATTTTAAAAAATTAAGTATGGGTATTTTTCGGCATTTTAAAGTTTCATTAAAGGGAAGCCAAGCGCTTCCCTTGTTTTTTGTCCTGCAGCGCTTTTAAGAAGAAGCACCTCTCAAGTGCTTCTTCCAAAACCACTCCAAGTGCTTTTGAATCTCACCCAAAGCGCTTTTGTAATTTTTGCCAAACACCATTTTTAAAAGACAGAAGCGCTTTCATTAATTTAGAAGCGCTTTTCGCTGCTCCAAAAGCACTCCCAAACGAGCCCTTAGTCAAGTCAATAATCTGAGGATAAACAGAAGCAACTCTACTCTTGTTGCCACATAAATGGCTTCTGCATAGGGGAGCTGGGGTTGTCAAATCTATTACCTCAGCTCCACAAGGCCGGAGATAGCTTTTGCTGGGCGACTGATCATCGTCTGCAACTATAGTCGTCAATTGTTCCAATTGTTCCATTGCAGGTCGGCCCAATTTAACACTAATGGCATCAGCAGATCCTATATCTTTAGTTACTTCTGTGTCAAATGAGGTAGTGACATTTGAAGATGGCATTCTCACTGGCGATGCGATAAAACCAAATTGCTCTGTACAATCCTCTCCTACTTCTTGACTGCATCGATATGCTTTGTTAATTGTCTTGCCAGTATTGTCCTGCTGATCATCTGCTGATCTTTGAACTATAAGATCTGATAATGTTTCTTCCTGTAATGTACCATCATTCACAGCTTCATCACATTCTCTTCCATTATACCACTCATCTTCTCCTACTTCTTTACTGCATACTTCATTAACTCTTTTGCCACTATCATTTTGCTGATCATCTGTTGAATTATGAGCCATGTGGTCCGACATTGTTTCTTTGTGTAGTGTACTGGTATTCGTATGTTCATCAAATTCCCTTTCATTACACCACTCATCTTCGTTTTCATAAAGGCCATCAGACATTTTGGTACACGAAGGAAGCTCATCCATGGAGCAGACTTTGACCTTCATCTGTTCCGGCAGGCGTAGACAACCAGCAGAATGTTTGGTGTACTGGGTTGAAAAGAAGTTTACAGTGATGCTCAAGCTGATAATACATACAAACAATATCACTTTCCATAAATAACAGTAAAGCATATGTATATATATTCATCCATTCACAACTCACAAGGAAGATAATAAGATGATACCTCTGCCAAGGAGGGAGGGTGAGCATGGTGTATGCAAGTTTGATCTTGCTGACAAGCCCTCCCAGGGATTTAAAGCTTGCAGCAGCCTGCCTAACTGCCTTCGATACAGTTGGGTTCTGCCAGGCCCATTCAAACTGCAAAGTTCCAAAGGGAATATTAGAAAGAAGGTCCCAAATTTCCAATTAATATCAATCCTAAAATAATAATAAAAACCTTCAATCCCAATTAATCAAATTTTAACCAGGTCCAAATTGATCCTAGAATTGGTGCCAACTCAAGATGGGTCCCAACCAAGCTGGAAATATCCTCAAATGACACATGATTCTCAAGAAATTTGTATCTAATTTGGTCACAATCAATCAAATTAAAAACATAGACAGATCATACAGAGCAATGCATAGACAAGTAATTGTAAAGAGACAGAAAAGAAAGAAATGATGAGACCTGGAGAGCAGAAACATTAGTTGGGAAACCATATATGCACAAGACCATCTCCCATGGACGCTTCCGCTTCGTTCTCCAAGCACCTTGAGCTATTTCACCATTGTGCTGTCTTATACGACGCCGTGGGTTCACTGTGAATCTGTATCAGCATCGCCCAAATAAGTACACAAAAAGACAGAGTTAAAATGGGTTCTCTTATTAATCCAAGCTCTAAAAGAAAGTCTCAAACTTTAAAGAAGTTCAGATTGAAAATGTTCAAATCAAGATTGATCTGATTATTCTGAACAGATTGAGAATTTGAAAAAAGAAAAAGAAAAAAAAGAATTGGGGGAAGATGGAAGGTACCCAATATAGGTGTGGCCTTTGTAGCGGGGACTGCGAGAGGTCAACAGATAGCAGGCGAAGAATCGTCCTTATTCTGGTTCTTTCTCCTCCGCGATTAGGGTTTCTGGGATTTCTGATCCAATCTTTCTTCTCTGCCTCATCTCTCTCGACAGGCGTATCTTATTAAAATGGACTAAAGGAGTGAATCCAATTCGACCGTTGGAATATATTAACCCTTATTTCACTATTTGAACTGTACGCTTCAGATTCCGTTTTCTACGGTCAGGATCTTGCGGTGGTACTTAGAGAGTGACCAATTTTTGCCACGTGGGCGGTTGTTTCTTTATCAACCAAGTTTGTGCCACTTAAATATTATTCATTTTCGTTTATGTTATGGATTTTTTATTTTAGTCATCAGATTTATTTGACTTTTCAAAGATTTTTAATAAATGACCGAGATTAGAACTCTTAACAAAAATTCTTACTAGAAAAACACCCTATTGATCTATTGTGATGTATATTTTTTTATTTATTTATCATAATTGTGGATGGATCATTTGAATATAAGATAAACATTCATTTCGAAATCGGATGACACATAATTAAACTGATAGATGAGTGTTGACATGTGTTGTTTCCTTATAATTATCTCATTATTCGAAGTATCCCAATATTGGGAAGATATCTTGAGAAAAGCACTTGAATTCCATAAACATAGATTGTTGGCCACTGAGCTACTCTTGGAATGTAAATACAAACATCAATATTATGTCAATTATGAGTTTAATGCAACTTCAGAATATAACTTTCAGTTTGATCATTAGCATTAGGATTTACAAAAACAGAAATCCACCCTACCACACTGGTGTCGCTTTTGTCTGGTTTTAGGTGGAAAGACTTATCCTTTTTCCTCGTCTTTTAGGATCCTTTGCGTGGTTTGTTTTTTGTTATTTATTCTGTGTCTTCTTTTTGTAGAACTCATTTTCTCTTGAGTTCTGACAATTTCTTTCTTTAATTTCCTTTTCATGGGGTCTCGATCGCTCGACTAAACTTGTGCTTGAGTCATAGTGTGATGTGATTAAGGTCTTTCCTATGCTCTTTTGTTTTCTTGGTTTTTGCGTGGCCCGTGGTTTTCCGGGTTTTTAATCTAAATACTACTTGACCCAGAAAAAAAAAATAAAAACACTAACCTCAGACAGACTTCAAGTTTGTTTTGTCCGAGATACGAGAACGTTTCGACTTCTCCTCCGGTTTTTCAGTGCCACGTAGAAGACAGACCGGTCAACCGGTTAAGGGGGTCACAATTGACAAAAGTACCCCCATTTCTACTACGACTAGAAATACTATTAGTCCAACAACTCTATTTATTCTACACCTTTCCGTACACGATCTCGAGAACCCTCCCCCTTCACCTCCACTGATACATAAATTACAATCACACGAACGACGGTCTCGCCACCCGCGAAGCCACCGGTACACAGCTCCAAAGCGGCGTCGTTTCAACTCTCTCAATCTATATATATTTTGACCGCACGCCGTCGTTTCAGCTTTGTCATCAAGAAGTGAACAGGAATGGGGAAACAGAAAGGAGAAGCCGCTAGGAGCAAGGCACGCCCTTCAAGTAGCAGGTAATTTTTTTGTTGAAAATTCTCAAAACTTTTAAGCTTTTTGAATTTTGTATCAATATTCTCATGTGCCCAACTTTTGATTGTATGAATTTTGATAGTCTGGCGGCGTCGCTGGTGCCGTCGGGTTCTACTGGCTCGGTGGGCTTCGGCGGCTATGTTGGCGGTTCTCGCCTCGAGGCTTCTCTTGCAACTGAAGACTCAAAGCCCTATTTGGTGCGTTTTCCAAATTATTGGAAATTTTTCTTTTGGCCTTTTGGTTTAGTACATGTTTTTGTGGTTAGTGCATTTTTTTTTAATAGAAACTTAAATATTCAAAAGAGAAACAAGAACAAAACAAGTGGATAAGGAATCCACAAAGAAAGACAAAGGATGCAAATGCGTCCACAATGAACAAGCCTAAAAAGAAAACACAGCCAAGAAGAAACAAGCAAAAAAGTCAGAACAAGAGAACATAGGAACTCATCACTTCACTGCTGCACACAAATCACGACCTATAGAAGAGGCAGTGAAATCCTTAAAAACATTAGTAATAGATGCCCATAAAGCCGCCCAAAGTTTCACTCTATCCCACAGCTCATCCTCAACCCCCACACCCTTATAGTCCTCAAAGATTCTTCTGTTACGCTCCATCCATAAGTTCCAGAAAATTGCCTGTACTAAACAGCCCCAGAGAACTTTAGTCTTCTTCCCCTTACCCAGTGCAGCAAAATTGGAAGAAAGTAGCTGAAAACATCCTTTAGGGGTAACCCAAACGGCTTCAACTTCCCTCAGCAGTAACCACCACACCTTGATTGAATAAGTGCAATGGATGAACATATGATCCACACTCTCCCCATCCAAATTACAAAACACACACCAATGAGGGGATAAACACATAAAAGGGCGATGCCGCTGCATAAGATCACAAGTATTAACTTTCCCAATAGCAACTTGCCATACAAGAATTTAAACCTTTGGGGGAGTCTTGCTTTTCCAAATCTGATTGTACGGAGGGAATTCCTCCTCAGAACCATTATCCTGAATGAAGGAATAGAAAGAATGGCATGAGAACATCCCTGATTGATCTAGCTTCCATCTTCTGTAGTCCATCCTAGAGGGATTAAGTCTAACTTCATCCAGGATATCCAGGAGCCTAGTCACCTCATCAATTCCCCCACCATGAGGTTCCTTCTAAACCCAAAATCCCAATTGTGAGGAAACACTCTATTACTCACAATTGAAGACATGTTGGAATTCTGTTTGCTGGACAGATTGAAAAGTCTGGGAAAAACCCCTTTGAGTACACCCCCTTACACCAATCGTCCTCCCAAAGTCTCACCCTCTCCCCTGCCTCCCACCACAAAATCACACCCAAGAAGAAACATAGGGCATCCACTAGAAATATTATTCCATTGATTACGATAAGAACCACGCAATGGAACCATCGCATTTCATCCATTGGCGCTCTCACCATAAATACTACTTATCACCTTGTGCAAAAGATTATCAGGTTCGTTGGAGAACCGCCATGGCCATTTGGTACACAAAGCCCCGTTCCTTGATTTTAAAGACCCCACCCCTGAGCCACCATTGCCTTTTGATCTTCCAACAACCTCCCACTTAACCAAATGAGAATTCGTCCTACCGCCCATACCCTCCCACAAGAAATCTCTCATCAGCTTCTCAACATACTTCGCGATACAAATTGGCATTTTGAAGAGAGATGTAATAAATGGCTCACTACTCAAGACGGCCTGAATCAAAATGAACCTACCACCTTTGGATAAACAAACCTTCTTCCATTTTTGCAGCCTTTTCTCAACCTTCTCCACAACCGGATCCCAAAAATGAGGACTCTAGCACCAAGGGGAAGGCCCAAATACAATATAGGCCAGATGCGGGCTCGCAGCCCCAAGCCCCAAGCCAACCTAGACAGATCTCCTTCGTTGTAGTTGATGCCTACAAACAAACATTTCGCCTTATTAATTATCATGCCTGAAACGAAACAGAATAAATCAAGCATCTCAAGCAGGTTATGACAATACTCTGGCTTGTCCCCTTTGAAGAACATCGTGTCGTCGGCAAATTGAAGGTGGGATACCTCCACCCGATCATGTCCAACAACAAGACCATGAAACACATTCATTTCCTGAGCTTTCTCAAGAATACGACTTAGCACATCAATCACCAATGTGGAAAGAAAAGGAGAAAGAGGGTCCCCTTGTCTCAACCCTTTGGATGCCTTAAATTTGCCTCTAGGCCTGCCGTTGATCATAGTAGAGAAATTTGCTGAAATCGAGACAACCTCGAATCCAACTTCTCCACCTCCCCCAAACCCTTTTTCTAACCATAACATTATCCACAAAGTACCACTCCACATGATCATAAGCCTTCTCAAAGTCAATTTTGAAAGCCAATCAAGCTTTATTATGTCTCCTACTCGCCTCCACCACCTCATTAGCAATCAAGGCAGCATCCAATATCTGCCTATCTCTCACGAAAGCTCCCTGGGAAAGGGAGATAGTGCTTCCCATCACCTCCCTCAGTCTCGAAGCTAAAACTTTAGATACCACCTTATACAAGCTTGTCACAAGACTAATAGGCCGAAAATCACTCGCTTTTGCGCACTCCTCTTTTTGGGGATAAGGCAAATAAATGTTTCATTGGTGACAACATTGATAATACCACTGTAAGAAAACTCCTCCATAACCTTCAAGAGTTCAAATTTCATAGTTTCCCAACAAGATTGGAAAAGAAGCATAGAGAAACCGTCAAGCCCAAGAGATTTATCTCTCCCCCAATCAAATACAGCCCTTTGGACCTCCTCCTCTTCAAAGGGTTTCTCGAGCCACACCGCCTCATCATTCCTGATTCGATTCCAATTTAAACCCTCCAAGCCCCAACCCGCCTCTTCATTACTACTATAAAGAATTTTGAAGAAGTTAATAACTTCAAACTCAATCTCGGCTTCGTTAACAATCACCCTTGATCCATCCACCTCCAACCTCTCAATGAACTCTTCCTCCTTCCGTTGGCCAATCGGTGGAAGAACTTTGTGTTCCCATCACCATCTCTAGCCCACTCCACTTTTCTCCTTTGTCTCCATCTTATCTCTTCTTTAAGAACCATATCTCCGATCATGAATGTGATCAACCCCCGAGATTCCTCTAATTTTAATCGAAGCCGAAAACTCTCCAATTTCTGAATCAGATACCGAGATAAACTGAGTATTCCAAATAATCACAATACCACCAGACCTGCCTGTCGAAGGCACACAGACCCAATCCCTGAATCTAGAATCCCGCACACTAGCCACCAATCTCCTGTCAATTGCTTGTTTCTTAGTCTCTTGCAAAATTATGATTTCCGGCCTTAGCCACACCAACTGTTCCTTGAAAACCAGCCTCTTTCTTTTGCTTCCCAGACCTCTTATATTCCAAGAGATAATCTTCATTGATTAAACTGAACAGCCCTTTGTAACAACTTTTGCTCCAAGCTGTCCACTTCCAACTCTGGAGCATACGAATATCCCTCCCCCTTCTTGCCATGATCACTGCTCAATCTCAATTTGCTTGTTCTATTGAATCTATCGATGATTAAGTTCTTCTTAATAGGAACAATAGACAGATTCAGCTTTGATAAGATTCGAGCATTTTTGCCTTTATCCTGCCAGGGACCTTTGCCATGACCTTTTCTTCTTTTCTTTTTTTCTTCTAAAATGCTTTAAGACCAGACTCTGCTCAGAACTTGCATCCCCAACAACGACCCCAGCCCCTTCCAGTTCAATCTTGACCTCATTTGTAATAGGGATAGATGGTGCCAAACTGCCACCCTCGACCACGAGATGACTTACCCCCACCCCACCTTTGAGCCCATCCCCCAAATCAGCCTCTCCAACAAGAATTGGGACTGGATCGTTAGTTGTGACTCCGTCCAGCGCAGCAGTGTTGAAAATGTCGACACTGTCATGCGCAACCTGGAACTGAGCCCCCCTTTCGATTGCTCGGTCAGGCTCGGTCGGAATAGCTGGCACACCAAAGTCTTCGAGAAGCCCAGCAATGGATCCGTCGTTGCATTCAATGACATCAACCACTTCCTCCGCCTCAGAATTAAGATCTCCATCCTTCGAATCCTCTGAAGAAATCGATAACCCCTCGAAAGAGTCGCAGGATTCCCCCTCCGAAGCGTCCTTCGATTTATGGGCTTCACCCGTTATATCGTTTCCTTTCTTTCTTTGCAAAGCAGATCCCCTTCCTTCAGATTTTCCAAACTTAGAGTAAAAGTTGGAATGAGAAAATTCAGACCTGGCACAATCCTTTTTGGGTTGAATAATTGGCCTAGCATCGCTGTTGCATTTTGATCCATTTATTTCTTCAATTGGCCTAGCATTGCTGTTTTTATGGTTAGTGCATTGAGAAGTAGAATACGAGGACCAAAATTGGATCTTAAATCGTGTACTTTATTTATTTATTCTTAATGCTAAATGCATTGATAGTTTATGTAACTTTCACACTTATATACTGTGGTAGAATTCAATTTGAAGTTTTTTTTTCTTACTTTGATTTAGAAATTCTAACAAGCTGTGATAATATCCTTCTGTGAAATTCATTTGGTTAATTAGTGACCTGTCACTAATGAGACAAAAGTTCCCAATTTTTTTTAAGGTTTATAAGTAATGGGCCCTACATGAAGGAATTCATTAGCTCAATACTTTTGTTTTCTAATAAGGGAGTTTATGTGCAATTTCATTTCAAGAGAAGTTTCTTCATCTGGTTCCGTGTTGTTTTTTTGGTCATGCAGGATGTAGATGGTGAATTGGCTCTACACTTGAAGAGGCTTGCAAGGAAAGATCCCACCACCAAGGTAAAGCTTGTTCACCCGTGTGTCTTTTTAACCCTCAAGGATTTGATCTCTATTCATGTATGATGATAAGAATTTATTTGACTTGTGCTCTTAAATAGCTTAAAGCTTTGGCATCTCTATCCACGCTGCTCAAGGAAAAGTCCACGAAGGACATAATACCGATCATTCCACAATGGGTATAGTTTCTCATCTCTTCATAATAACATTAGAGTCACTGGAAAGGATATATCTTGCATTTTGGTTTTGATAACCTTTTTCATAATTTTTAGACTTACGCAACTCTTTCTTATGTAGGCATTTGAATACAAAAGGCTTGTGGTGGACTACAATAGAGAAGTTCGACGAGCAACTCATGATACTATGAACAATCTTGTTACCGCTGTTGGGTTTGAACTCTTTTGCGTACTTTTACCTTTTGTTTTTTCCTGCCTTTTGGTTCTGTATAAAACATGCTTTTTGGAAATCTATGAAGTCAAAGAAGAATTATGTGTTGTGCTTTACATCTTGTTGGTTATGTCTTAGAAAATCCATTGCATTGGTTTGCTTATGTATTGGTTGATAGTAAGCATTTTTTAGCTTGATGGATAAGCTCCTATTGAGGTCAGGAGTGGTCAGGAGTGGTTTTGAAAACAGCAGAATAATTTGATTAATCCGCACACTGTGATTAGTTTTATAAACGCAAATTTTGTTCACATAACTACATCGTGACCATATTCATGATTGTACATTGCTCTCTCTCTCTCTCTCCCTCCCCGTATTCCCTCCCCTCTTTATTGCATTCTCAAATTGTCTCCACATCGAACTATTTGTCAAGTTATTACACCCCTTTGTTTTGGATTTCCTTTAATGCATAGTGGTTGCTTGTTAAGCTCATCGTATACTGATTAAGAGCTTCCACATAGTTGTCTAGAATGTTGGTTATCCTGATTTTTCATAAACGCACTGAGACAATAAGGGTTGTTTGTTTTAGGAGAGACTTAGCTCCACAGCTGAAGTCTCTGATGGGACCATGGTGGTTTTCTCAATTTGACCCAGTTTCTGAAGTTTCTCAAGTTGCAAAGCGTTCATTACAGGTTCTTTTTCAAGTTTGTCATTTATTGGGGTTTTACATTGCTTAGTATACGATAGTGTACCCAAAATGCTAGAGTTTGCATCAATAACAGCATTGAATTTCTACTTGAAATGAAGAATGAAAATCAGTGTTGTAGTTTAGAGATTTGTGATTTCTATCCCTTTCTCAACGAAAAAAAAGAAATTTAAGGTTGGGTCTGATATACAAAATTCAGAATGTATCAAGTATATTGATGGTCCTATGAATTGAAATTCCATTTGCAGCTTTTGCATTTCATATGTGACTGGTTTAACTTTTGACCCGACTGTCTAATTGTTGCGCACAACAGGGAGCTTTTCCAGCTCAGGAAAAGAGACTAGATGCTTTAATTTTATGCACAGCAGAGGTTTTTATGTATTTGGAAGAAAATCTGAGACTTACACCGCAAAGTATGTCTGATAAAGCAACTGCTTTGGATGAATTAGAAGAGATGCATCAGCAGGTATGCATTCAGAAAATGTTTTCTGCATCATAATTGGTAAATTGTCAAGTAGGACGCATTAAAAATGTGCATATGTCTTATTAGAAGACTTGAAAGAAGAAAAAATACTTTCAGATTTAATGTGTCCTATCCTGTTGGATTGCAGGTGATATCGTCATCACTTCTGGCATTGGCTACACTTCTTGATGTATTGGTTAGCTTACAAGCAGCAAGACCAGGCACTGAAAACATAACTGCTCAACCAAAACATGCTTTGAAGGCTAGGGAAACGGCTATTTCTTTTGCTGAGAAGTTGTTCACTGCTCATAAATATTTTCTAGACTTCTTGAAATCTCCAATTTCTGCTATCCGTTCAGCCACATATTCTGTATTAAGTAGTTTCATTAGAAACATTCCTCATGCCTTTAACGAAGGAAATATGAAAGCTCTTGCTGCTGCAATATTTGGTGCATTTCAGGAGAAGGATCCTGCTTGTCATTCATCAATGTGGGATGCAGTTTTGCTATTTTCTAAAAGGTTTCCTGACAGTTGGACTTCCATTAATGTACAGAAAATTGTACTTAATCGATTTTGGAATTTTCTTAGAAATGGGTGCTTTGGATCTCCGAAGATTTCTTATCCAGCCTTGGTTCCATTCTTAGACACTGTGCCATCTAACGCAGTAGTGGGAGATACCTTTTTGCTTGAATTTTTCCAGAACCTATGGGCAGGAAGGAATACGTCCCGCTCCTCAAATGCAGATAGACTAGCATTTTTTGGGGCATTTAAAGACTGCTTTCTGTGGGGATTGCGTAATGCATCAAGGTGAGTTTTTTCTTATGACACTCTACAATTTTTTTGAATCTGTTTGGTTTTGTTCCTGTGGATTTTCAGTTTATATATTTTTCTTTTTATTTTTTCTTTTAACTTTGATGTTTTCTTATAATTTTGGATTTTTAATTGTTTTTCTTTTGCTTCCAGATATTGTAATAAGGTGGATTCTGTCTCTCATTTTCAAGTAACTCTTGTTAAAAATGTTCTGGTAAAGCTTTTGTGGCATGACTACCTTTTCTCTAGTAGCTCAAAACATATGGAGAAAACCTTCTCCAGTTTATCAGCAGATTCATGTGAAAGTGGCTTAACTTCCAACAAGAAGACAGTTGAAACAATGAATATTATGTACCCAATGAGCTACTTGCAAGAGTTGGGGAACTGCATTGTTGGGATTCTTTCAGGCATTTATTTGCTCGAGCATGATCTGCTCACAGCTTTCTCTGCAGAATTTCAGGAGAGTTGTGTGGGTTTGTTTCATAATGCTGGTAACTTGGAAACAGAAAGTGAGTGTGCTGAACGGGTTAATCAATTTATATCATTACTTGGAGAATATGCAATGCAGAAAGGTAGAAGTTGGCCTTTGGTTTGTCTAGTTGGACCAATGTTGGCTAAGTCCTTCCCATTGATGAGATCCCATGTAAGTAGCTATTGCACAACCCCTCTGATGATTGAGACATTTATTTTAAGAACTAGATTTATTCTTCTTGTGTGGATAGTATCTGGATAGATTAAACTGTGTTCTGGGGTAACGGTGAACATCTGTGGTCCCTTCCCTGGATTTTTATTGGATGACATTAGAGTGGTACCTATGCCTACATGCTAACTTGTTTTTCTCTGAATTGGAGCTTGCGGAGTAGAAAAGTTCAGTGCATCTTTCATGTTTTAGAAAATTCAACCTTTCATGCCTTTCCATTAAGTCTTTCCCCTGCCTTCCAATTCTAGTCTTGCTGGAAATCTTTCGATTTAGTAATCTTTTTGAGAATAAAGAAAAGGTCAAAGATAAAGATTGTTATGGACATAAAGAGGAGCAGTGAATTCACCAAATTGAATTATGTTATGCTGAGAATAGATGTAACATAGTTTACATATTATGTTTAATTGTTATGTTTTTAACTTTCGATCTTCGCTCTTCTATCTTCTTGACATCAGGATTCACCAAGTTGTGTGAAGATTCTATCGGTTGCTGTTTCTGTATTTGGATCGCGCAAGATAGTCCAACAGCTTCTTGTCCAACATAATCTTTCTTCTTGTAGTCATTCTACTGATGGGGGGGATAAAGAAATCGAGGCAGATCTATTCATGCAGATGTTCAAGGAGAGTATTGTTCCTTGGTGTTTGCGTGGGAATAGTTGCTCCTTAAGTGCTCGACTTGATATGTTACTTGCATTGCTCGATGATGAATATTTCTCTGAACAGTGGGATACTGTTATCAGATATGCTACTAACCTGGAACACTCTGGATCTGCAACTTCCTCTTTAGATTCTGACCGCATAACCATATTGGCAATTCTCTTAGAGAAAGCAAGAGATAAAATTGCAAACAGGAAGGAAGGAGACGTATCCATGGGCAACCCAGACCACTGGCATCATGAGCTTCTAGAATCAGCTGCTGTTGCTGTTGCTTGTTCCCCTCCTGCTTTCGGAACTTCTAATTCTCAATTTGTGTGGTATGTGTATAGTATTTGTTCCAACTGATTTTCTTAAGATGGGAATAGCTCTGGATTTTTAGTCCTTGCTTTCCTTGGGTTGACTAATTTTCTATTTCAAAGGAAAGCTATCGATTATCTGAAAATAACGTATCTGAACTTGATTTCTATATATCTGTGGCTGATATTGTAATTTGAAAATGACCATATAGATCAGTGAAAATGGGAAAGGCTATATACTTTTTCATCCCTATAATAGAACAGAATCTGATTATAATTTGAATGTTGTGTTTCACTTTCATGGCCTAAACTTTTTTACTTGCCTGCAGTACCGTTGTTGGTGGTTCAACAAAAAACAATCAAACATCTTTTGTGTCGAGAGATGCATTGGTCCTGATATTTGAGGAGGTTTTCAAGAAGTTGCTTTCTTTTATTCTGGCGTCGTCCTTTACTTGGGTCAGGAATGCAGGTCCTCTTTTGAGTCCCAATCTGTTGACTGCTGGGGCAAACAATATTGGGCCGGAATTTGAAAGTTCTGTCACAATGTTTGAGATGGCTCAGTTTGCTCTTGAAGTACTTGATGGCACCTTATTTTCCTTGAAGACACTTGGTGAGGAAAGTGGGCTGGTTTCAGTTATCTTGTCTGCAATTTTTTTAATTGATTGGGAGTTTTTGGTATTAGTAACGATAAGAGATGATGCCCCAGATGATGAATCAAAGGAAAAATTGAAGTCCAGGCTGGTATTTAGTGAATTGTTTCATGCTTTTCGATGTAAGATAAGTAATCAGTTTTGGAAAAGCCTCAGCTTACACAATCGGCAGGCATTGGGGAGTAGTTTGATTCAGTGTATGAGATCTGCAATCTTCAATGAAGATAAACTAGACACAGAAAAATTCACATCTTTGTGCTGCTTGTGGATGCTTGAAGTTCTTGATTGTCTCTCGCAGGATCAGTATGAGGAACAAAATCTGTTAGACCAGCTTCTTTGCCAGGGTGAAAGATGGCCTTTGTGGATTGTTCCCGATTTTAGTAGCCCAGAGGGATTAGTTGCAAAAAACTTCTCTGCTGATGTGCATGTGAGTGGGAATTATTAATTTGTACATGTGTTATTGATTCTTGTTTTTTCATGTTTCTTTTTAAATATTTTTTTTCATGTGTTACAAATATAATGCGACCTGTTGCACATCTCTCCACTGGTGCAAACTGTTGCACCTATATCTCTTATAAAGCACAATACTCTTTGAAGTTCCATTGTGAGATTGGAAACTTCAAATACAATAGTACCCAAAATGACTTTTCCAGCGCTCAGATGCCCTTGGTGTTACTGTCGCAAATTCTTCTGTTAAACATGTGCTCTTGATTGCTCACTTTGTTGAGTTGTAGTCTGTTAGCTGGATATCTATTGTCGTTCTTTATTGGTTACATTATCAATTCATCATACCCCAAACTGTCAGGTTCCCAATAGGTGCTTAGAAAAAAGGAAATTTACCTCTACCCCCATAATAGTATGTATCAATGTATTGAAGTCATTGAGGATTGTTGTAGAGCTTTCTGCACTTCCTCAATCAATCCAGTACCGAATGACAAACTTCAATTAGAACTGTGTTAAATATAATGATGCATCAGCTAAGTTCAGAACTGAATTAACTCAATAACTATGCCATTGATGCTAGTTTATGGTTTTTCTCTGAGAGTAGTAATAGAGTGGGGAACCTGTTTCATCCCGATTTTACTTGTGCTCATGAAATAGTTTACTTGATTTTATTTTTGGATTTTACTTTTTGTTAAATTGCTTTTGCCATCTTTTATTGTATGGGATGTAGAGACTTAGATTTTAAATATATGACAAATGCAGGACTTTGGCCATCGAAAGTTTGTTTCATTTATTGTCAAGATCATCTCAGAACTTGGGATTGATAGAGTTGTTGCTGGTTATGTAAAACATAGTCTCCCTCCCTCCCAGGAGACAGCAAATGAAAAGTATACTCGATCCTGGCTTGCTGCTGAAATATTGTGTACTTGGAAATGGCCAGGAGGATGTGCTGTTGCTTCGTTCTTACCTTCATTGAGTGCATATGCGAAGAGTAGAAATTACTCTTCCCAGGAGAGCTTGTTAGATTTTGTTTTCAACATTTTACTTGACGGTGCACTTATTCATGGAGGATGTGGTGCACATAATTTTGTCTATCTGGGGCCTGCTTCAAGTGAAGAAGTGGAGGATATTGAAGAACCTTTCTTGAGAGCTCTTGTAGCTTTTATTTTAACTTTGTTCAAAGATAATATATGGGGAACAGAAAAGGCTATGATGCTATTTGATCTGCTAGTAAATAAAATCTATGTTGGTGAAGCTATAAATACGAACTGCTTGAGGATTCTTCCCCTGATTGTTAATGTTCTTATTCGACCATTAAGTCAAAGAAGTATCAGATCTCATGACTCTAGTAGAGATACCCAACCTGATTCTTCTGGGGAAAATCATGTACCTGATATTATTGCAGGCTGGCTCCAGAAAGCTATATCATTTCCGCCTCTGATCACATGGCAAACAGGACAAGGTAAATGCATGTAATTTTCTATAAGTCAATACAAATATTTTTCGTCATTTCAGTTTTAGAATGCAAGTATTTAATCAAACAGTGTGGTTGAGAGTAAGAATAGAAACTATTTGGATTTCGTACATAGAGCATGCCCCACTTCGGAGCATCAACTGGTGGGCCCTTCCTCCCTCATATCTCTCTTGTAATAAAGGGCTATGATTGATGGTGCTTGCAGTTCATTTTGTTGATTTACAGTATAATCTGCTAAGTAATGGTATTAATGCCTCATTTTGATTTCTTCTTGTAGATATGGAAGATTGGTTTCAGTTGGTTATATCTTGTTATCCTTTTAGTACACTAGGGGGCTTACAAACACCGACCCTGGAGAGAAATATCAGCTCTGGAGAGAGCACACTCCTACTGGAATTATTTCGGAAGCAGAGGGGTCCTGGCACATCAACTGTAATCAATCAGCTTCCAGTTGTGCAGACTTTGCTTTCAAGGCTAATTGTTGTTTCAGTTGGTTATTGTTGGAAGGAATTTGATGAAGATGACTGGGAGTTTGTGTTATATCAGTTAAGGCGCTGGATTCAGTCGGCTGTTGTAATGATGGAGGAAATTGCTGAAAATGTTAATGACACCATTACTAGCAGCTTTACTTCTCATAACCTGGATTCTATCCTTAATAAGCTTGGGACAATTCTTTATATTTCAGATCCCTTTCCTATAGACATTGCCAAGAATGCCCTTTTATCATTTTCTCTGTCTTGTGGACCTTTTGGTCTCCGACAAGCAGAAGATGCAGATAACATAAACCCCTTGAGAATGGAAAGATGGGACCCCATCAAAGATCGAATTTTAGAAGGTATACTTCGGTTGTTCTTCTGCACCGGCATTGCAGAGGCCATTGCAAGTTCCTGTTGTGATGAGGCTGCATCTCTAATTTCGTTGTCTCGATTTGAACATTCTCATTTTTGGGAGTTGGTGGCCTCAAGTGTTGTCAACTCGTCGACAAATGCTAGAGATAGAGCAGTGAAGTCAGTAGAATTTTGGGGGCTGAGCAAAGGACCCATTAGCTCTTTGTATGCAATTCTCTTTTCTTCGAAAACCGTTCCTTTGTTGCAGTTCGCCGCTTATTCTATTATTTCTTCAGAACCTGTTTTACACTTGGCAATTGTTGAAGACAAAACTTATTTGGACGGTGTCAGTAACAGTGAAGAAGATTCATCCCCTCATGATATGTCGACAGAAACAAGCATCCATTTGAAAGAGGAAATATCTTGCATGATTGAAAAGTTACCGCATAAGGTTCTTGAAATGGATTTGGTGGCAGAGCAAAGGGTAAATGTGCTTTCACTAGTGACGAAATCAATCCTCCGGCTTGTGTTCTATCATTATATCTCTAGTTACTTAGTAATTACTAGCTCTCTTTGTGATGGCATTTTGATTTTTTATTTTGATTTTTTCAAATTTGCAGGTACATGTCTTCCTTGCATGGTCTTTGTTGCTATCGCATTTGTGGTCGTTACCATCGTCATCACCTGAAAGGGAGAGACTGGTCCAGTATATACAAGATTCTGCTGATTCAGTGATATTAGATTGCCTTTTCCAGCATATTCCTCTAGAACTAGGCATGGCACATGTTATTAAGAAGAAAGATATAGAGCTTCCTGCTGGTATAGCAGAAGCTGCAGCTGCAGCAACACGTGCCATAACTACTGGTTCATTATTGTTTTCTGTACAATCTCTGTGGCCTGTTGAACCAGTGAAAATGGCTTCGCTTTCTGGAGCAATGTTTGGTTTGATGCTTCGCATTCTTCCTGCTTATGTAAGACAGTGGTTCAGTGATTTACGTGACCGTTCTACATTATCTGGAATTGAATCCTTTACAAGAGCATGGTGCAGTCCACCACTCATCACAAACGAATTAAGCTTGGTATGTATAGCTTGAGAGAGATTGGTTAATTCTGTATTGCTTAGGACATGTGGATATCTTGACAAAAAATTATATTTCTGTGCTGCTCCCTCTAGGGGGGACTTGTTCATAAAGTGGGAATTTCTAGAAAGCTGTTGTTATAATTCATAATTTAACCATGTTTGCACTGTCATTACTGATTACGGTTATGTAACTCTGAATTGCAGATTAAAAAGAATGATCTTGCTGATGAGAATTTTTCCATTAGCGTAAGCAAATCAGCAAATGAGGTTGTTGCTACCTATACAAAGGATGAGACTGGAATGGATCTAGTTATCCATCTTCCTTCATCTTACCCATTACGGCCCGTTGATGTTGATTGTATGAGGAGCCTAGGTATTAGTGAAGTGAAGCAGAGGAAGTGGTTAATGTCTATGTCGTCGTTCGTTCGTAATCAGGTAAATTGAATTAATTAACCTTGCCATTTATTGATGAATTCAATTTCCCACCTAGTAGCAGAAGGTTGAAGACCGAGAAATATTTTTCATGCTATTATGAAATTTGATTTGATCATGAGAATATATGTGGAAAAAGCAGCGCACTCTGAAACTGGTTTTTTCTTTCTTTTTTTGGTAGATGAAACTAAGGTAATTTGATTCACTACAAGTTGTGTATTTTTGGCATTTCCTATGGAAGGGAATGTTTGGGAGGGAGGGAGGGGTAATCTCGTTCTATTATAGAGAGCGTGTGTAGATCAAAAATGAAATTAGGTGAGGGAGATGAAAGGGAAGACTCAAAATTACATGAATAGGTTGTAATAATATGGCAGATGGACCAAATGGATAATTTTCTTTACTTGTGTGATGTAGAACGGAGCTTTAGCAGAAGCTATCAAGATATGGAAGAGCAACTTTGACAAGGAATTTGAAGGCGTGGAGGAATGCCCTATCTGTTACAGTGTCATCCATACTACAAACCACGGCCTTCCTCGCCTTCCATGCAGGACCTGCAAGCACAAGTTCCATTCTGCCTGCCTCTATAAGTGGTTCTCAACTTCTCACAAGTCTACTTGCCCTTTGTGCCAGTCTCCGTTTTGAACTTGGACATCAATCTGAAGCTTGGTCTTTTGGGTATTTGCTAGTCTACTTACGACAGAATATCTTGATGCAGTTGATTCTACATATTGAGCTCTCACTACCATGCCTCCATATCTAGTGCAGCCAAGTTATCAATTTTGGAATGCTTCATCTTGATCGTGTACTTAGGATCTGTATCAAGGTGAAGGAGTTTGATGCTTGCAGTTTAGCAAAGCATCTTCTAATGGGGAGTTCTGAGAAATTGATATCATCTCCAAAGTAACTTTATTTTTGAGGTATCTGACTGTTTGAGATTTTTCTTAACCAGATTTGGTCTTGAGATTGTGCTTAGGGCTTTTAGGTGAACATTAGTTATCAACAGTTTTGAATATTAATATGTGCCGAATCTTGCTTCACTTAGGATCCCAACAGTCTACAAAAGTCTGTATATTCAAAGTAATCAAACAGTTCAATACACATCTAATTAATTTTATTAAGTTATAACGGTCCTTTCTGTTTTCAAAGTTCTTCATTCAATCTGCCCTCCAGTTTTTCAGTACTCAGTTTACAAATTTATGCGATAGTATTACTCTTTCTGGCTCTCATTATGAATCTGTGCATAGTTTTGGTTTTGAAAAGCCAAAAACTGAAAACGTAGCTAAATTCTATTTGTAAGCCATTTTCAACAGTTAGTGGAGAAAGACAGCGGTCTGGAGGTAATAGTGAAATTGGCTAAGCAAGAAAAACAAAAATCTTGCATATAAATAGTGGCTTTCAACATCAAAACTACAAAATGTGAACTGATCTACGTATGATACAATGTCTTCAGACACTTATCTCGTTGGCCAAAGAAAACTGATCCCACTAGAAGTTTCAGTAATCAAAAATAGGATATTTTGCTACAATCATGAGTAATAACTCAATGAAAAACAGTAACATATTTTGATTGAATAAGATCAAAATCAATGGGTAAGGAGGCAAAAGAGCAGTTCTTCCAATTTGTGTCTTCTGTAAATACTGTGATACAAATCTTCTCCCTACTTTTCCCCGCATCAGAGAACTAACCATCTGCCTGCATACCATCTCCCCGCATCAAAGGAACTAACCATCTAATTTCTGCTCCATTTCCATTAGACAAATAGTATATTTTCTTCCAGTTTTCCTCCGTGAATGCTTCACGGCGTATAAGCCTCTGTCTGCCATATAAAACAGTAGGGAAGTCTGAGAATATAGAAGTTTGCAGGGAAAAAGCATCAGGAAAGCATTAGACATGAAAGAAAGCTCCTGTAGAGTTTAACTTCTACAGAGCACTGGCTCAAAGACTCTAATGCATTATCATTATGCAGTTGTTGGCCTAACGTGATTCGTTTGAATTTTAAGGACACCATCCATGTCCGCCAACATTAAGAATTATTGCCTTAAGCTGAAAAGTACAGTAAATGATAGGTAATGTGTATTATGTTTTTACTAATTCTCCACCGACATTTGCCCAAGACAAGGTAAAACAAACTAAATGGGTATTAATATAATACCCCAATCTAATATGCAAACATGCAATAAATATACAATCAGCAAGATTGCATTGCAAACTTGGCAGGCATTAACTAGCATACCTAAGGTAGTAATGGCAAACAGCTGCTGCTTCATCTAAAGTGTAGCGAGGAAAGTTCACGCGAGCATCTGTAGGCACTTCTGGCAAGTCTTGACGAAGCTTTCCTACTGCTGTTGAATGAGAAAACACGCCCACCATCATGTCATCATGTCGCATAGATCTAAAAGCCTTCACCTGCAAGAATTTTCTCATATGTGTGTGCACATCAGTTTTTTATATGCTGCACATAGACCCAAACTTAATGCCCACTTGTACACCCAAATTTATAAGGACAACATCTCAAAAAGAATGAGATTATTTGAAGATGTGATACAAAGCCTAAAAAACATTATTGAATGGACATTCTTATATTCCTTAAAGAATTACAAGTATAAACCAACATAATACTGAAGCAGAGGATACCTACAATAGCAAGTTCTTTAGCATGTATTGGTCGAGTAGAACGAACAGTTACTGGCTCTTCATACTCACTGAATGTAAACCAGCTATTATACTGCAGACAAGGAACAGAAAAATATAGCGAACTATCAACATTTTGCAACAAATCTCTAGAAACACAATTCATTGAAAACAATTAAACAATATAATATCAAGTGATCATTCCCACCTGATCAATTGCAATAAGCACAGGGATATCTTTCACAAGAGATAACTCCTTCCTCAAACGAACTACCACTCCAACAGCTGCATGAGTGTGCTTGATTCCTGTATCAACCAGGTCATACAGAGTTGAACCGTCAGGCATTGCCATGGTATCAATTCCATCTTTCATCCATCCAACACCAGCACCCTCTCCCAATGGAATAGGATCAAATATTTGGCAGAACAATTGTTTTAAACGGGATTCATTAAATTTCAGGAAGTCCTGGAATAAAATGACACAAAAGATGAATATAATAAAGCCACGGAGATGATCAAGAGCTATAATCCAAAAACTGCATAATGGACAGAGGTTTATAGTTTAGATCACATTAATTCTAAGACAACCCTGTAGAAAATCATCACTTTTAGGCATGATCACTGATTAGAAGAAGCTTTTGTTTTGGCCAAAATAGAAGAGGCTCATTGACTACTATTAATTAAAGCTACACAGATTACTGATCATGTTTAAGTTAATAGCACATTGTAAAAGTCTTGACATGAATTTTAGCTAATTGAAAAAAAAAAAAAAAAAAAAAAAAGTGGTTCGCAATCTTACCTTCAGAATATTTTCAGCCTGAACAGGTGTGTCCCAAAGACCTGTTTGTGGGTTTTTATAGAAAAAGCCTCCATAAGTCCAGTCCCTGCCTCTTGGGACATATAACACCAACCAACCTTCCCCGCGAGCCCATTGAACTAACATTGAAAGAGCAATACTCTTTCCACAACTTACAGGACCATCCAAGACAATCTGCTTTCTAACTTTTGTACCTGAATAAACAATACAGGTATAAGGGCATCTTACACATGATCCATCATTCATATGTTTCTACAATTTTGTTCCTCCAAAGAATGATGCACAAGATGTACAAGCAACTAAGTATGCCTTACAACATAGATTATCTATAAAGGATAATCCAGAAAAAGCTTAATTGAAGTCTTCTAAGAATGAGTAACCAAATAAATTAATACAATTTTGTTTTTATATATCAATCATAATAAGCTGCAACCAAAAATGATCAATTTAAAATGTGGCCAATGACAGTAATCTCAAACCTCACTAGCTCTGACCAAACAACAAACAAAGCATCAATTAATGTGAGAAACAATGGGACACAAAGCACACACCTTTGGTGGTAGAAGAGTGCAATGGAGGATCCACAATCCATCGAAAATTATCTCGGAGATCAAGAAAGCTCTGGCGAACTAGCACGGCGCTCTGCATTGCGTCCTCGAACTCCTTCACCATCCCCAAAGGCAACCCCTCGGGCAACACATTGTTCAATTCCTCCATCCTGCAAATCAAAACAAGCACATCCCAATAAATACATACACAGATACATCAATTTCATCAGGGATTAGGGTTTAGGGTTTTACTTGAGCTTGAAGTAGGAGCAGGAGTCCTTGCGCGTGAGCTGAGAGAGTGTCGGAGTGGCAGTGAACAGAGGCCGGCCATTGGGCCCCACATCGAGCGACGGATCATTTTCATCGGCTTGTAGCCGGCGAGCACGAGCCTTTTCGTCGAAGAGAGCCGCGTCGACGTCCGAAACGGCGTCGTCGGCTGCGGCTGCAGGGTCGTTTTTGTCCTTGCCCTTCTTCGCCTTCTTCACCGTCGATTTAGTGTCCTTGGACGAGTAGCTCATCGTCGCCGAGAGCCTCCACGGGTCGGGCCTTGGGCAACCCGACCCCGTTGCCCGTCGAAGAAGGGTCCGCAACATTTCGCTTTGTTCAAGGTTTTGCAAGGTTTTTGGGAGAAGGTGGAGCTGTGTGCTACTGGGAAATTAGCCGCACCAGGTGATGGGCAAATCTGTAATTTCAAAACAAATTGGACAATATGTGTGTTTGGGCTCGAAGCGGGCCTGATAGTCGGATTTTGGGCCCAATTTAATTGGTCTGGGCTTGGTTGTTTGAGCCCAATAACGGAGAAGTAGAAGGATCATGCATTATGATGCATGCCGGTGAAGGTTTTTAATTTTTTTTTGGTCATAGTGGAGTTTGTGGCATGGACAATAAGAAAACCCCTATGGGGTCACAGATTTGTGTGATCCACCTCAGAAGTCAGGGTGACAAGTCTTCAAATTTTTATATGTTGCTTATTAGCCGAATAACCGTCACACTGAAAAATTTCTCGTTAAATACACTCGGTCTTATTCCGAGCAATCGTGAAACTTACAAGAATCCCACAAATTTGAACACCTGGATTTCCAATGGATAATGTTGGATTTAAATAGGAAAATGGCTGGCTGAATGACATATGGGCATTGTCGAAGTGCATATATATATATATAGTAAATAATTCTACTGGTTTTTGGCGTTTTGGTGTGGCACAAATGGACGAAGATTAAGTTAGGTATTCGTTTGCATGCGAATTATTATTTAAATTGATCACGTAATTAAACACCCACTAGTGACTTTCAGGTAAATGCAGCAATTATTATTATTATTTTATTGCTAATAATGCAATTTTGGTGTTCAAAATGATTGCGAGTGTGTGGCCTAAAATTTGAGTTACTTTTAAAAAGAAAATAAATATTTATAATTTAAAAAAAAAACCTTCTATATATGGGTGGAAGAACATGAAAATTGACAGAGAAAAAAATGGTGGATTAGAACTTAGAGTAATATCTTTGGTTGGTCCATATGTAGTCATCGATGGTTATTGGTTACCTGTGTTACAGTGTTAGATCTTAATTAAATTACTCATGATATAAGAGCCATCATTATCACGAATGAGAAAGCACATTTTATGACTTTCGGTCTCACATCCATAACCGACTATTAATCTTATATGGCAAAAAGCTGATTAATCTAAATCTAAATGTGTTTACTTCATAAATTTTTGTTATTTGAGTTTATTCTAAAATAAGCATAAATAATATCTTTATGGTCTTCAAGGAATAAATTGAAATATCAACTAGTCGTAATTTAAAGTTACTTGTTTTTTTAGGTTGCTATTTGGACCACATTTACTGACTATATTGCTAACCATCTCTTTAATATAGGTGGGTCTCACATACATTGGTGGGGCCGGCCTCTATTAGAGAGGTGGTCAATAAATGTTGTACCAAATAGGATTATTGCACCTTTTTTTTATTTCTATTTTCATTTATGGCATGTTTACTAATCCGTAATTGGATTAGGAGGAATTGAATTGAGGAGGAGTTGTATTGAAGAGAATTAGATTTTGGATTCCTAATGAAATTGTTTACTAAATCATATGGATTGAGGAGAGTTAGATTCCGAATTTCTTTTAAAGTTGTTTACTAAATCATATAGAATTGAGATATGAGTGGTATTAATTACTAAAATGTCCTTGTTATTGGGTTAAAGTAGATGACATATTTGAAAATTTGAAAATTGTGTGAGGATATAATGGGTAAAAAAGATGAATTCTTAATGGATTAATTATCCAGGAATTGGAATATCATCTCTCACTCAAAGAATTGAATTCCTCAAAAATCAGGAATTTAATTTCTAATTTTGTGTGGTCCCCACTTACTTTTCAATTTCTTGATGTGAAGTAAAACGCAATTGAATCATTCATAGATGAAATTCAATTTCTGATTAGTAAACACACAATTAATCCAAAACTACGGAGAGGAGAATTTGAACTTGGGTGGAGAGTTGTGAGCACATTTGCTCTAACTAACTTGATTAAGCTCGTATCTACCTAACGTTACTTCTTTATAATACAGGGAGAGGTCCAAATTCGCAAAACATGTTGCAGCAAACAATATCACTAATTTAACACGAGATTGAAAATTTTGACACTAGAAAAACTGGCCTTTGGTGGACCTAATGGAATTCCAATTAATGAGAGTTTAGTGGCTTGACCTTGTGGCCCCAATTAATCCTACCTCGTTTTCCACAATTTTACTTCATGCAATGCAACCGTCCAACTCCCATTCCACTCACCAGCTTTTTTGCCCCTATATATAATCACCAAATCCCATCAAACTTATTCAAAATTCAAACCCAACATTCCCAGGTGAAACGCACAGCTTCCAGATCCAGTCTCTAGACCTGGCAAACTTTCAACCATGTCTGCAGGAGGGAGAAGATGCAGAAGAAGCACGAAACAAAACGACAGTGGCAGCTCTCTACAAAGCCTTGACCTCCAACGACGTTGATGTCGTCCACCTCCTCCTCGCACCCTATCTCGAGTGGTGGTTCCACGGCCCACCAGCCCACCAGCATTTGAACCGCCTACTCACCGGCGCGCCACCATACGACTCGTCATTCAAGTTCGTCCCGCTCTCCATTGTCGCGTTCGGGTCAATGGTGCTGGTCGAAGGATTCGATGATTGTCGTTCGGTGTCGTGGGTGCATGCATGGACCGTGACGGACGGAATAATTACCCAGATCAGGGAATACTACAACACATCCGTCACGGTCACCCGGTTATCATCACCCGAAATTAGGTCACAGTCAGGCAATTGCCAGAGTGTGTGGCAAAGTAAGTTAGCGGATAATGAGTCCGTCCCTGGCCTCGTTTTGGCACTATAACAAACAAAATGCTACAATTATGATATAATAAGCTCTTTAATATTTGATTAAGAAAGAGCTTAAAAAGCACAAGAACAGTAAGTAATTAGCATGCAACAACGTTTGGCTTAATTATCTGATGAATTATGTGTGTTTTGTGGGTCTTGTCTGTCTAGTTCTTGGTTATTATATGTGCTTGGGAACATTTGGAAGCACATATATATATACATATGTGTGTGTGATATATGTGGAACTTAAATTATGTTTGTAAAATAAGTTTTGTGGCCTTTCTTCTACTTTATTATTTAGTTTTGATCTTCTTGGATATCTCAACTTTTTATTGAATTGATGTACTTGTCTATTCCGAACCCCGAAAAGACTGGAACTATGTGCAACATAATCTATAGGGAGGAAAATGTGATACACTATGATGGAATAAATATACCTAGTATATCCTAGACAGTTTATATATTGTATGACGACTTTTATTGGATTTTTGTTTTTTGGGTGCATTCAATAATATTATATTGGGATTTTGAAATTCTATTCATTTTCTCAATTAATGCACTGAAAATGCAAAAGACCAACTAGTAATAGTTTGGAGCAATTACTCTTTTAGAGAATGTGTATGAATTTAATTAGTATGTTATCGCCCTTTCAGAAGTATAACGAGATATATAACTTTAGAGACTGTCACTTCATAGTCATTGCAGATATTGATATGTATATGATCAAGTGGCAATGTCACACCCCATTTTTTATTAATTTTTATCAGGGTACTGTGAGGTAAAGGAAAAACTAAAATTTAAACAAGAGACAAGAAAAAAAAAAAAAGGAACGGAAACTTTCATTTAAACTAAAGTAATTTATAAAGTAATTTTACAAGGAAATTAAAATAAAAAGAGAACAACATTCTCTTCACAAAAAGCCCAAAACTATTTAAATAGTTCTTGTTTACGGGTTGCAAATTAAACCTCTATTTCAAAACCTGCAACAGATGTAAAAAGAGGGCTAAAAGCTTAGTAAGGACCCTATGTCTTTTGTGATTAGTAAGATTTACAATACGAATTATGATATGCATGAATGAACTTCAATTCTACCAAACCCATTAATTTATATAATAGAGCAAGCAAATTTGCATGTCTCATACCATGCATTTTATCAATGTGATTCAGTTTGCCCCATTACATAAACTAACACCTATAACATTCCAAATTCCATGATGCTCAAGCCCAAAGCACCCATTCAACAATTATACTGACAATATCCTATTCTACTGTGCACATGAGCTCACCTGAATTCGGTCTCTACAATGGTGAGACTGAACTATATGCGAAAGCAATTTTCCTTTTTCATAACCTTAAAATGTAACAAACTCCTTTACTCCAAAAATCAATGATAAGCAAATCATGATAATGAAAATCTTTATATAATAATCAATATTCATATCTCAATTTCATAAGTAAAACATTCTAACAATGTAAAAGAATTAGTAAAGCTTCAACAATAAGTAATTTAAACAAGAGTATTAACAAATAGTTCTATATGTAATTAATCCCCAAAATTCCACTACCTTTCTTCCAAGCTAGCTAACTCGTTCCTTAAGCTTTGTCGAGCTCTGACGTCTTTGAGAGTCTAAATCTGATCATTGAAAAATATAAAATATAAAAGAAAATATTTAGAATATTGTAATTAAAGATGACTGGTCATCATCTCATACAAAAATTGGTTTTTTTAACAGTTTAAATGGACAAATTTGAACAACTTTTTGGCTTATCAAATATCAATAAAAAAATTACAAATGAATAGTCATTTTAAAGCTTGAAGAATCAGCTTTACAACCATGTAAAATTTGTTAAAAACCGAGTTCTAGAACGAAAGAAATCACGAGTTAAAGTAACAGGTACGAGCAGGAAACTTTGCCCAAAATTTTACAGGCCATGTTCATATCTGACTTTAACCCCTCAAATCTCTCCATGAAAATTTTCGTATAAATACTTGATTTAAAGCTTATGAAACCTTCTTCAATGTTGTGGAATTATTTTTCTAAAACAAGCTTTGTACTGAAATAAAATTGAGTCGGAAGAGAGGTTAAGAAATCTGAAATCTGCACTATAAACCTACAATATTTTGCAAATTGAAATTCTGTTGATTTTCTTTTAAAACAGAGGTTCAAATAAAATCATGGAAACACAAAAATGATATGAGAAGGTTCTAATTTCAGATCAAAACATGATATAAAGTATTGGAATTCAAATTGAAAACTAAAGAATTTACTAAGGACACCCAAAACCATAAAAGCTCTTACTCTTAGTCCTTCCTTTTACAAAGCTCAAAACGTCTTTCTTTCTTCCTTTTCTCTTTCAGAATTCTTCCTCTCTCCCTCTCTTTCTTTCTACTTGTAAAGTGAGCTAAAACTCATGAAAAATCCTTCTCAAACTCCAACTATTTATAGGTGAAAAAGTCATGATTAAAGCCTATTACTATGTCTTCCACCTCCACTTTATGGCTGGGATTCAGCTTTCTTGCTGGGATTAGTCAGCCGTATAGATTGCTAACAGAGCAATCTAAGTTCATCACCAACAACCATCTCCTTCTACCTATGTTGCACCGAATACGGAATTAATACGGCGATACGAAATAAACGAAATACAATACGCCGATACGGCAAATCTTCAAAAAGATAGGATACGAATACGGCACTGATACGGTAATTAAAATAATATATATTTAAAAAAATAATATAAATAGAAAAATAAAAAAATGATATTTCATCCGTAATAAGTTCAAAACATTAACAAAGCACAAATTAAACAAAATACACAAAATATAAGTATCCATAAACAAAACACAAAATACAAGTAGGCAGCTATTATCTAATTAACAAAAATTCTAACTTCACAAACTAATTCAATTATATACCCAAATCAACAACAATTCCAACCACACAACAACTTATTAAATTATATAGTACCCAACCCAATATCAATATAACAACAGCAGCTTATTAAAAGAAAGAAGAACCCAAATCAACCCAATTCCAACCACACTACAACTTAAAAACAATTATATACCCAACCCATATAACAACAGCAGCTTATTAAAAAGAAAGAAGAAGGAAACTTTGAGCTGCGTAAGAAACCCCAGCCAAATGAATCTGAGTAGCGACGGCGATGGTGCGATGAAGCTGGGTGCGGCGGCGCTGGTGAGTTCTTCTCTTCCTTCTTCCTTCTTCCTTCTTCCTCCTTCCTTCTTCCTCTTCTGTTTTGGTTGGCGTCTGAATGATACCCAAAAGACCTAGCCTCTCTCGACATAGACAGTCTTTGAAATTCTAAGTTTTTTAAGTTTATATTTTAACTCCAAATCTTCAATAACCTTCAAAATCACCCCCAAAATTTTCAAATATTTGCTATTTTACCCCTGACGTATCGGAGCCGTATCATGACCGTATCGTGACCGTATCGATGACGTATCGACGCCGTATCGAAAAGTCAACAGGTCAGAAAAATCTCCGATACACCACGTGGCGTATCGGATACGTATCGGAGCCGTATCGGAGCCGTATCGTATCGGTGGTGGCGTATCGGATACGCACATACCCCCAAAAACCAGCGTATCGGTGCAACAGAGCCTTCTACAGACTCTCCGCCTCTTGCCTAGCCTTTCCACCTCCTCTTTCAATCTTGCCGCCTCCAACTTATATAGTCTTCACTAATAAGCACCGTAGAGGGCTTACAAAGCATGAAGATATGTTTAAAAGAAACAAGAAAAGAGAGAAAGAAGAAGATATGAGGAAGAACGAAATAATTGGCTGCAGAATTTTTTGAAAGAGAGTTGATGTACTTCAACTTACATATCTGAATTTCTAAAATAAAACAAAATTTCTTTTTGAAAAACAGTTCTTTACAGGCAAATAACCAAGGCATATATATCATTCCATTCCAACATGTCAATGAACTTAATAATATCCCTTTATAAATAATACAAATCCTAAATTAACATCAAGTTTGATTAGGAAATTTGCTTAGTTGGATTCTATTCTTCGTGCTTTTAACTAAAAAGTATCATAGCTAAAGGTAAGAGAAAATCTCAAATTTTCTAAAACGATTATTATATATGATCATATAGCTAGAACAATATCTAGCAATGAGCGTTGAGACCGCTCCCTAGGATCACTCTGCCACTGCTTCATCATCTCATCCTCAACTTCTGAATTCCCAACAATCACCGTCACCCACGTATTGAAATACTCACGCAACTGAGTGATCATCCCTTCCTTGACGCTCCACACATGCGCCCAGTACGCCTTCGATCCTTCCCATCCCTCCGCCACCACTCGGTCACCAACGGGCGTGATGCTCCGAGGCCTGAACTTGAACTCCACGTGTCTCGATTCTCCGGTCAGGGTCCTCATCATGTGCTGGCAATGCGGCGGTCCATGGAACCACCACTCAAGATCCGGAGCCACGAGCTTTGAGGTGGTACTAGTGTCTTTATGTGCCAACGCCTTGTAGAGCGCCTTGACAACTTTTCTGTGTCGGGATCCGATGTTTTCCGCCACTAATAATTCCCCGAGAGTCGTGGATTCCGTGGAGATTTCGTCGTGATCAATCCCCATTTTCAGGAATTTCAGGACGAACTAGGGAAGGCTATAGCTAGCTAAAGTTGAAGTTTAGTGTTTGTTATATATTTTGGTTGGTGCTGTAACTTTGAAAGAGTACATGGGACATATTTATATTTAGGAGCAGCTGGGGTGGGCACTTGGAGGGTTTTGGTACAACTTACACTACGGCCCAGCTATTCAAATAAAATTTGAAATCAAAATGATTATTTTCATGACCTGGAGATCCAATAGTCTTTGATGTTTCCAAAAATATATATATTATATAACTAGCTCAATCAGTGAGATACCCGGATGAGTTTGAATCGTCGGCTAATTGTAAGTCTTACAGTCATCAACGATTACTCGCTATACACACGTGATGCATTTCTCTATAAACAAAATGTGCATTAGGTCCTTAAATTAGTAGTTTTATCTAATATATATATATATATATATATATATATTGCTAAAGAATATGCTAATCTGGGGACGTTATATATGTATCTACCGCCAAATACAAACAAAGCTCAAAATTGAGTTGCAGTAAATGAAAAGTTTAATTAATTAATTTCATAAACAACCCTTCGGGAAAGCCAAGAATGCTAGTATGAAAGCAAATATAATTAAAAGAAATAATTCACGTTAGAAATTAGGTGGGATCAAAGGCTGGAAATTTCCTATATATTATTTGTAAAAGTGATTATATTTTTTTATATATTATATATTTTAGCTGGCCCTATACGAATCACGTGTATTTAGAAGAAAACGAAAGGAAAGTAACAAAGAAATATGCAAATGCATGTTAGGTCAAAACTAGAAGCAAAATTTATCACGGTTATTAGCTGTGCAGTTAACACCTTGAAGCAAAACTAGTGCTCACAAACGTAATCAATTATGTCCCTAAGCTCATGTCTCATGACTTTAAGTGAAAAAATTAGAGAGATGTGTCATGTCAATTTATTTTCTTTTTTCATAAATAAATTTAACTTTCGGCTCATTTTAATAACGCTGTAGTGATCGGTTAAACTTGGAGAAATTATAGAATACTACGGTAGTATGGTCACATGGTACATCTTGTACACATGTTATAATATGAGTGGACGACGTGGTTTATTTTCCTTTCTTTTAGGGAATAGTATCCATAAATATCTACTTATCACATGTACCACGTTGGTTAGAGAAGAACGGCACCCTGGCATGAGGCCATGAAGAGAAAGTAAAGAGACAACCAAGCAAACGTAGCATAACATAGACTATAAAGACATGAAATCTATATAAAGGCAATGACTCTTAACATAAAAAATTCATGGCATGTGAAGTTCAATTGTTGTTTTTCTTGTAATATCATATAAATTTCAAGCATCTACTTACAAATTTCAATCGAACATATCCAATTGATCGATCTTTACAAACCCACGCAATTCTTTGAGGTAGTATAACCACCATCAACAACAAGGTTATGACCACTCACATACTTTGATTCATCACTTGCAAGAAAAAGAGCAGCCTCGGCTATATCTTTAGCTTTTAGAGTTGCACCTTTTAGATTGGCCAGGCCTTTCACAAGCTCTTCTATCTTTTCGACATCTTCCTCACAAGGTGACGATCCAAAATCCATGCCTTCACCATCTTCCTCGTGACCGCTCCAAGCATCGATTAGCATGGAAGTAGCTACCCCAAAAGGAGAAATACAATTAACTCGAATCCCATATCGACCAAGCTCACAAACTTTGTTCTTTGTTAGACCTACAATGGCATGCTTTGAGGCTGTATAAGCATGAGGTCCAAGGCCTCCCATGGCACCGGCTACACTAGCTGTGGATATGATGCACCCACTTCTACTAGGCACCATGACTCTAGCTGCATGCTTCATCCCCAATATATATATACATGTTCAGGTCGCCCGAAAGTTGGAGATAGAAATGAAAGCAAAACAGATATATATGCATACGTACGTGGCCGCAGATGACATGCATGCAGTACTGTGCAAACGCAAGAAAGTGAATAGAAAAACCGGAACCCCATAGCTTTCATTTAATGATGGAGGCCGCAAGTATGGGATGCACAAAACTGATTGATGTTTTTGTCACAAGGTTGCTTCCACATCTAGTACTACTACTAGTGTTGTATATATTTGGATAGATATGTTGTAGAAGAAATATGAATTTTCACGACTGTGTTTTTGGTTTTGATCTTTTTGTGTTTGATAGCTCACTAGGTGACATAACATTCGGTACCGATACATTGCTATGAATGTGCTAAACTAAAAACACAACTTTTAACACTAAATCCTTAACTATCAACATATATATGTATTATAATTTGAGTGTATCGCTTGTGCACGTGATTATTGGTAAAAGCAAGTTGCAAGTAGGAGGTCTATATGATCATCTAATACGATTTTTTTTTATAACCCGTATGCATCTTGAAAATTGTACCTTTGTACATATGATATCATGTTTCGCCCTCTAATATCGCTTGTATCACAGAAAGACAAAAGAGCTTAATTAAAGTGCATGATTAGATAAAAATAGCCCAGAGGAAGTTTTAAGGTTCGTATAAAGCCATCGGATACCTTACAAAACCTCTCTAGCTAGCAGTAACAAAATAATAAGAACTTTCGACTGATCACGCTAAATTATTAACACACACATGTTTTTTTATCATGAAAAAACCAAATAGTCAACCTCAACTGACTCTTAGACAGTAACTGTATGTACCGTAACTAAAGGAAGTGGTAAAAAAAAATCTTGACTGAACTGAATTGGGTAGTGGTTACCAAAAAAACAAAGGTTACTACTTGCCAGTCCTTTTAGTACTTACTAGTGGGGTTTCTATACAAGTCTGAGAAAAACTTGGGTGATCAGCTTTGTTCTCTAAACCAGTCATGGTTGCCATTGCCTTATTTCCCTCGAATCTATTCTGCCTCCCCTTCTTGCTTCTTCTCATTACAATCGCCTTCACATATTTGATCAGACAATCCAGGCGTGAAGAAGTTCAAGCAACACTACCCACTTCCTAGCCCCGGGTGCCTAAAGCCTTGGCCTATTGTTGGCATGCTTCCGCCTTGGAAATGTTCATGTATTCATTGTGTGCATTTCCATTCTGCTCAAATACATCTATTCATTGTGCGCATCAGATTACATGCCGAGAGGGCTTGACTTGGGTGGCCATTAGAAGATAATAAAGGAGGCCATTGAGATTACAAGGAAATACCAGGACCTTCTGATTGAAGAGAGGGTTCAACAAGAGAAAGCTGGTTATGGGAAGGACCCAGAGGACTTGCTTGACATTCTAGTCTCATTGAAAGATGCCAGTTCTGGGGAACCACTACTGTCACTAGAAGAAATCAAAGCTCAAGTAACGGTGACTCCCTCTCTCTCTCTCTCTCTCTCTCTCTCTAGAAAACAGGGTCTTTTGCCTCAAAATTTGTCACATAAAGCGAGAATCTGTGATGAAGTTTTTCTCATGTCACATATGATGAATCTCATTTTCGTTTCTTTACGATATATTTTTTTTGGTCACCCCTAAAGCCTTAGGTTCCATGTGGATGGAATGATTTCAAATCCATTGATTGAGATGACATTATAATGTATAAACTTGCTTGTTTAGACTAGTACAATTCATGTATGCCAAGTTTTGGACAAGAAATGAAGGAATAAGATAAATGAATTTCAAATGATTCCTAGCATGCAATCACTTCAAATCTATTTCAAATGTACTACATCTAGTCATTCTAAATACCTTCAATCTAATGTGGTTCTTGTTTCTATAGTAAATTTAGCTTTATTCTCAAATCCAAATCCCTTCTTTAAAATCCCTCCATCCAAATGGAGCATTGTTTTCTTGTAGAGAGTTTGATTTTCAATATATGTCAAATAAAACCTAATTAGTACCGAATTCTCAGAGATACATTTGAGATATTAGTGTAACGTTCATGTGCATATAATTTATTCTCCAATGCGGATGTCCCATTATATCTTGCTAATTATTACGTGTGCACGAATATCTTTTCCTTTTTTTTCTTTATAAGATACGTAAATGAATTTAACAGAAATATTTTGCAACACAAGAATTGGATGGTGGTTGGCAGGGAAAGACTAGTCCAAGAGTCAGATTTGTCACAGCTCAACTATGTCAAGGCTTGTGCTAGAGAGGCCTTTCGCCTCCACCCTATTGCACCCTTTAATGACCGACAGTTGCCAATTACTTCATCCCCAGGGGAAGCCATGTGCTGCCTACCTAGCCACCCAGGACTTGGCCGCAACACTAAAGTCTGGGATGAACCTCTCAAGTTTATGCCCGAGCGCCATCTCAAGGAAGATGATCGTCTGCGGTCTTGCTCACAGAGACAGAGCTGCGCTTCATATCCGATGTCGTTAAGGGTCATTGACTCATTGTTATAAGCACTATACATGTCTAGTTTTCACTTTTTCTTCCCAATCTACGCAGCTTCAGGAGACCTTCCAACATGCAGTTGCCATCCATTTGGATCTATTTCCTCCTGAAAACAAGACATAAAACAACAGTTTAACAAATTGGCATAAAGGAAATCCCTACAATCTTCCAGGTGATCTACTGCCTATCAATCATGATTCTCTGGCAAGCTCAGTTATTCTACCACGTCCAACACAAGACACTTGATAATTACTAAGGAATGAATGCATCAATGACTTCAGCTGATCGCATGCTTTCACCTATCATGCAACCATCATTGATAATAACCAAAGTAGGAAGGGAAGTATAAGGAAATCGATATGAGGAAAAACTTGTCAGAGGAAAGATTTCTAAAATTATGACCAGCGTTGTTTTCACTTCCATTGTTCTTATATATGTCATCTTTATTCAATGCATACCCTGGAATTCATGTGGGAGGCAAGTTTTATTTCTCGCCAACTAAATTTCATAATAATTGATATTAGCATGACATGATGAAGCTGCACTCGGATGGAAAGAATTAAAGTACCCGGAATGCTTTGTCCCTCCAATGAAACACACAACCACGGCCTTCCATGTACCCAAAGATATATTTTGGAAGCAATGGTTTCAAGGATGTGTGAAGCTTGACTTTTGTTAGGCCTCCACATGCCAATAGGGCAGCTGCAAGGCCGTTTGGGGTCAATCCCGTCAAGTGCAAAATAGTCATGTTCTGCAGGCGGTTGGTACTGGCAAGAGATAAGAGCCCAACATCTGTAACTGAACAATATGACAAGTTTATCTGCCACATGAAGAAATGAACCCCTGGTCTTAGTTTGGCATCAACTTTAATGATCCAGACGGAGAGTGGAAAGAGAAATTACCTGTCTGAGGTTTTGGCAAGATTGACCAAGTGCAAGCATTCCATTATCATTGATGTTGAAGCACTTTTTTATGTCCAGAACTTCAAGTTGCCTACATGCCCCAGCAATAGCAGAAAGACCCACTGTTGAGACACTAGGACATCCTCTAATTTCAAGTATCTTTAACCTGAAACACTGTGACAATGATATTAATGAAGAATCTGTAATTTTATCATTATAAGCAATGTTAGTCATCTCCATAGTAGGACATCCGCAAGCAATTTTTGCAATGCCCACATCAGTTATTCCCAAGCACCTGAAGGGAAAAAAGAGAGGAAAGAAAACCCAATAAGATTGTTATCAGAGGTGAAAGTTATAACAGGTACAATAAGGTTTGACGTAGCATTATTCTTTCAGAGAACTCAGCAGCAGATGCCAATGTAATTTGGGAGAAACTACTAAACAAATGTAATTTCCACCCAATACTGGTGATATGTAGATCTGCAGCAACTTACGGAATTGGAGGTGGGAAATAGAGATTTGATAATGAGGCCAGCATGAGATCCAGTTTCGTTTTCTTTAAAATATATCATTATACACTATCTTGTCTCAGAAATTGTCAATGCAAAGCCATCCTCCACCCCCTACCTTTCTTTTTCTACATACAGGAATGTAATTTCTAGGTTCTTTAAACAATATACTGTCAAGTGATCATTGAATTCACCAAATGATAGAACACCCCATACATGTAGCAGTCAATTGATTCAGATGCAAAAGAAATGAACAGAATATCTAGAGATCTCTAAAGCAACCAACCTGTACAAATCAAGCTCCTTAAGCTTTGGACAGCCACTTCCAATGTGGGTAAGTCCATCATCAGTAATGTTCAAGCAAATCCCGAGTTTTAGACGACAAAGTTTGGAACATCTTGAGATAGACTTTAAGCCTAAACAAATGTAGGAGTATCAAATATTAACAGTTAGACAATTACATGGGAAAAGAAAGATTAGGTAAGTTACACACAAAGGAGAGGTTAGATTCAAGGTAAACCTTCATTGTTGATTTCGTTATCTGTGACATCCAATTCCTCCAAGAATTGGCAACGCTGTCCAATCAACAGAAAAGCATCTTCAGAAACCAGGCTACACGATTCCATCCTGAGGGAAGTGAGGAAGGTGCATGATTTTGTTATGCAATCTATAGAGGCAGAAGTTATTTTGCGACAGCAGGTGATGTCTAATTTCTGCAACTCTCTATGGGCTTGCACGAGGAAGGAGACACACTCATCTGTAACTCCCAAGCACTTACTTAAGCTCAGCTCTCTCAGTGAGGCACACCAACTTCCAACGGCTTTTGTCCCAGAACATGTAACTAAACAGCCATCTAGGCTAATTGATTTCAACCTTGAATAATTAAGTAGGCATTTTCCTAGGTCAGTGGTGACCTAAAACAAGATTAAAAGCGTCAGAAAAGAGTGTAAGCATAGAGTTCATTACTTGGGTTATTACCATACAGGGTTTCAGACTCACCGAAGGACCATATGCTAAGACAAGCCGCTTCAGGTGTTCAGCACCATTTGTCAGAGAAGACAAACCCACATGGCTAACATTCTGACATTTTGACAAATTAAGCATCTGCAGAAGAGGAAATTAGTGAAGAGTGTATACACATACGGTTGAAATGAGCAAGCGTCAGCTAAGATTTCTGAATTAGTGAATAATCAGTGGAGATAATTGAATGCGGCTCTTATGATTTCTGATAGAATTTTGATAAAATAGAAGAGTTTTATGAAATGGTCATTCACCATCAAGTCTGAGAAAATTGGGCATGGTGGAAAAATATGATTCCCTTTTGTCAAGTAAAACCCTTGTATATTGCTAAAAATAAGTGTCTTAAAGTTATGGAAACTTATGTAAAACATCAGCAAATGAAATGTACCTTGAGGGACTTGCAACTATGCTTAAGGGTCACAAGGCCTTCATCAACAATTCCAAGGCATCCTTCAAGAATTAAATCTTCAAGATGTTGTAATTGCAGGATATGTGGGAGACATTTTTCTGTGATCTACAGAGAAAAGCATAGATGTAATTTCAAGTTGATTAAAAAAAAAAAGTAAAATGGAACCGGAAAGAGGTTCGGAACATGTGAAATGCATTTCTCCATCTTATTTCATTTCTACCTAGTTTTATTCATGCTTACATGGGTCAAATACGTCACCCTACACCAACAAATCAAATTCAGACCAACAAGACAGTGGTCATAATAATTAGACAGCACAGCCAACAATGTTGACGAAAAGTATCTACAGTTGGTTTTTGTGTTAATGGGTTGGCCTTTCACTACTAGCAACTTTTTGTCAGTAATGATCCACCAAGAAAACTATACTCATTTAAAGAATCATGCACTCTGTAGAATATCATTGAAGAAACATATAAAGTTAATCTCAAGGAATGGAAGAAATATGTCATGAGACCTACATAAAAATTGTAATCACACTGTAGGTTGGGATAATGTTTCTTATATTACATAAAGCATCTGAGATGACTTTTCAGGAAAACCATATTATGAATTTGATAATGAAAGTGCAAGCTGATACAAGAAAGCAAAACCCTTTACATCCCACCAAGCTATAAATGAATATTAAAAAAATACACCATAGTGAACAGAACCAATGCACCAAACCAGAAAAACAATAACTTAACATCAACACCTGGAAGAACAGCACAGTTCAGATCACCAAATCCCAAACTTGAGCTTCAACACCATATCATTTGGGTAGGCATATTGACCAGAGTTGAAAGTGAAAAATTGCAGTAAAAACAATATTAAAATCAAATTTACCCAACTGAAGTCTGGTAAATCAGCATTCACCAGACATAAATCCCAAAATGCTTGGAAAATGTAGGAAAGCACAAGACTTTTTTTTTTAACTGTTCAATAATAACTAATTTTTAATCAATCACTAGCTCAATGGAGCTATAAACATCATCAAATGCAAATGAAAATAGCTCCCAGAAAAATGTAGAGAGAGACAGAGACAGAGAAAAACCTACCGGCAAACAAGAGAGATCCAAACTCCGAAGGTCCTTGCATTTCATAGCGATCAACCCAATACCCAAATCAGTGACACGTAAGCACCACCTCAAGCAAAGCAATCTCAGCTTCTTACACCCAACAGCCACACACCCAATCCCAATATCCGTAATCAATTTACACCTCGCCAAAATCAGCCTCTCCAAGTTCTTAGCCTCTGCGATTGCTTTGGCCGCCGAGTCAGTCAACTCAGTGCCGTTGGACAAGTCAATCTCGACCAGAGAAGAGCAGTTGGTGACCAATCGCAGCAACCCAATGCTGGTAAAGTCTCTGGAGCGCGACAGATTTATCGAACGGAGCGTCGATTTCCATGAAACAGAGAGTGAGGCGAGTGATGGGTCGTCGACACGTGGACAGAGAGATAGGTCGAGGTGAGAAATTGAAGGGTAGCGATGGAGGGTTCTACATAGGAGCTCAGAGCGAAGGGGCTTGAGGGATTTGCGGTGAAGACGCTCGATGAAGTAGAAGGACTTGCAGACCAAAGAGAAGGACTTTTTGGCAAATGGGTCGTCGTTTAGATGGTCGAGGATGGTGTGGATGATCTCATCGGTGAAGATATCAAATGGGTTGGTCATGTTGCTGCTGTTGTTGAGCTTCTTCATGGATATGGTGGCTATGGTCTGGTGTCCCAAGTTTAGAAGAGTTTTTTTTTTTTTGGACAAAGTTTAGAAGAGTTTGAGGTGGAGATAACTAACTGTATAACAGAAAAACGGTGGCTTTGGAGAGAGAGTGGGAAGAAGAGCTGCCTGCGAAATTACAATATTAGATAATAATCAGCAATTTCTTTTTTCTCTACAAGAGATAGTAGAAAGGGTCGTGGCACTAATAAATAATCAGCAATTCTTTTTTCTCAACAAAGAAGAAAACGGCACTAAAAATAATCAGCAATTTCTTTTTTCTCTACAAGAGATAGTGGAAAGTGGGAAATCAAATCTAGTACCTCGGTGCATAAGTAAATGTTTTTAACTACTTGGCTTCCAATTTCTTTACGAATAATTAGCTTTTAGAAAAACACAATATACATGTTCTAATAATTTTCTCTTTTTTGAGTGTTTTGAAAGGATTAAGGGTATGTTTGAAAATGATGATGGGATGACTAAAATTACTTATGAGGAGAAGCAGAAATGATTATTAGTCTATTTAAAATTACTCACAAACGAAACCACAAAAGTATTTCTTAACAACCAAAAATGCTTCTGATATTATATGGCAGAAAAATGATTTTGAGTACATTTTTTGACGATCTTCTAATAAAAGCGCTTTTACGGACAGAAGTGCTTTTATATCTGTAGGAAGCATTCTCAAACATGTGGAGAGAAAGGAGTGGCTGGGGTCATAGTTGGTACTACGATTCTACGAAATATAGACCGTCTGTTGCTAAGAATAGGTGGGGGCAGGGCAGATTTCTTTTCATTCTTATTTGGGGAAGTAACATATGAGGGAGGGAGGAGGGAGGAGGGAGGAGGGAGGAGGGGACAGGTTGAAGTGCACATGGTACTTAACAGGACACATTTCACGCTTCCATGATGTCACATGCAACTGAAGCTCCTGAAAGAAAAATGCAAGTGGAATTTGTTCATAGCTGTTGAACTGGTGGATTATGATGCATGATCTCAGCTTCAAGTGGCTCTGTGTTTCTTACTGAATGGAGAATATCAGCACAACCCAATTTTTCATCTATTTGGGGGATTTTTCCCGGTTTAAATTAACGGGTTCACCGTTCTCTATATTTAACGGAATCACCAATCTCTATCAGGATATGGTGATATTTTCTCCACTCGGGTTGGATTGTGTTTGCATTAGACGCAAATTTGTACAGAGATCACCCGGATTTGGGTTCAAGAGTTGATTGCATCTCTGCTCATTTGTCATTTTTCATATGAATCCAAACACATGATAAATTGATTCTGCATTCAGTTTCTTGAGGATCAACAAGAGTACAGTAAAATTATACGCTCCGACTATTACATATCCGCAACACAACGAAAGAAACAGAACAACACTTTACTACAGAAGATAGGAAGGTGAGGCTATTTTGGTTACTTCTTGGCAAAAGAGATGGCCATGGAGTTTTGAGGGGTGATTCTGAAGCCTTGAAGGGCAGTCATCGCCATTGATGAGTGAATGTCATCTTCAAACTCTACAAAGGCAATGCCTGGCTTTGCTTCAATCAACCGGACTTCCCTAAATCCTGGGTATTGTTTGAACAGCAATTCCAGCATAGCACTAGTGGTTTCGTGGGGCAAATTCTCAATGAACAGAATGCTGTTTGGAGCTGCTGCTTCATGTGCATTTGGGTTGCCTTGCCGAGATGAGGCCTGCTGATGATACACAAACAATTTACATGAATCAATTATCACTTTGTATATAAAATTTAATTTTTCACACTCAAGAGTGTAAGCAAAAAAGAGTCCATCATTCAGTGTGAGAGTTGAAAAAGAAGATTATCAAAAGGCACTGCATGATAGTGTTAGAAACACTTACTGTTCTGCCTCCATTTTCAGCAGTTGCACCATTTTCCGTAGCAGATTGCTGCCCTTCATCACCTCGCTTCTTTCTTTCAGCTGAATCAACAGATTGATTTCAAAACACAACTCGCTTAAGATATTATAAGAATCTAATTTGAGCAAACATTTTTTTTTCAATATAAACTAAAAATTTTAGTATTATCTATCAGCCACCTTGTAAATATAGCCTACCTAAACAACCCTTTACTAAATTAGACCAGGTCGATCAAGTGTCATTTAAATTTTCCCGAGTCAAAGAAAAAAGGAATGTCTTAAATAATACGTTGAGGCTCTTGCACATAGCAGGGCAGAGAGACCTACAGGAGTCAAATGCATTCAATCAAATTTTTCTACACATATGGCCAAACAAGCAATGGTCGTACTTAATACTCAGAATGGCAAACTATTTTGTAATATTAGTACCTACTCACCAAACTCATATGCAAAATCTGTCAGAATTCTTAGCAGTCTTAAGCTCTATTGGTTCAAGTAGAAGCAATGTGTTCTCAACATTCTTAGGAACACACCAGTCATTTATTCATTGTAATCTTTATATTCTTATGCTATAACAATGGTCCACGCATTTCATAACTAATTTTAATGAAATACATCAAATATTCAATTAAAAAATTCAAGATTATTCAAAATATCTAAGTAATTTCAGTCACCTTTATCATCCTGCTTCTTCTTCTTTTCTTTTGGACCTAAGCTTCCATCTGCATCAGCTATGCAATCTGACTTTGTTTTTGCATATTGAATCCGCTGCACCAAAAAAAATTATGATCATCTTTACATTTTAGAAAAACAAATTTTAATGGATGTGAACATCACAATATTATAATCAAACATCATCCTTTGACAAAAACAAAACTAAAGAGCAGAGTGTAGTGTAACATTTACAGTGAATGCATCTTTATTCCACAAATAGATTTCTCTTTCAAAACAAACTTCCAGGTATTGGTAACTACATCTTTCAAGGGATGCAATGCCTACATCATAAACTAATTAAAGAAGAGAAAAGGAAGGCTAAGCACGCCAGATATGGTCATGAAGCCCAAACTTTACAAAAACATAGACAGCTCAGAGATACACACAAACATAAGAGTATAGAATTAGAATCTGCGACCTAACAGAAGAATACAGATTAGGAAGAAAGCTTTATATGGTTCCAGAAAGTTGAAATCTTAGCAAACATGTCCCACATATATGCAATAAGCTACCAACTGGGCTTATTCAGACCTACCATGGGTTTATCATAAAATGGGAAGTTTTGCATCTGACGCACAGCATTACTGGCAGAAGTCACTTCTAGAAATGCAACCCATGCTTGCCCACGAAGCTTGGGTGTCTTCAAAGCTACAACATCCAAAATCTTTCCATATTGCGAGAATAAGCAATACAGGGACCTCTTCAATTCTGCAAAGGAGGCAAAAAGAATGCCACTATTAACATACAAAAGTTTAGCCCTAAAAGTAACATTAATATCTTGTTATGCTAGACAATTCAAAAGTCGACTTCAAAAAGGAAGTAAGATGTCAAGACCGCTAAAGCAGAAAATTGTGGTTACCCTCTTGCCTCTACAGTGTCACTTTTTCAATTTTATGATCCAACAAGCACCCAAGTAAACCAGAATCACTTTACAACCACAAAACTCTCTAATGTTGCATTTGGTTTGTGGATTCAGAAGATGAGATTTTGAATTGATTACTCATTTAAATTGTTTAATGAGACTTTATAACCATTAAAATAAAAGTAATGAACTCCCCACGTGAACTTGATTGTTTGAAATGGGATAAAGTTGGAATACTCAAGACATAAATATAGTGTTTTGTTCTTGATTTACAACAATAAGTATCAGAATTTTATTTTCTCCACATTTTTAGCATTTTATGCAAATCATGTAAACTAAATCGTGAAATCAAAACCCATCCTTTTAAATTCACAACTGCAATGCAACCTTAGTATCCGGTTATAATTCATGAAATTCAACTATTACCTAGGTTTCATATGAGTAAGTTCAAGTACCCAATTCAATATACAACCAGCAATGGTCCTTTCAACACTTGCACGAAGATTCACCATTATAGTTTCTGAATTTTCAACTAATACCGAATTTTCACTAAATTCACCATGCCCTATCTGCTGTGGTTGCACTCGCCAATTCAAACTAAAACCCTAAACCTCAACTTGCGCTAAGATAAGTTAAAAAATAAATAAAAGAAAATACACTATAATGGATTCAAAGGAGACAATTGCGATTAATTTTGCAGACTAGACATTACTATGGTGAGTCCATTAAAACAAGTGAGAGATTCGGCATTTTGTTTTCTTACAGTTTCCTCAGGTTTCTCGGTAACCAAACAAAGGGAAGAAGAGATAGAGCATAGATTGAGTTACCTTCTTTTTTGATTTTCTCGTTGAGGTTCTTAATGTATATTGTTTGGTTAGGCGGTATGTCCCCTGAAAGCATGGTCGCTGCTCAGAGAGAGAGAGAGAGAGAGAGAGAGAGAGCACAGCTTCAAGTCTGTGATTTTTGTGGGAGAGAGAAGCGAGAGACCCGATGTCCAATCGGACTGAGCCCTAGAAGATGTTGACAGCCGCCATTGGGCTCCAAGAATTCTTTATAGATTTGGCCCATTAAGTCATTGGGCCTTGCTCTTAAAAGGCCAATAATAAAACGATGGATTGGACTAAATAGTCACATCCCAGCTTGGTTGTCTTTTATTGTCAAAACAATTTCACACGGAACTTCTGACTGTCAACGTAGTTACGTAAACGTAATGTCAGAATTAAGGGCGGTGCCGCCCTTAGATTAAGGGATGGCTCCAAACCATTGTAATGTTTTGGTATACAGTAGTACGAGGTGTTCCATAATTAATAATAATGTGTTATTAATGGTTTAAGTGACCAAAATCAGTCTTTGTCGTTTGACCAATTTCTCGAGTTGAATTGAAATTGCATTCGTTGTTTTATGATGGAGTACACTTATTTCAACGAGTGGGCAACTCAATTGTTGAATGATATCGTTCTTTATTGTTCCCCCAGTCTCCCAGTCTCCCAATCCGATCATGCATTCATTCTGGCCACATATGATGAACAATCGCATTCACATGTCACATGTGAATTAGGCACCAGTCATCATATAAAAGGCTATTTAAGTCCTCTCTCTCGTCTCTCGACCCCCCACCGATTCTCTCGCACGCTTCTGTCTGCCGCATCAACTCAACAATAATTGACAAACTCAGAAACTCGAGGCATTTCACATGGTTTCATTCATTACATGTTATGTTAGGAACCATTCTCCTTTGTATACAAATCCTAGTCATGAATCCTCTAATTTGCATTGACTTTTTACATATTTAGAAGAATAACTCTGTACATATAAAAAAAACAATAATGCTGTTTGGATCACCGGTTTAATATAGGTGGGCCCCAGGGGCGGCCCTAGGGTGGTGCAAGTGGCGCCACTGCACAGGCCCCCGAAAAAAAAATTCTTCATATTATATATATATATATTATTTAATATTATAGGAATTGTATATATAGTATAGCGTGCTGAACATTAGCACAATAGCGTGTCTGGTGGGGTTGGCTGGAGCGCATAACCATTTAACAAAAGCGCCAGAGTTCGATTCTTGCCTAAGGCGATCTATTTTCCTTTTTTATATTGTTTTTGCATTATAACTACAAACTTTACATCATTATTTAAAATAAAATTAAATTAAAAAAAAACAGAATGCCTTAAAAAAATAGGAAACATCGAAGTTCAACTACAGGAGGAGTATATATATCCCTAAACTATCGTTCTTAAAAACATAAAAAAAAAAAAAAGATTTCTCCATCAAGAAAAATACTTTCAACAAAAAAAAAAAAAAACTTTATGGCTTCTTCTTTCTCTTAAACTCTGATTTTTTGGTAAGCAATCATCATCATTCATCAATCTCTCTTTGGTTCTTTTTTCAATCATTTGACAATTTTTGTTATTCTTTCAATTTCAGGAATTTCAACACCAAAAACAGAAAACCATAATTCCTAAATTCATAAAAATCACTCAAAATCAAATAGTCATATTCAAATCTCAATTCAAATTCAGGTATGTATCTAAATTTCAATCTGTTCTATATATTACATTACTTATTGTATTAATTTATTATCATGTTGATGATTGGTTATATGAGAATATAGTTTGTAGAAACATTTATCTATTTCTTGCTGGGGTTTTCTTCCATGTTATAGGGTTTTGGAATTTTTCTTTGTAATTTAAACATGCCACCTACTAGAAAATACGTTTCTGGATATACAAAACGACTTAGAAAAAAAAATTGAGAAATTGACTCAATCTCAAAAAGGATCTCTTGATAGATTCGTTGTTAAAGAATCACATGCTACAATTGATGAAAATATTTCTAATGAAGAACAACAAGATGATGTTGAGGAATTGCAAGATATTTCCAATAGAAATATTTAAATTTTTATGAATTTGATTTCTGATTGTCATTACATATTTATTGATGGTGACTTTTAGTTATAAAAAATTGTTTATGACATTAAGTTATGCCAAATTTTTATTTATAGTAATTTCTTATTAGATTATGTGAGGCCCCAATTTAAGTTCCGCAAGGGCCCTCAAAATCTTAGGGACGGCCCTGGTGGGCCCTAGCAATGAAAGTGGAATTCACATGTATTAGAGAGATAGTAGCACCCTATAAAAAAATCAAGTCATGTCTGTGTGAGAATGTGAAGGTAAAAAGTCCCACATTGGAAAGTTAGAAAACCTTGCAATGGCTTATAAGGAGTTGGGCTACTCCCCTCATTGCCAATTGGTTTTGGGGTGGAACCTCAACTTCCTTCAGTCTGTATACTTATCTTGCAGCTTATTCTTCCTGTATGTATGCTAACTCTAAGATAAGAAAAACACTCAACTGCCCTATAGCTCAGTTTGTACATACGGTACTTCCATCCCATATTTATAATACCCAATTTTTTCAAATAATACTAAGCAAGTTACCTAATATAACTTATATTTTGATTTACGAATTTTTAGGATTCCAAAACTACCCATATTTATAAGTTAATATGTTATGGAGGGGTGTAACTAATGACACACGTTGAATTTGGAAAGATCTCCAAATGGTTGTAATGGATGTAGGAATTAATTTAGAAACTTATTTGAAATTAAATATTAAATTTAACATTAACATATTAGAGCACTTCCAGCGATTAGCCCCTTGCCATGGCAGGGGGGGGCTAGGGCAGCTACTATTCACATGAATAGTTGCTGCCCTTTCAAAAAGTAATGTGTGTTTTCAGCAGTTGTCATGGCAAATGGCAAACACTATTCATTTTTTTTTTGTTTTTTTTTCACAAATTTGTTTACCTAAACAACTAATTTGGATAATATTTTCGGATTAGATTTTTGGGTTCGATCTTTATTAAAAAATTCATATCTCATAATCGGAAAAAAAAATTGGATAAGATTTCAGAAAAATAAAACTTGAAAGTGAAAAAAATATTAAATAGAAAGTGAATAATAGTTGAAGGAGACGAAAATGTATGAGGATTTGGTGTTAAAAGTGAAGAGTATTGGTTGGTATTTATAGAAAAAAAAAATTCATTAATTTTTGGGTATTTTTTTCATTATTTTATTACACAAAAATTCGCTGTCATTGGATTGGAGGAAAAAAAATCCAATCGAAGAGCCCATACGACACCACGTGGCTACTGGCTATGGGCGGCACTGTAGTGCGCTGACATCATCCAAAACTCGAGCCATCCTCCCCCGAGGGCCAGCCCAGTCTCTGCTGGGGTCCACCTGTTACCAGGGCAAGCCTCTCTTGCCTGGAATCGCTTTTTTGGCCCAAACAACACCCCCCCCCAGCCCGCTCCCAGCATTGCTCTTAGTAATCTATAGATGATTAACGTTTTGGTTTATTTAATAAAAAAATTTATGTTGTGTTCCTTTTATGAATTATACGACCATTAATCTATTTTATTATAGTTTTATAAATAATAGTGTACATTATAATTATGTTGAAAAATAATTTGATAATCTTTTTTTTTTAAACATTTTTTAAAAATGAACCCATTTTTTCTCTAAATAATGTGCCTATTTTTTCTCTCTAAATAAAGCACCTATTACTTGTTTTATGAAAAATAACTTGATCATCTTTTTATTGTTTGTTTTATGAAACAATTTTTTTTAAATGAACCTATTTTTTCTCTCCAAATAATGTACCTATTTTTTTTTTCTACTTAGTATAATGAACCTATTTTTTCGCTAAATTTTGTATCTATTTTTTTCTCTAAATAATGTACCTATTACTTGTTTTATGAAAAATAATTTGAAAATCTATTTATTTTTTGTTTTATGAAATTTTTTTAAATGAACCTATTTTTTTTCTCTAAATAATGTACCGATTTTTTTTCTCTAATAATGTATACCTAGTAAAACAATTTACTTAGTATATTGAACTTTTTTTTCTTCTAAATAATGTACCTATTTTTAATTTATAAAAAATGTGCATAAATTTCAATTATACAACGTACCTATTTTCTATAAATTATTGTGTACCTAATTTTAATTTATGAAAAATGAATGGAAATTTCAATTACAAAGTAACTGACTTATTTTTTTAAAATTATTTGGTAAATAATATACATATATTTTTATACGTATATATTTATATTTATATTTTTCATATGTACATTAATGAAATGCTTGGAATAAATTATAAATAAAATATGAAGTCTGATGGCAACGATGTAAAAACATAGGAAAACTATGACCTCTTATATCTTACTAGTCATTTAAGTTTGAAATTAGGTTTTACACATAGATTTATAGAATGCTAAGTATATGTCTAGGAAATAGAAAGAGATTTTCTATTTAAACCCCGCACTTCTCTTTATTCACCCTAGTACTTAAATCATTAAGCTGTAAGTTTTATTATTGTGTAAAAAGACAAAAAAGGTCATCCAACTTAATAATTAACCCTAGTACATCTATACACACCCCACCACTTTTCATATCAAGTTTTAGAAAAATACAAACTCCTCTACATCCTATTGTTAGATTACTCTTTTCTTTTAAAGACATAGAAAATTGACGAGCCTACCTCTTTAAATATGTGTGGGAGTTGATGGAAAGGCTTGTTGATTATCAACTCAACAATACCCAAGTGTTGGAATTCCAGTTCCAGTTCTTGGAGAGAGGTAAAGTTGTTCTCTTTCGTTAGAAAGTATTAAATTTCGGGTTTAGGGTTCTATTTGTTTGTGCTTTTTTTGCTAGGAACAAAGAAAATTGTGGGGTTTAAATAGAAAATCTCTTTTATTTCTTATTTTTTCAATTTGGGGTGTATTTAAGGGTAGTTTGGGAAGATAGTGGGGTTTTCTTAGAAATTGTGAAAAATTAAATTAAAAGATGGGGTGAACTTAGAACATGGGGTGAACTAAGAGAAGTGTGAGGTTTAAATAGAAAATCTCAATAGAATGGTAGGTATCTATATTAGACAAACCCTTAATTTGTAGTGAAAAATATACGTGCCACATTGTTACATGAAGCATATAATGTAGGTGGCCAAATATTACAAAAAGGATGGTATTAATGCAAATTCCCATATTACATATCAAACATAAAAATCACATTATTTAACTTAATACAAGATGGTATGAAAATTTGTGCCAAATTATTTATTCCAATTGACTCTTTCCTTCATGCCAAGCAGAAACCCTAGGCCAATTTGCCGCAGTTTTATGTCTGGTACACGTGAGCTGGCAGGCGTGGCTTCGCGAGTGCAAGCAGTGGCTTGGCGAGTAGGAGCTCGCCGTCTGCCTCGGTGAGGTCGATTCTCGACTCATTGGGCGGCGCTTCCCAAGTAAAACCATGAAGAAGCCTAGCAAACAGCATCACAGTCATGCTCGTTCCGAGTGTACTGGCGACGCAGCCTCGCATGCCGGTGCTGAACGATATGAATCGGAGCTCTGACTCAGTGAGTACAACACCTGACCCGTCGTCCTTGAGGTGGCGCTCGGGCTTGTACTTGAGGGGCTCGTCCCAAATTTTAGGGTTGCGGCCGAGCCCGATTCGGCTCAGCATCACGTGGCTGCCCTTGGGGATGAAGTAATCGCCCACGGTCGTGTCGGCCATCGACACGTGGGGGACGTTGAATGGCGCCACCGGGTGGAGGCGGAAGGCTTCTCGAGCGCAGGCCTTGACGAAGTTGAGCTGCGACAGATCTGACTCTTGCACTTGTCTTTCTTTGCCAACCACAGCGTCAAGTTCTTGTCTTGCTTTCTCGAACAGGTGGGGTTGGTTTATCATCTCTGCAATAGCCCATTCAGCTGCGTTTGAGGGGTTGTCCACTGCTGCCATTATCATCTCCTGCATTTACAAAACAATAATTGTTATTATTTTAAGCACCGCAGAGTTAATCAGTTTGACTCTTGAGAGACTTACATTTACTTGGCCTTTGATCTCGTCTGGTGAGAGCAAGGGTTGACCACTGGCGTCTTTGAGTGAGATAAGAATGTCAAGCAAGTCTACTGGGACCTTGTTTCCGCCAAGTTTCTGATGTTCACGAATCCTCTCTTCAATGACGGGGTCTTGGCGTTTTTTTGTAAGCTTAATGCAGTCCTTTATGATCTTCTCATGGCCGTCCAAATCGAGGCCTCTCAAGCATGAGATGTAATCGGATGCAGAAAATGCATAGATGTACCTGAGCATATCGAACACTGCATTTAAATAGTTTTGTTCCTCAACACTAGGACCTCCGTCCTTCATCTCCTCCGTAAAGTACCTCTGGTTGAAAATCATTCTCTTAATTACATTTGCACAATAATGTTGTGTAGCAAGTCTCAAGTTCACAATGCCACTGCCCTCCTCGTTGTTGCACTGGTTGAACACGTATCGAACAAGGTGGTCGGCCTCCTCAATCCTCTTGTCCGTAAGCCACTTATGTCTCATGGGAGAGAGCATCTCGGATGTGATGACCTTCCTCATTTTCTTCCATTGCTCCCCGAAGGGCACCATAACCGTGGTTATGTACCCTTTGGTGATGAGGAAGGTGGAGATGCTGAGAGGCCTCGTGGCAAAAGTTGCATCTTGTTTCTTCAAGATTTCGCGGCTGAGAATGGGGCAGGAGACGGGGATGACATGAACGTTTGCAAGAAGAATGCAAGCGATTTCGGTGTTGCTTTCCTCCATGAGCTTGTGTATCCACCGGAATGTGGGCTTGTTCATGAGCATCTCGGGGAGGTTGCCCACAATAGGCCAAGGCCTTAGGCCCTTGGGAGTGGGAGGAAGTGGGTAGTGTTGCTTGATAGCTTTGTTGTTGTCGTCGTTAATCTTGCTTTGGTACCAGTAACGTTTCATTAAGAAACGCACCAAAGTGATGGCCAAGCACAATGTGAGGAAGCCAACATTGGTTTCCATGACTGCACGAGTAGAAAAAAGGGTTTGAGAGTTGAGAGAGTTGAGAGAGTTTTGAGACTCTTTTGTGTTTCTTTTGCTTTGTGAAAAAAAACTTGGTCGCTAGAAAGAAAGTGTTTTTTTTTTTGGTAACTAGAAAGAAAGTGTTTAGAACTCTAGGAGAGATGAGAGGAGAGAGCTGATGGTTCTAATTTTGAAGCTCTTGGTACCCCTATATATATAGCCTAGGGATGGAGAATGTGTTGGAGAAATGATTGCACGTGAAACATAAACTTTCTTTTGTTTTTTTATTTTGTTTTTATTTAAACAAATTTTATTTGGTGAAACAGGAAATTCAAAATATGGGTACTAGGAGTAGGAGCCAAAACAAATTTTATTTGGTGAAACAGGAAATTGGTGAAACAGGAAATTCAAAATATTCAAAATAAGCCTAACACGTTCCCTTTTAATTACAATATGGCCACTCTGACCCCTTGAATTGTTGGCTTGTTAATGGGTTAAATTTTTGTAGGGCCAAGCTGTTTCTTGTAATCTTCTTGCTCTCGTCTTGCGGTCCGCCACAAATCCAAAAAAAGGCAAATAATTTTTTACAAAAAAGTGCATGGTATGTGTTTTTTTCAACAAATATTACCTTATTGAGTGAATATTCCAGAATCATTTCCATCCATCAATGGGAAAATACTCTAATTTTGTGTAAAATACCCGTCATACCATTCTCGTATAAGTTTATTTTGATACCCTATTTTTACTCACTCACTCTCTCTATTTCACATTTCACTTTTATCTATTTTTCACTCGTACTTTTTTTTTTCTTTCTTTTTTATGGTAATTTTTGTTTTAACTCTTGAATTGCAATAATTGCTCCTAGCAAAGCCGGACCGTAACACATTCATTGAAGGAGGGTGGGTAATGATAGAATTAAGATAGATTAATACGATTTATGTTCAACTAACACATGCATGTATAGCATGTATGCATGTCTATAGCCATGGGAACGCCCTGAGGATGTGCACATGGTGCTACCGCACAGGTCGCTAATGCACAGGGCCTCCAATTTTTTAGGACACTTGAATTTTCTTACGTGTGTAACTGCACAATTGTGGGCCTAACATAGCTGCTTTAGTGGTTTCTTTTTACTTATTTATCAAAATAACACAAATTTCTCCGTAAAATGGCACTAAGGAGCGTTAAACCCATGACCATTTAAACAACTTCACCATGTAATTATGCACGTCTTCACGAAAAAGAATTGGATTCATTACTTTTATTGATTTATAGCATCAGTTCAGGGTAATTTTTATTTTGTGATATTTTTGTATTAGATGATGTTTAAAACCATCGTACCCTATAACATTAAATTTCATTTAAATCCTTCATTCATTTATTAACCCTCATATATAGTAGTGGCCAACAACCCAACTTTCATACTTTAGCTGGAGATGCTGATGTCCGTGTTCGCCTTTAATAAAAATGTTTGATTCTTGGGAGAAAAAAAAAAACCAACTCCACTTTCACTTTCATATCCCCTATTCTCTGCATATGCTCCTACCTATATACGCACGAATACCACGTGGGTGATGTGCCTGGTTTAATAATAATGACAATATATGTCAAAGAACCCTCTCTTACTTAGAAGCAACTTCGTTCTTTAGAAACTTGAGACAGTGCCTGTCAACAGTTATCAACTCCTCCACGAACACATGGCATATGGGTTTCCTACAGACAGCATGTTAAGCAACTTACATTTAATATATATTATATTTGCTCTCCCATATGTTTCCACAACGCATCGCACACATAGCATGCTTGAAAGCACATGTTATTTATGCAGCCTCGCACTAGAAAGGAAAAAAAACATAAATCTCCATATGTTTCCTACTGTTTTGCTCTGCTCCCATATGTTTCAGGGTTTTGAAATCAAATGCTCTGTGTGTGAAACGACAGGGAGCACGTTTCTTTTTTTGTGGTGACAGATTTCACATGCAATCCCCATATGTTTGTTTTTAATCGTACCCAAGTAAGGTGGTAATGCCATTCATTACTAATAAGTACGTAAATAAATTGGAATTCACGGAGACAAATCTTTGTCACATTGTGGCCATGAAACATATGGGAGAGCATGCAAGACGGACCTATAGTTTGGCAAACCTTGGATATAGCCCAGGTGGCTTCTTTTGTCTAGCCAAAATAAAATAAAATCCCAGGCTCACCCCTAACCTAACCTCTAGTTCTCCTAGTGGGGGAGTTTGCCTGGGCTAGGCTCACCCCTAACCTAACCTCATTTAGTTCTCCTAGTCAATGGGGGGAGGTTGCCTGCCCAGGTGGCTTCTTTTTTCCTGCCAAGGCTCACCCCTAACCACCTCATTTAGTTCTCCTAGTCAATGGGGGGAGGTTGCCTGCCCAGGTGGCTTCTTTTTTCCTGCCAAGGCTCACCCCTAACCTAACCTCATCTAGTTCTCCTAGTCGATACAAAGAAAAAGAAAAAGAAGCGCGGGGGGGGGGCCAGGTGGCTTCTTTTTTCCTGCCAAAAAAATAAAATCCTAGCTCACTCAATTTAAATAGGAAAATGATTTTCCTACGCTCCTTTTTGTTTAGAAAAATGGAGTGTAAGTGGATAAAAAGAGAGTGGGAAAATCAGTACCCTTTAAATAACCTAACTTCATCTAGTTGGGGTGTGGGGGAATTCACACACCGCACAGCAAAAGAAAAAAAAGAAGATAAAATAAAATAACTCACACACAGCATGTAGGGGAAAAAAAAAGGATTTGTAATTGATTTTATTGTTCTTGCTGTATATATACATATATTTGTTATCAATGAAATCACATGGTATTGTTAAGTTTTCTATCTACTTAGTACCTAAATTTAGCCCACTCCATTTTAAAATCCTGGGTCCGTAACTCCACGGCTAGGTTCATTGCCCCTTGTCTATATTCATCAATTATACTACAAGTTACTGGACTAAGATTCTTATCAATTAATTTTGAGACGAACCTCAACTTACTTCGCTTATTACTGCACGGTAAAATAGAAACGATCTCAAACATCAAAGCATTTCTATTATTATTAACCTTGTTGTGGCTTAGATGCCCTATGGAGCAACCAGTTTGAGCCACCACCAGAAATCCCCATAATTGTCAATGACCTGGCTAGTGGGTGAATATGGACAATTTCCCCCCTAGGCCTATAGCAATTAGAATATAATACTCATTCCTATTCGTTACACTATAATGGCCATTGTGTACTCGTTATTAGACTATAATATTGCTTCTTTTATGGCATTATTGTATCACATTCAAACAGTGGAACGTTCCACTGCTGCTGGTATATTTATGCATATTCGCATAAGTTGAAAAGAGTTTGACATCAACTAAATGTTGGAAGAAGCTCTTTCTGTGCTTTGATCTGGACAATAATGAGGAAGCTCTTTCTGTTGGATTTTCAAAATATATGTATATATACAGTTATTTTTAACTCATTCAGATGTCTGCACGTTATTATATATTATGCAGATGTCATTATAAATAAGAATAAAATACATGACGTCATCCGAACCTCCACATAAAAGAATTTCACATAATATACATTTCCCAAGCAATCATTTGTTTGAAACTAGTAAGGATAATTACTGAAATTACTTGATCCCAAGTACTATGTGGCTCTTCCAATTCCAAAACTCTTGGTCTCTTTTGCCAGAGGCTGTTGTTGGCATTCAGTATATCTGAGTCATCATTTAATGAGACACATGTATCCCAACACAATGGAGCATAACAATTTAAGGCCATAATATTCTGGTTTAATTTCTAACAATTTTTCTAATATCGCTTGTATTAAAAAAAACCATAACAACCAAGACAGTGGAATATTAGTTAAATATTAAACTTAAAGAGAGAAACAGCTGTCCTATAATCAATTGCTTTCAAATAATTGATTTGATCACATCAAAAGCAGATCTTTGCATCCCATTAAATTAAAGTATTGATTTCTTCTTCTTGTTGGGTGCTTTAAAATGTTCGTTTCAATTTCGTATGTTCTTACACTCTTTACCCAAAAAAGAGGAAGAAAAATAATAATTAGGTCACCCGAATTGGTTTTTTTCTCTACAGCAATATTAAAAACAATTGCAAACGTTAACATATGATAAGAGCTGAACAACATGCACAAAGCATGGGTTCCAGAGATAAAAGTTTGGTTTTCAAGTTTGAAATAAATTTGGTCAAACAAAATTGGTTGAACTACCCTCCACGGGTTTTCTAGAAAACATAAGGAAAACGTGGCGGTTTAGCGAAAAGGTTAACAATGTTTCCGATCATTTTGTTTTTCAGTTCCTCAGTTCTTGTACTCTACCTTAAAAATATGGACATTCATAAAATAATTACAACGTGGGTGAAAGATGTTGACATGTCCAAAAGACAATATGAATTTTGCATGGATTTTTATCGTATTTTGACACTATATAATTTCAAATATAATATAATGAAGAAAAAAAAAACACAGTACTTCAAACTTCATCGTAAACCCCACAAAGAACAAAATTAATCAAGGATAATTAAAGTTAATCAAGGCATTGAATGCCTCCTTTTTATTCCCCATCATGTTTCTTTTTTTTGGTAACTCCCCATCATGTTTCTTGATTCCAATTTTATTCCATCACAGTGTTTTGTGGGTAATTAAGAACGACAACATAAGAACAATGGAAGTGAAAACAACGCTGGTCACAATCCTAGAAATTGTTCCTCCGACAAGATTTCCCGCTCTACTTTGTGTTGAGAATATCACACATCAAATTATAAAAGTCTAACATACGAGCTTAAAAGATTTTGAGCATCTCCACTCACATTTGATATCAGATTGATCTTATTATGCTGCGAAATGAAACATAAATGCATCGAATCTCTTCAAACTAGAAGAATCGAGCTGGATAGAGAATCATGATTGATCGGCAGTGTTGGCTTATCATATTGTTCCAAATATAGATCACATGTTTATTTGTTTTCTTCAAGATAAATAAACTTATCTCATATTGTTTGAACCAGAGATGCTCATTGGCTTCACGTTATAACCTGCATGAACCGCCTGTAAACTTTGCCATCTTGTGGAGTGGTAAAAAAGGTCAAAGCTAGCTTCTATTTTTGATACATGGAAGCCCAAGGGCCTAGCAGAAGATGAATATAGGAGGGGCTTGCATTGCATGTGCCTTGCTTAATGGCCCCATGTCAGGTCATATTGTTAATGGGCCTCCCTGGTAGCTTAGAAGCTATTAGAATAGTTTCTGGTCTTATAAGGCCATGAGCCTCCACTATAGGGTTAATGACCAAAATGGTCCCCCAATTATTGTTCGAGTATCATTTTGGTTCACCAACTAAAATTTTTATTTGAACCGTCCTTAAACTCTTTATTCATCCGTGACAGATTCCGTCACTTCTAATCACGCGATAGCCACATGACTGAGTTTTGAAGGGCATATGCGACTTTTTGAGAAGCTCTATCGTTCAAAAGCAAAATACCTACAGTTTGGTCGATGTTTATCTCATTTTAGGCGATTACCATGGACTAAAAGGGATTCTTATGCGAGTTGCTGAATTGGTCGATGCTGTAGTAGTGTGCGAGTCTCTGAATTGGTGAAGTTAGTGCGTAATTTCAGTGTTAATTTTGGAGTTTGAATTTGGGAGTTTGGGTTAGGGTTTGATTTTGGGGATTTTGGGAAATTCACTACTTGCTGATAATGGAGTTCGAATTCCGTTCGGGTGGAAAAACTCTCAAATACGGTAAGGGCTTCTGTAATGCATTTCATGTTGTTTTTGTTTGGAAATGGATGAGTTGTCTTTGTTGGAAGTGTGGTTTCTTTATGTTTAAAGTAAGGATAAATGAATCCTTTTCCTGTATGTGGATTTGGCTTTTGCTACACTGACTGTAGAGTGTAAGCTTTATTTTGTCTAAAATATTGAATATAGGGGTTTTTTAAATGTCTGTGGTCTCTTGGTTGTCTGTTTCATACCCAACTAAGTAATTGTTGTCCTTAGCATTAACAACAAAACTATGACTTTAAATTAACATATTGTTGTTTCAATTTTGCAACTACCAATGGAATGTGCACTCTAGAATTACATCATGGGGGCTGGTTTGAAAATGGGGTAAGGTCTGTTATTTGGACAATATTGTAGAGGATTTTCTGCCATTGTTAGATTTCCTGAAAATTGGGAGAGGTCTTGGGTATGATGTTGACATTTCTCAAGTTGAGCAAAGTTTGGAAATTAGGTGTAGAAATGTTGAGGGTGTACTAGAGCTTGTTACATCAGATGCTACAGTGGTTGAAATGGTTGGTCACATACCATCCAATAAGGTTATTGTGTTATACTATAGTGAGATTCAAGACTATAACTATGATGCAGCTGCAGAGAATTGTGATGGGAATGTGACTTAGAATTACCAAGTGAAAGAGGTGGCTTATATTGAAGATGATGAGACTTTTGAGAATGTTGAGACAATAGTGGCAAATGAAGATACGGTCAAAGAGGTACCAAATAAAGATGCAGGGGCAAATGTGATAATTGATGATGAAGGGGCAGAATTTCCAAATGAAGATGAAGATGAGGATTCAGAAATTAAAGACAGTGAAAATGAGACAGAGGTCAGGCCAACTGTTAGAGAGAATGTAGCAAATGATGGGACAACTCATGGGGCTCTAGGAGAGGTGTCATCAGATGGTGCTAACACATCAGAATTTGACACTAGAAGTGAGACTGAAGATTAGGGTAACGGTAAAAAAAAAGAAAAAACTGCCAAAGTTTAAGCAGGTATAGAAGAGATGTGGATTTGAAAAATCCTGAGTTTAGATTGGGAATGAAGTTTGCAAACAAAAAACTACTGATAGAGGCTATCAAGGAGCATGCAATTATACATGGTAGGGAAGTGAAATTGATAAATAAAAAAAACAAGAGACGAGTTCAGGCAAAATGTGTGAAAGGCTATTCTTTCCAAGTATATGGATCAAAGATTAATACAGAAGAAGGGACATTTTAAATAAAAACTCTGAAGGGCCTAGGCAAACTCCGACGGGTCTGGGCAAAATAAATTCTCAAACATAAAATTCATAACTGGGGAGGTACCTAAGGTAGTGCTAATAACACTCAAATTTAACATTCTAAGTACCCCAAACAAAATCAACAAAGATAGTACTTTCTCAAATATTATATATAAACTCAAGATACTCGAATATGTCAAACCCACATGTATCACAATTACTTTACAAAAATAAAGAATTCAACTATTAAATATAAACAGAATTTAAATAAAATATTAAATTCAAAAGCATAAGATTTCCATCACAAAACCACAAAAATAATCTCATAGACCCACATAAATAAAATGACGGTCAAGACTCATCCAAAAGGGTCGTTCTAGTACTCCTTGAAGAGTGAAACTACCTCGGAAAACTCACGGTCACCCGAGGGTCAAACTGCCCAAACTTGGTCAACAGGGCCCGCGGGGCCCACGACCTCCGTTTTACAATCCAAAAGTTCCTATGGGTTCCATAATGTCTAGGATGCATGTCCTGCAAGTTTGGTTCAGATCGCTCGCGATCGCACAATCGAACGGTTATCGTAAAACGCAAGCTTTAAGTTATTGAATCGGAACATCGAGGCTCTCGAATTCACGATCCGCGAATTCCTACACGATTCTAGGAATGTCTAGATCAACATATATTAAATGGGAAGCAATCCAACGGTTCTAACATATCGAACCCGGAATTCACACAATATGTAAAATCCGTTCGGGGTTCAAACGTTATCCAAATGAGATCCGTAAAATCCTACGCGGTCGTGGCAACCAGGGGATCGCATTGGGACAAAATGCCCCTCTGATATAGTGCCTACGCGCGCCACACGCGCTGGCCGCGCGTGGGTGTCCAAAGCGATATCGCATCGCCGGAAAATCTCAAAATCTCGGGCCAAGACTCCTATCCTAGGTAATACACCTAATTTGGAGTCACTTTTGTTCTTGGACATACCCCAAAAAGTCGACGGAAGTGGCCGGAATCGCGATCCCAACACCGGCAGAATTTCAATTCCAAAATCGACTTGCCTACGCTAAAAATTGAAGCAATCATACCCAACCATCAGCTAGAGCACGAAAAATAGTCGAATTCCATACCTCATTCGTCCGATTTGGTGGATAATTGAGGGAGAACGAGCGGCTGGAAGTTCTATTAAAAACCAGCGCGATTAAGGCGGTTCCGCGAGATTCGGCAGCTGAAGAGGCTGTTGTCGACGGGGAAGGACCGAGATGTGACGGAGAGCTGAGCCGGTCCTTTTGGGTCTGATCTCGAGGCCAGCCGTGGCCTGAGCGGCGGTGGTGCCTTCTTGGAGCCACCGGCTGTGTAAAAAAAAATGGGAGGGGAAGGGCTGCCCGACCAGAGCGAGAGAGAGAGAGAGAGAGAGAGAGTGAGTGATTTCCGATATTTTATCAAAATTAAACTTCGAAAATATTACGATTGTGCCACTGGAGGTTTTTAGATCGTATCTTTTTCGTTAAAAGTCCAATTCAAACCCACCGCATGTCAACGGACTCGTCTTAGTACGACCTTCCTAAAAATACTACTTGACAACCCAAAACTTCTCGGATAAAAATAACCATTTTGCCCCTAGTTCGAGGGCAAAATTGGAAATTCATATTTTAATAAATTAAATAATTTGGTGGCTAAATAATTTAGGGTCGGGGTGTTACACATGCAATCTCAGCAATATTTCAAAGATGTGAAAACCCAATTGCTTATGTGGATGATTGTTATAAGCCCGAGACTTATATGAATGCTTATGAACCAGTGATTCACCCCATCCTTTCAATAGTCTAATGGAGTAAATGTGGCATTCCTCCAATTAAACCTCCACTTTATAAGCAACAACCAAGTAGGCCTAAAAGAGTTAGGACAAAGGAGCCTTGTGAGGTTGAAATACCAACCCCCATCCCACCAAACCTTAGGCCTCAAAATTATATTGCCCAACCAGCCAAGCTTAGAAGGGTTTTCATTCAAATAAGATGTCGTGGATGCGGTCAAATAGGCCATAATAGAGCAACATGTGACAGAAAAAACAATGAAAACCAACAGGTATAACTGTTAGACACCTTGTTTAGTTCTATGTTATGGCGTACTTACATTAATAATTTTCTTATACATTAGCAGGTTAATGCATCTTCAGCCCAAATGGAGCAAGGTTCTTCTTCACAACCAGTACAAGTTTCTTCACAACCAGGATCTAGCACAGTCAGAGGGAAAGACATAAATAGAGGAAGAGGCATAAGTAGAGGGAGAGGCGTAAGTGGAGGAATAGGAAATGTTGCTCAAGCTATTGCTTACCCAAATTCACAACAAAGTGTAAGCTTTGATTACTCTTGTGGTTTTAATTTGCATAAGTCATTAGACAACTGAAATCATTAATTTTTTTAGATGGCAAGAGATAATGGACAAGGAGGCAGAGGCATAAGTAAAGGAAGAGACAATGTTGCTCAAGCCACTGTTTACCCAAATTCATAACAAAGTGTAAGCTTTATTTTCTCAATCATTCAATTTTTTATTGGTTAAGTCATTTGAAAACAATAAACATCAATAAATTTTTCAGGTGACAAGAGGTAATGGACAAAGAGTCTTACCATCTTCACAACCAAGTGTAAGTTTTTGTCATTTGGTTCAATTCTTACCCATTTGACTAATTAACAAATTTTCAACTATTACACACCTGACATTACTACATTGTTTAGGTGGCAAGAGGAATTGGACAAGAAGGAGCAGATTTGGACAACACTTCTCATGATAATAACATGGCCTGAAAATATGGGAAATTATTGTCAAGGGTGTCATATGTTGTGTATTTTGGGATATGTACTTTTCTGGGAGGGGGATTTTGTGTAATTGGTTCTGATTTTGAGTTTGGATTGTGTAATTGGTTTTGAGTTTGAAGGGCTAAAACTGTATAATTGCTTCCTTATTTTGGGTTAGGTACTTTTCTGGGCAGGAGGATTTTATGTACTTTGTCTAATTGGTTTTGAGCTAAAAGGGCTCAAACTGTGTAATTAGTTGTCTATTTTGGGTTATGTACTTTTCTAGGCAGGTGAATTTTGTGTCTTTTGTCTAACTGGTCTTGATTTTGAAGGGCTCAAACTCTGTAATTGGAATGTTTATATAGATGTTCATTTTGTAAATTGCCCGTGTAGTTAAGAATGGAATGGCTTTTAATTTGTTCTACTCAGTGGAATATTAAGTTATGTGCATCTCCCAGATATTCAAATAACCCAAATTTAAGAAAATTTGGGAACACTAATGGACATTCATTCTACAATTGAAACAAAAGTATTTACCATTACATTCAAAGAAACAAACCCTATAACAATTAAAACTTCCCACTCCTCACAAAAGTTATAAACAAACCCCATGAAAAAAATCAGGGAAACCCACATTATCAATTGTCTTTGACCATGACCCCATTCCAAAACCTTTTTTTCCTGAACCAATTCTTTCAATTTCTATTGCAGTTCTTTCTTTTTTGATTTCACAGATCTCAATTGTTTTTACTTTGCTCTACCTTCCTCCTCCATTACTCTAAGTCTTCTAAGCAAACCAGGGACCACTTGTTTTCCTCTTGGACAAGTTTCATTATCCACCCACTAGAAAAAATGCATACCTCTTCTGCTATTCTGGAAATCAAATCTTACCCAATTTCAGACCTCACCAAGCAATTACAAATGGAAAAGAACAACTTTTGCAATCAAAATAATAACTTACCCAATTTTTATCGCAAGCATCGAACCTTCTTCCTGGGTTCAAATCTGTCCACGAAGTCTGACAAATTATCTTTGTCCCATAGGCGCAGGTCCAACTTCGTGCCACTTGAGGTCATTGAAATCTTCAACATCGCAAACCTAGGGTTCTAATTTGGGGGTTTTGGTGGACCTTCTAACAAAAATGGGAAGGCATGCATTCCTAAGTTGGCTTGGTCATTTTAGAGGAGGGTACTCACCTAAAAATATGGTTTTGTCCCTCGATTTCATCGGAATAATACACAAACTTTGACGGTAGGACAATCTTGATACAAAATAAAGACTTTTAAGAATGGTTCAAATGAAAATTTTAGTTGGTGGACCAAATGATACTGGAGCAATAGTTGGGGGACCATTTAAGTCATTAACCCCTCTACTATATGAGCCAGCCAAGAGTGAAATGAATCAATTTATCTTTTAATCGATTTCCTTTTCCTTTTACATTTATCTTTTAACTCCAACTTAGAATTCTATGATCACATGTTAAACTAAGTTGTTGGATTGATGTAGTTATGTAAGCAAACTAACCATAATCCTATTTAACTCCCATTTAAAATAAGTTGTTGGATTGATGTAGTTATGTAAGCAAACTAACCATAATTCTATTTAACTCCCGGTCAGTGAGGTCTATAGACTAGTGAAAAATTACATTAACTTGTATACCAGGTAATCTAACGTTCGAACCCTGATGACATTTTGATAGTGTGTGTATGAAAACCCCTATTATAATTTAGACTATCAGACTATCACTTATATAGAAGAAGAAAAACAAAACAAAACTCCAGGCCCAATTTCAAGGAGAAGAGAAGAATCACAACTTGGACCATTCTTAAATGATCATCATATGGCAATGCATGCAACATACTTTTGTACCATTTGTCGGGCTTAGACTTTGAGATGGATCCAAAACGATGGGAGATAAGCATTATGGGAGTTGAGTCATTCAGAAGTTGAACTTTAAAAAAATGAAAAAGAAAAGGAAGGCCTTTTGGCCCGTGCGAGAGAAATGGATAGCCCATTATTTACTCACTCTTAACTTGAAACAATTTTGACATTTTATGGTTCTCTGAAAAATTTTACAGAAAAGAAAAAAGAAAGATTCTAGTGTTTGAATTTGCCTTATTGTGAGAAATTATGGTGTCGTAACATATCGGTAACTTTTTGTTATCAATTAGAGGGAGAATTCAAACTTGAGACCACTTGAAACGTTAAGAAGATATATAGTACAAGTCTTTAAATGCTAATTGGCAACACATTAGTAATTAAGTGAGTTTATTTGACTCTAAAAGTAAGAAGTTAGTAACTACTCTTTAGTCTAGCGATTCGTTTCTTTCGAAATTCCAGATTCGAATTATCTCTCGCTTAAAAAGCACGTGTCCTAAAATAAAAAGTGATAAAAATTCCTACATTCTCCGTTCACCTACGCAACTTTAATGTTTATCTTCATCTTTATCTTTATCTTTTTCCAGCTTGATACACACAGGTGCTAAACTGAATTCCAAAATTTCTCTGCATATAATTTCTAAAATTCAACCCATAACATGCACGTGTACTGAAAACAAAACAAAAAAGTAACTAATACACGAGTGGAGCAAAAAAAAAACAAACGAGAAACCTTTTATTTTTATTGATGGACAGTTAATCCATGCCAAAATGTTGACTTTGACTGCATTTACATTTTTATTGTTATTTGTTTCTTTTTCTCCTTTAGTTTTTGCCCTTCTCTACACAAATGCCTCAACCAACCTTCTCAATCAATGGCGGATCACCTGGCTGCTTTAAAAAAATCCAACCATATACAACCAAACAAAAAATGTTTGGGCTTAACATAGGATTTTTCTTTTTTAATATAAGTTTTGGCCTTAAAGTGTATGTATTAGATAGACTATGTGGGGACTCCACCTAAAAATGACCTAAAAAACATTTTTAAAAAGTGAGTTTGAGCGGATTATATGGCAGCAACTTTTTTGTTAGTGTGGGCAAGTGCCCATAGTAGTCCTTCATTTGGTCCGTCAATGTTCTCAATTGGGTGTTTTAAACGATATACTCGTCGGACTCTCACACGAAAAATAAAGAAATTATTCATTATAATTTATCACAAAAGCATTTTGTTTAAAACTCCAAATCCAAATTACTTCCAAATTTTCACTAAAATTCAGCTTAAATATTGGTTATTTATCCAACAAAGTAGAACTTATACCATATGTTGACATTTTGAGGAAATGTTCATGATTGAAGTGTCTGATAGGGAATTTCCAAATTGCAATCATACTATAGCAGCTAGTTAGTTATCAACCCATTGAAAAATAAAGGGTCAAGTATGATGAAAGTTGAATTAACCACTAATTATAGGTTGATTATTTGGGGTTAAAAAACTTGGTCAAACCATTTTTTTTACTAATTCAGTGAACTTGCAGGCTTGCACTTTTATGTAAGTGTCAGTGTCACCTATAAGAAAACTTATATATGAAGCTAGATGATCGAGGTATAATTAGAATATTACTACATTTGAAGTTTAGTCAATTAAGCTGTTATATATGTCTTAGGATGCAGCCCTCCCACGGAATAGTTTTTTATTTCCACAGAAGATTTGGAAGATGCTTGCTTCTAGATTTGCATGGCAGGTGGACAATGCCCTTTTAACACGGTATACGTCTCTATGAGATGACTCGTCCATCTTCTAGATTGCACGACTTTTGTAAATATCTCAGTACCACCCTTCTCCCACCACTTGCCACATAAATTAAAAGAAAAACCAACCATTAATGCTTGCAATTGCCTCATATATTTAGGAATTGGAATGACTCACATGTCATGTGTAGCTCAAATTTCACACCATACAAACAATTGAATTCTTTGTTACTAGAAAATGGCCACTTCCGATTTTTTCAATTGAACCAAAAAATATATATTTAAAAAAAATCATGTTACTTTCAAAGTTTTAATTTGGGGTTCCTAATTTTTAATATGAACAAAAAGATCATGTTACTTTCAAAGGTTTAATTTAAATCGCCTTAATTTCCTTTAGAGTATCGTACAAGTTAATAAGTTATATACTCCTAACTATTAGCACCTAAGTATCTACTAATGGACCACATTATTATTTTATGCTCTTAATTATGCATTAGCTTAATGTAGTTTATCTAACTCTTCTCTATTTTTTTAAGAAATTATGAAATTGCATTTATAATTCAGCCAAAAAAACCACTATCAACAAATGACCAATACAAACTAGGTATAAATGGCCAATACAAACTAGCCACAAAAGACCATTACAATAACAAAACAATCTAACATCAAAATTGAGATAATTTGGTGCGCATCCACTAACGATCATGCATGATCGAAGAAACTTTGGCATAGACATCCCAACTAAAATTGCAAACTCAAAACAATCAAATAGAGATAAAGCTTGAAAAATCAAGCCATAACAATACAAATAAAATTCTCATTTAAAAAAAAAAACAAAAGGAAAACTCTCACCAAAAGAGGGGTAAAACTCCTCTCTTTTTATTTTGTCATCTTAAATTTTTAATAAATGTAGGTACTTATTGAAAGCCAAAAGGAACCATACAGTTACTGAAAGCCAAATAGTTATGAAATATTTAAACCAAAATTTCAAATAATTGCAATAATTGCAATAATAATAATAATAATAATACTGAAATTGTTAATTTTTACAATATAAGTATATTCTAGGGAGCTTTAGTTTTAAACCATAATATAGTTTACTAATTAAGTAGAAAGAAATACAATTTAGTCTAATTAGCAAAAAGCCAAACACCAAAATGTAACAAAAATACCATTACAAATTATGAAAATTACAACATATGCCATTTTCAATATTTAATTTTAAACCAAAGCTGGACAAACGACATCAAACCCAGAACTGAAACAAAAACGACATTTCGCACGACCTTTCAACTTCACCTCCAAAAAACCTCTTCAACTGTTCCACAAATCCCCAAAATCTCAGCCAACGCGACGACCATCTCAGATTCCTAGTCTTCACTCTCACTTTCGGCAAAAAAGTGTAAGGAATCAACTGAGATCTTGGTTTCGTTTTCGTTTGGTTTTGGTTTTGGTTTTGGTTTTCTGCATCTCAGATTCCAATTTGGGGTTTCGTTTTGGTTTTGATTTTGGTTTTCTGCATCTTAATTCCAGTTTGGGGTTCCGTTTTCGTTTTTCCTTTGGTTTTCTGCATCGCAGAAACACAAACTGCATTGCAGAAACACAAACTGCATCGCAGAAACACAAACTGCATCGCAGAAACTCATATTATATGTCTATTATGTTCGTTTTGGTTTTGATTTTGGTTTTCTGCATCTAAATTCCAGTTTGGGGTTCCGTTTTCGTTTTCCTTCCTTGGTTTTCTGCATCGCAGAAACACAAACTGCATCGCAGAAACACAAACTGCATTGCAGAAACACAAACTGCATTGCAGAAACTCATATTATATGTCTATTATGTTTGATGTTTGATGTTTTCTTTTTTCTGCTCAACCATTTATAATTCTTCCTTGTAGTTTATCTTTACTTGACCTAATAGTGTTCTCATCCCTTCTTGTTTTCAGATCACAAATGGCGCAAGAGAATGGCTCAAGGGACACAGATCCACAACCACAAAGCCAACCAAGAGTAGCATATGCTAGATCTGGAGACTCAAGCAAGATAGCGATCGTAATCGCTCTTCATCTTGAGCTAGAAGACCTTGGAGTTACCGGTGAAGGCCGAAGGGATGAGCAGCTTGAGAATTCCATCGCGACCACAAGTGAAGGCTATGGTCGTCGTTGCTGGAGAGAGAGAGAGAGAGAAAGAGAAAGAGAAAGAGAGTCGTTGCTTGAGAGAGAGAGAGAGAGAGAGATCTAATTTGATAAAAAGGGAGACCAACCCTAATATTTTAATAAAAAGGGTATAATTGTCTAATTTTAGCCCTCAGGACAAAACCTGGGCCTACTCTTTGGCCTAATCTAAAATACCTATTCGTTTTTGGGTATTAAAATCCAAACCAAAATACCTAATGTCTCATATCCAAATTACTAAAGTTAATTATGTCTAATACCTAATTTTCCTTATATTCTAATAACTCATCAAATTAACATTTATATAATTGGTGGCGTATAAGAGAGAAGGAGATATTGAATTAGTTGAGGACATCCATATCAACCGTTAGAGTAGATAGATGATTGGATATGTATTTTAAATGGGGATATTAATTCTATTGGTTTACGTACAATTAATTAACTTAAAATATTTAATTTAGTTATTTCTTAAATCGCCTCCGTTTTTAAAAATAGCATATAAAAATAAATAAATAAAATTATAGCCGCCAACCAGTCAAACCCACGAGCTTTGACCAGAAAAAAAATATAAATAAAAAACAAAAGAACATTTAAAAAAAAAAAAAAAAAAAAAGAGAGAAAGAAAATGGCAAAATATTCAACGGTCAAAGCTCCCCTGAGCTTCTGAGAAAGCTCCCCAGTACAAAGAAGAGCCTTATGTAATACGTGACCATCTTCTTTTCTTCTCCACAATCTCTTATTATTAATATCCATTTTCAACACCCAAAAAAGCTCTCTTTCACTAAGCTTAACTCTCTCTCTCTCCCCCTCCCTTTATGGCCTCCTCTTCTGGGAGCTTAGACACCTCTGCCAATTCACACCCAACCTTCACTTTCTCAACACACCCGTTCATGACCACCTCCTTCTCTGACCTCTTAGCCTCTGGCACAGATGAAGACCCCAGCACCAACACCACAGCTCGACATGTTGGCCATGGCGGGCTAGCAGATCGAATAGCAGAACGTACTGGGTCTGGTGTGCCCAAATTCAAGTCTCTTCCTCCTCCTTCGCTGCCCATTTCTCCTCCCTCTGTGTCTCCCTCTTCTTACTTCGCAATCCCAGCTGGGTTGAGCCCAGCTGAGCTTCTCGACTCTCCTGTCCTCCTAAGCACTTCAAACGTACGTATATCTTATGTGTATTTTGAACATCTGTTTTCTTGGGTTTTGCAACATGCTCTGTTTGGGTTTCGAGAAATTTGGGAAAAAGGGAAAGAAAAGTTTTAAAAAAGAAGATATTTTTGTGTCTTACCTTGATATAATTCATTTCCCTTGAGACCAAATGTTTGGACTTTGCTAACAAGGTTTTAACTTCGAGTCAAAGTCTTCTGGTTTTTTTAACTGTTCTTTTTTAGTTTGATAATTTTGCTGCTTAATTGTTGGGTTTTGTTTGTTCTTCAATTTTGTTTTGATGTTTTAATAATGGGTTTTTCTTGTTTTGTGTTATTGTGGGCAGATTCTTCCATCTCCAACTACTGGAAGTTTTGGGGCTCAGGCCTTTTGGAAGGCCAATTCTGGAAACAACCAGCAGATTGTTAAACAGGAAAGCAAGAACTACTCAGATTTCTCTTTCCAACCACAAACAAGACCCCTCACTTCATCATCAACAATGTTTCAATCTTCTAACAGCACAATTCAAACTGTATGTGGTGTTTTATTTTTTCAATTTTCACTTTGTTTATTTTTCTTTGTTAGATATTCTGAATTGTTTACTAATTTGTTGCTTTTCTTTCAGGCACACGAACAGGCATGGAGTAACAGTTACTTTCAGGCACAAGAACCCCAAAAGCAAGATGATTTTTCCTCAGGGAAGAGTATGGTCAAACCTGAATATGGTTCTGTGCAGAGCTTCTCATCTGGAATGGCCACCAATATCCAAAATAATAGTCAGGCCAATGGTGGTTTCCAATCTGAGTATAGCAACTACAACCACCAACAGTCTCAGACCTTGAGCAGGAAGTCAGATGATGGGTTCAATTGGAGAAAATATGGTCAAAAACAAGTGAAGGGAAGTGAAAATCCAAGAAGCTATTACAAGTGTACTTACCCCAATTGCCCAACTAAGAAGAAAGTAGAGAGGTCTTTGGATGGGCAAATCACTGAGATAGTTTACAAGGGCAACCATAACCATCCCAAGCCACAGAATACTAGAAGATCATCATCAAATTATTCTCATGCAATTCAGGCTTCTAATCCCAACACCAATGAAATCCCAGATCAGTCTTTTGCCAATCATGGTAATTCACAAATGGATTCCATTGGAACTCCAGAAAATTCATCCATTTCGATGGGAGATGATGATTTTGAACAGAGTTCTCAGAAAAGCAAGTCAGGAGGAGGGGATGAATTTGATGAAGATGAACCTAATGCCAAAAGATGGTAAGTTTGATTTATTAATGGATGAACAATATTTTGTGTTTGATGAGTTAAGTTGAAGTATTTCCATTGAGTTTTTTGGGTGTTTTTGTGTGATTAATTAGTGATTTTCCATGATTATGCAGGAAAAAGGAAGTTGATAATGAAGGTATTTCAGCTCCTGGGAGCAGAACAGTGAGAGAGCCTAGAGTTGTAGTTCAAACAACCAGCGATATTGATATTCTAGATGATGGGTACAGATGGAGGAAGTACGGGCAGAAAGTGGTAAAGGGCAATCCAAATCCAAGGTAAAGCTCCCCTTAGTCATGACTTTGATATATACTTTTTCAAACTTTTGAAAGATGGATTGCTTTGATAGTTCAATATTATTATTGCCATTGTTCAATCTCTACCTAATTGGACAGTTTTCCCGGAAAACACATCACTAAATTAAGTCTCATTTTGTAAAAAAGATATAAAAAAAAGTGCCTCACAAAGTGGATTCTTTATACGTACCTTCTTCTAGATAACGTCTTAGTTTCTTTTTAAAAAGACACTTTCTCTTCTAAAGTTAGCTTTTGATGGGTGTGAATGCTGTAAATTTTCACTTCTGTATTTGGGAAAAAGTGGATTTCCTTTAAGAAACTAGATTCTGTAACTTGTTTGCTAATTGGGGTGTGTTTTATTTTTGAAATTGCAGGAGCTACTACAAGTGCACAAATCCAGGATGCCCAGTGAGAAAGCATGTTGAGAGAGCTTCTCTTGATCTTAGAGCTGTGATCACAACCTATGAAGGAAAGCACAACCATGATGTTCCGGCAGCTCGTGGCAGTGGCAGCCATGCTTCTGTCAATAGGCCTCTACCAAACAACAACATTAACAACAACAATAACAATGTAGCCACAGCAGTGAGGCCTGTGGCCCATCAAACTAACAACTTTAGGCAACAAACATCAGAAGGGCAACAAGCACCCTTTACCCTAGAGATGTTGCAGAGCCCCGGGGGTTTCGTATTTGCAGGGTTTGATAACTCTATGGGATCATACATGAACCAAGCGCAGCTCAACGATAACATGTTTTCTAAAACCAAGGAAGAGCCAAGAGATGATGCATTTTTTGAATCATTGCTATGCTGATAAAAAACAAAACCAGTAGTCATTACAATAAGCACACACACAGTCAGGTTCATTCCATTCATTGCTTCTTTCTTTTTTTCTTTTTGGGTTTTATGTGTTTGTACATTCTTTTACAGGGATTGATTGTAAATTTATGGGCATAGAAAGAAGTTTCTTAATGTCTTATTATTATTATTTTAATTGTTTTGAGGCTTTCTTTGCTAGCTCAGTTGGGGAGCCTCAATTCAATTTATTTTGTACCCCATATGTTTCCTTTTAGCTCATAGTGTATAACAATGAATTTTGGATTTTATATTTCTGTTCTTGCAAATGTTCGTATTGTTTTCTTTTCTGCTCTCTCTCTCTCTCTCTCTCTCTCTCTCTCTCTCTCTCTTTCTCTCTCTCTCTCCCCTCCTCGGACCTCATTGCAAATTATCATTCAGAAACATCTGTGCAAGTTGTGGGGAGCATTTTTAAACTTAACTCACAGGCCATGGCTTTTAATTAGATATACAATCGTCATCAGTTACATCTTAAGCAGAGGTTTGAATGGGTCAAATATGTCGGAGCTCAGTGCACAAGTTGGTCAAGGTCAAATTTGTGTACTTTCTTTCTTTTTAATTTTCACACATGGAGTCTTCTGGGTAGGTCGCTTGGTGGGCCCAACTTGTATTATGCCGCGTTCACAGTATTGGGTCATGAATGGTATAATATATAGCCATTCTGGTCTATTCCATGACAATTTGCTTTTGGTTAAGTTTGCACAAATCCTCTTTCGTTTCGATAATGTAGCTCATATGACAAAAAAAGAAAGTAATTAAGAGACTGAAATTGGTAACAAAAAAAGGACATAATTAAGAGTTTTCTTCGCTATAAAAGAGTAGCATTCACATACAATCCAATCCCATCCCACACTTGATATGGATAATTTGTGCAATTTAATTAACCCTTTTGTTTTTATGTATTTTAAAAAACATGGGTGTGATGATAAGAGCAAGACACTTGCGTGAGCCACACGGTGCGAAGTTGGAGGGGCCAATGGGACCCAGAGGCCCGTTCACACTTGCTCCCACCGACCGACCAAAGCAATACAATAGCTCCCTATCTACATTATGTGTTGGTGTTTCTTAATCCATTTTTATATTCAATTTGTTCATTAATGTTACGGCTCTTTGTTCCAATTTTTATTTATTTATTTATTATTCTTTAATCTTTTGTTCATTATCTAAAACCTGTTTTCCATACATATCCTTAGATTGTCAAATTGTCGTTTCGTGAGTTCTAAAATGGCGCCCAAATATAAGGGTTTTTTTTGTCTTTGTTTGGGTTTTTGCATGATCGTTTAAGAGCAAAAGCAGCTCACGTATGTGATCTTGTTTTTGCGTGCACTATTCATAAAAATTGTTCAATTTTATACATGCAAGTGGAATCAAAGACAACTTGGTACGCATAGGTGAAGATGTTGGATAGATAGGAACACAAATCCGGGAAATAATTAGAGGAGTTATTATTATTATCATAAATTAAAATTAAAATTAGAAAACGAATTTATGGTATTCGAAATACTACACACTACAAACAATAAATGATTACGTGTTATTACAAAATCTATATATTTTTGTATCTATCTTTCTCTTTACGTGATATTAATTAAATGATTAGGATTGGTCACCATCACATTCTAGACGTCGGTCAGGTAGTGGTTGAGTTAGTTCAAAATTTTCAACATATTTGGTTTTATTTCTCAATATAACAATAAATTCTCCTCTCAGAAAAATAGTTATGAGCGAAGGCTCAGCTATTTTATATATAAATAATAAGAGTAATGCTATTTGGACACACAACATTGACACACTTAGTTGACATCCGCTAATGTGTCAATGTATCATTTGATCTTCTTTTCTCCTCGTTTTCTGTTTAGCGAATGATACATTGACACATAGCGGGTGTCAACTAAGTGTGTCAATGTTGTGTGTCCAAATAACATTACTCAAATAATAAACCCATTTTAATTCTGATTTCTTCATTTAAAGAAAACTAGCCTCTCTGCACTTTCCGCACCTGTGAGAGGCTTTTTAAAAGAAAAAATTAAATTTATTTTAGAATTAAAAAAGATGATGGGTAGTTGTGTTCCACAAAAAGAGGATATATTATCTGATTTTTCTTTTAATTTTAAAATTTTTTAATATGAAAAAGTGTAAATTTACAATATTATCCTCACTTAATTAATAATTTCAATTCTTAATGTTTGCATTAACAAATGACATTTTCTGGTATTTAGAATGTTTCACAATTCTCAGCCTTTTGTTTTTATATATATATACTTCCCCATCTTTCAAGTCAACCCAAAATAAAAAAAAAAAAAAGAAAAAAAGAAAAAAAGAAAAAGAAAGGCGGCAGAAAGCATAACGGCTATAATTCCATCCGCCGACTCATTCATAAATCAGCCAATACTCAATAGCCCCGTGTACAGAAAGATCATTAGTTTTCCGATTGTACTGCTCCAGACTTTCCCTCTATTTTCAAGCCCTCCTCCTGTCCTGCTTTAACAGAATCCTCTTTGATTCTTTAACTTCGTCATGATCATGGATCCTCCCACACGGAAACCCAACCGCCTACGGAACATCCTCGTACGGATCCTCACCTTCGGTGTCCTGGTCCTGGCCGTCCGATTCGCTTACGTCGTCACACTCGCCTGCGAGTCGTGCGGCTACAACGACTTCTGCTTCTTCCCCGACAACCTCAAACTCCGCGGCGGTGGCGGCGAGGCCTTACGTGTCCGCGGATCCTCCCAGCCACGTGTTCCCGAGCTCTGGACCACCAAGAAGTGGCGCAGAACAGTCGATTACTACTCGGCGATTTTCCAAGGCCTGATCGCCGATGGGTTTCTCTGGCCCAATTTCAAAACCCTCTGCGTCGAAACCCTAACCGGCGAGGACGTCCTGGCACTTAAAGAAAACGGCTTTGTCGACTCGATTGGAGTCTCCAAGAACGCTTATCCGCCGTGGGTCGTTGCCGGCGAGGCCCACCGCCAGCCGTTCGATGAAGCCACGTTCGATTTCGAGTTCTCGGGTCTGGACCGGTCTGGTCGACCCGTGGATTTTTCTGATGAGCTCTGTCGGACTCTGAAACCGGGCGGGTTCTTCGTGGCTCACATTGTGGCTAAAGATTCGTACAGCTTAAATTCTTTTCTCCAATTGTTCAATTGCTGTAGACTCATTCGGTCGCGCGAGATCGACGGTCTGGAAACGACGTCAGTTCGCGAGGTTGTGATGAAGAAAGAGGCTGAATTTTCTGGTGTCAATTCCGGCTATAAATGCTCTGTTCCAGGGTATAAGCGGGAAATAGTGAGAAAGGCAGAGGCTTTGATAGAGCAAGAGCCACTGAAACCTTGGATTGCATTGAAAAGGAACTTGAAGAAGGTAAAGTACTTAACTTCAATGGTGGACATTAGCTATAAGCAGAGGTACGTTTATGTTGATGTTGGGGCTCGTAGCTATGGGTCTAGTATAGGAAGTTGGTTCAAGAAACAGTACCCAAAACAGAACAATAGCTTTGAGGTGTATGCAATTGAGGCTGATAAGGCATTTCACGAAGAGTATAGAACAAAGAAAGGGGTTTCACTTTTGCCTTATGCGGCGTGGGTGAGGAATGAGACCTTGTTCTTTGAGATCACAAGAGACCCAAGTAAGAAAACTGTGGAAAAAGGTAGAGGAATGGGGAGGGTTCAACCGGTGAGGACTTCGTCGAATTATGGGGATAATGTGGATAAGATTGAGGGGTTTGATTTCGCGGATTGGTTGAAGAACACGGTTTCGGAGAGAGATTTTGTGGTGGTGAAGATGGATGTGGAAGGGACTGAGTTTCATTTGATTCCCAGGTTGATTGAGACTGGTGCCATTTGTTTGATTGATGAGATTTTTCTTGAGTGCCATTACAATAGATGGCAGAGGTGTTGTCCCGGTCAGAGGAGCCCCAAGTTCAAGAAGACGTATGGTCAATGCTTGGACCTGTTCAATAAGCTCAGAGACACTGGAGTTCTTGTACATCAATGGTGGTGACTGGTGACCTGTGTATGGTAATTGACTAATAGTTGACTTGTAGTCTTGCAGGAAACATACTAGTTAGAGTTCTTTCTGTTAGGTGTTGCTTGATTCTTTGTAGTGTGTAGGTCGGATTCTTGTTTCTTTGTTTCTCGATTCTTTTATTAGTTCAAATGAAAAATATTCAATGGGATGGTTCATTCTTTTCCCCTGAATTGGCGTCAGCTGGGGATCACATCTTAGCTTAAATTGAGGAAAGCCTGATTGAGTGGAGAGGGGCCATTCTCCCGAATATTATGGAAGGTCTCTGTATTCGCATGGCTAACTTTGATAGTTACATTATATTCTATTAATAGGTTTGATGATCTCTCTCTTTCTCTCAGCATCTGGTCTCATTTTCTTTTCATTCATATCTTTCTTTTTCTTTCTTTTTCCCTCTCCCTATTCCGTTTGTTGTTTCTTTGGTAAGAATTCGATCTTGTTTTCCTTATGTTCTATGAGAAGTTAACGTTTTCTGTAAGCCACAACAATGAGTTTGGGAACCGTCACTGGGCCATACACCGAAGAATTTTTGGTGTGCCAATCTATCCACAACATATGCCCCAAAAGTATATGGCATGACATCCATATTTTTGATTATGCCTTACCTGTTCTACTGGTTCAGACCATTCTAATTTTCTTTGTTTCAAGATTTATCTACTTTGTATTAAGGCCTCTTCAACAAAGTATGATGATGGCACAACTTTTGGTGAGCTCTTCCCGTTCTCTCCTCTCTCTCTCTCTCTCTCTCTCTCTCTCTCTCTCTCTCTCTCTCTCTCTCTCTCAACCAATAGTATACACCAACATGTATTGCATGACACAAAATTTATCCCCGGGGGGGTGTCAAACCGAGGGTCAAATTGCTTAAATCAAAGGAGAAAGAGAAAGATAGGAAAGACGTCAAGTCAAGCCATGTACTACTATTATGCATCCAAGAATTTCATTTTAGTTCTACCCTATTGTTTGCACATTGTGGCAATGTTAATTGTTAACCTCTGTTTAAATGGTGGTCACCGATCTATCTTACTTAAATTAGAATTTAAATGGAGTGTGGATATTGCTACAGTAAGAGTAAATTGATCAAATTAAAATATTACAGAACAAAAGTGAAGTTCAGTCAAAATATATCGATGCAAACTTGTAATTGACTTCATATATTAATTACTTCACAAGTTTCTCATGCTAGAGTAATGCAGGGTAGACAGCTTCATGTAAACTTGCTAGAACAGTAAGACAATTGCAAGAAACATAGTATTCATCTATCTCAAGATAGGAATGCCTACAAAGTATGATAGTAGCAATTAACTCTTCCGCCAGATCGATTGCCCAGAAGGCGAATGATTGAACAGTTTTCAGCCTTGTAAAAGCTTGAGGCTGTTTTGCTAATCCTCTTTTTTAAACTATGAATACAAGATACCCATTTTACACAACTAGAATAATCCAAATTGCTTTGCCTGCGATTGTTCTTGTTCTTTTGCTCTGCTGTATATGTCTTGATTGTAGTGATGTGATGATTTACTTCACCCAGGCTGGTATTATAATAGGTCCCACCATTCTAGGGCGGTACGTGACGTTTATGCGTTACTTGTTCCCTCCAGAAGGCAGAGTGACTCTTCAAATATTTGCAAATTTGGGTTTCATGCTTCACTTCTTCATACTAGGAGTTCAGTTGAATGCAAACTTACTGAAAAAGGTAGGAACTAATGCTGCACTAATAGGGAGCCTGGCTTTTGCTATGCCTTATGTTATTGGTGGCTTGACCTACTTGACCATGCGGTCCCTAATGCCTATGGACCAGACATTAAGAACTGGCCTTGTAGTGGTAGTGACAGCGAATTCCCTTTCTTCCTTTCCTGTTATTATCAGCCTCCTTTCTGAGTTAAATATTCTCAATTCGGAACTGGGACGCTTAGCCATCTACACCTCGATGGTCAGTGATTTGTGCTGCGTGTGTATGGCTACAACTTTGACAACAGTTGGTGCATTCCGCGAACACTCCAAATGGAATTCATTATCATCTATGTTCTGGATGGTCTTCTTTGTTTCTGTTATTCTTTTTGTTTTGCGGCCTTTCATACTATGGTTAACCCAAAAAACCCCAGAAGGACAACAGTTGGAGGAGTTTCACTTCTTCGTCATTCTTGTACTTGTCTTTGGGTGTGCCTTCTGTAGCCAGTATCTTGGCCGGCAACCTGCATTTGGCCCTTTATTGTTGGGCATTGTCTTGCCTGAAGGACCACCGATAGCAACAACCGTGGTAAAGAAGCTCGACACCATCACAAATGGGCTGTTCATTCCCGTTTTCTTTGCAATTAGTGGCTTGACTACAGACTTAATGGCCTTCCGAGGACGGAGAGCTTTGGCCATAACCGAGTTAGTCATCATTATGGGATATGTGGGGAAGTTCCTGGGCACACTTCTGCCTGCACTTTATTTCGGAGTTCCTTTCCGGGATGCCACATCTCTTGCTCTAATCATGTGTTGCAAAGGCATCATCGATGTTGCTATATATAATGCATGGAGGGACGGCAAGGTGATTCGATAACCCCCTGCCCCTATCTTGTTCTTTACATTTGTTTCTTCCAATTGGCAAAGTTTGTGGGTTTTTCATTATTTTGCTAATTTATGTACCTGCTTATTCAATCTTGCACAGATCATGGATGACCTTTGTTTTGGCCTTCTCTTAATTACAATGCTGATTGTAACCGGCATTGCCAGAATTATGGTAGGTCGTCTCTACGATCCATCTAGGAGGTACACAGCCTACGGGAGAAGGACCATTCTCAACTCTAGCAACAACAGCAGGCTCCGGATTTTGGTCTGTATCCAAAATGACGAACATGTCCCGGGCCTCATAAACCTCCTTGAAGCCTCTAATCCCACGAGGTTCAATCCCATTACAGTCTTCGTTCTACACTTGAGTGAACTCACTGGCCATGCAGTCGCTTCGCTTGTTCCCCACCACCATCTGAAGAAAGTTACATCTCAGGCCACCAGTTCTGAACACATTGTCAACGCCTTCAACAGATACGAGCAGCGCCAACAAGGGAGTGCTCTGGTGCAGCACTTCAACGCAATTGCACCCTATTCAAGTATGCATGACGATGTATGCAGTTTGGCACTGGACAAGAGTATCACCATTGTAATCCTTCCCTACCACAAGCAATGGAAAATATTTGGATCAGTAGGAGCAACAAACCGTTCCATTAAATATGTCAACGGAAAAATCATGAACAAGGCTCCTTGCTCTGTTGGCTTCCTGATTGACCGTGGCCAACTAGGTGGTAACCCCTCTGTCGTAATAGGGAAGACATTTTATCGAATCGCCTTACTTTTCTTCGGCGGTGTGGATGATTTGGAGGCACTTGCCTATGGCAGACGCATGGCTGAGCATCCGAATATCAGCTTCACACTGGTTCGATTCAAACACGAAAAAGTGCACACCGAAAAGGGGGAGATTAATCCTGAACACGAACTGATACGCGAGTACACAATCAGTGCAGCAAGGAGCAAGGAGAAAAACCAGTACAGAGAGGAGACTGTGAAAGACGGGTCTGAAACTACGCAGATAATACGTTCTATGGAGGATGGTTTTGATTTGGTGATTGTGGGTTGCCACCATGATCCAGAGTCACCACTTTTATTAGGCCTAATGGATGCAGATTGGGTGGAGTGCCCTGAGCTTGGGGTCATCGGAGACATTCTAGCCGCTACAGATTTTACATTTTCAGTTTTGGTGGTGCAACAACAGCCACCAACATCCACTTGCAGCAGATCAGTACAATCGCTTGTCTTTCCTGCTTCCTTTGATGATGGAGGAGATTGTCCACCACCTCACTCTACAAATCCAATAAGTAGTGATGAGTCAAAAAGATGCCCAGTCTAGCATGTCCTTCACTTTCAGAGTAGTGTTTTTCTTTCTGTAGAAATAGGAGGTCTGTTCAGTAGGATGCTTTTGTTTTTATCAAACAAAGTGTATATTGTTTTAGCACCAAGAGTTCTTCTATGTACAGGATGATGAAGAAGAGACACGTGAGAAAATCTTATTTATACTCAATTTTCTTAAGTTTCTGATTCCATTTATTGACATTTGGGGTGTAAAAGGTTTTATTCTCAGATTCGTTAAGTGCTCCGATTTTAGGTTTTAAGTGAACACAATGGAAATGACATATCTTTCTATTGTTGTGAATTAATAACAAACTCACTGCCCTTAAAGATCTTGTTGTTGATGGACTTTAGACAAAGAACTCAATGATGGATGAGTCTTACACACACACACACAAATTAACCAAGCACAAATGACACAAGTGTTTATAGAGGTTCAGGAAATTGCCTACATCCTCTTTGGTGATCACCTTGAGAAATTTCACTAATGAAGATAGGTTACAACTTTGGTTTACAAAAGGAAACCCCCTTAGAACACTACCCTCACAATCTGTTTCTCTCACACCCTTGCTCAACACCTTGATACACTTTGAGAACTAACTTACTCTCCCCTTGGCTCTCTTGACAAAACTAAAACTCCTTAGTCTCTAACAACTCAGAATACCAGCTTATCCCACTTACAATTATTCAACTTGTTTTCTCCTCTTGTGTTATCTTACTTCACCCCATTTCCTACACAAGCCAATGGACATAAGATAAGGCACCATCTTTGTCCTCCACGTTCCTCCTTTAGTCAATAACTTAGACTAAATGTCAGATCAAGTAGGTAAATAACATTCCACTCAGCCACCTCCCACTTACACCAGAAAATGGAGAGTGATTTCTTTGAAATAAGATAACCAATTAGCCATGAGTGCTCTCCCAACTATCCAGCAGGTAGTCAACGTTCTTACACCTCAGAAGTGACCCACAAAGCCTCTGAAATCATGTGGAAAGCGATAGCCATCGAAAACACAGTTGAAAACACGTAAGAAAACGTCACAGCACGACTGGAACGACCGGTCGCCAGGAGCTGGCGACCGGTTGTTGCTCCTTGGTTTAGCTCCAGACTTCAATCTGCTCAAAAACGACCGGTCGCAAATGTCACGCGACCGGTCGCTCGTGCTTCCTGCGACCGGTCGCAAAGAACCGCGACCGGTCGCTCCTTGGGTTAGCTCCAGGACTTCGAATCTGCTCAAAAATGACCGGTCGTAAATCCCCAACGACCCGGTCGCTTTAGGCAGTTTCAAATTCTTCCTTCGAGCGCCAAAACCTTTGTATCCTTTAGGTGAGCCATTTTTTCCAACAATCTCCACCATGGCGAGCCTAATACTCCTTGTGGATATCATTGCCGTCTAGGACATCTTTAATGTCTTGAGAATCGTCCTAATAACTCTCAAGAACTCCACCTCAATCTTTAGCATGTAACAAGATTGAGCAAGCTCAAACAATGCTTGAACTTTGCTGTTGTGACTGGCTTTGTTAGACAATCTGAAGCGTTCTCCTTTGTATGAACCTTAATTATAGTGATGTCTCCATCATTCACCCAATCCCTTATCCGGTGGTAACGTACATCAATGTGTTTGGACCTTCCATGGAACACTTGATTCTTCACTAAACATATAGCACTTTGACTGTCACTTTGAATCACCACCAAGTCTTGAGCTATTCCGAATTCCTTTGCCAATCTCTTCAGCCATACCGCTTCTTTTGAAGCTTCCGTTAAAGCCATATACTCCGCTTCCGTAGTAGACAAGGCACTAACCGATTGTAACACCGCTCTCCAACTAATCGGTCCTCCACCACAAGTGAAGACATATCCTGTGGTGGATCTCCTCTTGTCTAGATCTCCAGCATAATCAGAATCTACAAACCCCGACACACATGCTTTTCCTTGTTGTCTTTCAAACAATATCCCAAGCCTTTTGGTGCCCTTCAAGTACCTTAGAATCCATTTTGCTGCTGTCCAATGTTGCCTTCCAGGATTCGCCATATACCTTGACACCACACTAACGGCTTGGGCTAAGTCGGGGCGTGTGCACACCATTGCATACATGAGACACCCTACCAAGCTTGCATATGGAACTTTACTCATTTCCTCCTTCTCCACATTCGTAGAAGGACATTCTTTAGCACTTAACTTAAAATGCTCCTCCAAAGGAGTAGACACCGGCTTGCAATCCATCATATTGAACCTTTCAAGTACCTTGGAAATGTACTTGCTTTGTGACAGCCACAACTTGCCTTCATTTATGTCTCTCCTTATCTCCATTCCTAGGATCTTTTGTGCAGGCTCCAAGATCCTTCATGTCAAACTCCCTTCCAAGCAATGTCTTCAAATTCTGGATTTTTGACATGTCTTTACATGCAATTAGCATGTCATCAACATAAAGAAGCAAAAGGATGAAGTTACCATCCTTGAATGCATGAAAGTAAACACAACAATCAGATTCACATCTTCTATATCCAATCTTCATCATGTAAGAATCAAAGCATTTATTCCACTGTCTTGGAGATTGCTTCAGCCCATATAAAGACTTCTTCAAACTAAAAACCAGATTTTCCTTCCCTGCTTCAATGAACCCTTGAGGTTGGCACATGTAGATGTCTTCCTCCAATTCACCATGAAGGAAAGCAGTCTTCACATCCATTTGCTCCACCTCCATGTCCTCTTGTGCTACTATGGAGAGTAGTAGCCGTATAGAAGTATGTTTCACACGGAGAGAAAATTTCATCATAATCAACTCCCTCCTTTTGCAAGAATCCTTTTGCCACCAACCAAGCTTTGAATAAGGTGGCACCCTTCTCATGCATTTCTTCTTTCTTCCTAAACACCCATTTGCAGCCAATAACCTTGCGACCTTTGGGTTTAGGAACTAACTCCCAAACTGAGTTTTGGTGTAGAGATTCCATCTCTTGCATCATAGCTTTCATCCAACTTTCCCGTTCCTTGTTCTCAACAGCTTCTTGGAACGTGGTTGGTTCTTCTTCACTAGCATTTAGGGCATAGTGAACTGCATCCATCTCCCATCCAAACCTTTGAGGTGGTTTGATGGTTCTCTTGGGCCTGGACCGAGCTATAGATGATGGCTCCACCTGTTCTTGAGCCTCTTCTTCTTCTTCTTGAGTGTGTTGTTGATGCTGCCCAGCTTCTTCCTCTTCAATGCCAGACTCCCACCTCCTCCTGAACGTCTTCAGTTGGCTGTTCTGAGAAGTCTTTCTTGACACCTTCTTGAGTGGAACTTCAATGGTTGTTTCTTTCTCAACAACATCCTCCTTTGCCTCTGAATTCTTGACTTTGTTCATAGGTATGGTCTTCTCATCAAACACAACATTTCTGCTGAGTATCTTCTTGTGGTTCACAGGATCCCACAGCTTGTAGCCCTTCACACCACTCTCAAATCCAATGAAAATCCATTCAAGAGACTTTGGCTTCAACTTGGATCTTTCATCACTAGGAATAAGTGCATATGCACTGCATCCAAACACCTTAAGATTCGAATAATCAATTGACTTATTAGACCATACCTCCTCTGCACATTTGAACTCAAGATTTCTTGAAGGCGATCGGTTAACCAAATAGGCAGCGTGGTTAACCGTTTCTGCCCAAAAAGATTCGGGCAACCCTGCATGAATTCTCATACATCTCTCACGCTCCATGAGAGTTCGGTTCATCCTCTCCGCAGCTCCATTTTGTTGGGGTGTCTTCTTCACGGTAAAGTGCCTCTTAATGCCTTCACTTTTGCAAAACTCAAGGAACTTGCTGTCCTTATATTCACCACCATTGTCACTCTTTAGGATCTTGATCTTTCTTCCGATTAGGTTCTCTACTTCCGCCTTCCACTCTTTGAATTTGGTGAAGACCTCAGATTTCTCCTTCATGAAGTAGACCCAAACCTTCCTGGAAAAATCATCCAAGAAAGTCACAAAATAGCGAGCTCCACCATTCGATTTAACCGGTGATGGCCCCCAAACATCCGTGTGAATATAATCTAGCACACCCGTGCTTTCTTCCTCTTTGTTTCGCTGCTTGAAAGCTATCTTTGATTGCTTTCCCATGGTACAAAATCTGCAGAACTCAAGCTTGCAACTTTGAACACCTTTCAACAATTTTCTGTTGTGTAGTTCCTGCATGCCCCTCTCACTCATGTGCCCTAGCCTCAAATGCCAAAGCTGAGTTTCATCTTCCGAGTCCTTGCTTGTAGATACAGCTGCTCCACCTATGATTGTTGTACCACACAACCTATATAGACAATTAGGTTGAATTTCTCCCTTCATAATCACAAGTGAACCTTTTGAGACTATGAGTTTCCCTCCATTTGCTTTGAATGAATAACCATTCTTATCAAGAGTTCCAAGGGAAATGAGATTCTTACGCAACTTTGGAATGTGCCTTACCATTCCAAGTGTCCTAACAGCCCCATCATGCATCTTCACCTTGATTGTACCGGTGCCTTTGACTCTACACATAGAGCCATCCCCCATCATCACTTCACTACTATCTTCTTTCTCATACGTGTCAAACCACTCCTTGTTTGAGCACATATGATATGAGCACTCGGAATCCAAAATCCAATCGGAAGAGGAACACCTTGAAGAATTAGCCAATGCATTTGTTTTAACATTGCTATTAACACACAAAAGCTCACCATCACTTTCTGTGACATCCTCAGCTGTGTTTGCTGCATTCTTCCCTTTGTTCTTCTTCTTCTTCCATATGGGGCAATTCTTTTTCCAATGCTCTTTTGACCCACACTCGAAACAACCTTCCTTTGCCTTGGATTTGGACCTTCCTCTATTGCCTTTCTTGCCTTCACGCTTCTTTGAACGGCCTCTCTCTCCGGTCTTTGCAACTAGACCTTCGCCTTGAGAGTTTTCTCCAGAACGTTGAGTCATCCTATGGTGTGTCATGATGTCTTGCACCACAGGCTCAAAATCAAGAGTAACCTTCCCGAACATAAGAGTGGTTCGGAAGTGTTTATAGGACGGAGGTAAGGATGTCAACAACATAAGAGCCTTATCCTCCGGACTATAATTCACATCCATTCTCTGCAAGTCAGCAACACATCTATTGAAACTACTTAGATGTTCCATTAGATTTCCTCCCTCATCCATCTTAAGATTCAGGAGCTCTTCCTTAAGGAAGAGTTTGTTGGACAACGATTTCCCTGCAAACATTTCTTCGAGCTTCTCCCATGTTTGCTTCGCCGTATCCTTTATCACGTTGATGAGCACCTCATCGGAGAGGTAGTTTTCGATGGCTCCTCTGGCTAACTCGTCAAGAACTCCCCACTCATCATCCGTCATGCTTGCTGGCTTCTTCTCCTTGCCAACCAACACAACATGGAGTTGTTGTGTAAGAGCTGACTTCATCCTTCGTTGCCAAAGAGTGAAGTTCTCCTTCCCTGTGAAAGGCTTTAACTCCACCTTCATGCTTGCTACCTGTGGTTGCTTCACATGCTATGAACTGCTACCACTCTCAGCTTCTAAGTCACTTGCCATCTTCAACACACTAGCACTCCAAGAGAAGAACTAGCTCTAGCTGCCAAACACAGCTCTGATACCACTTGTTGTGAATTAATAACAAACTCACTGCCCTTAAAGATCTTGTTGTTGATGGACTTTAGACAAAGAACTCAATGATGGATGAGTCTTACACACACACACACAAATTAACCAAGCACAAATGACACAAGTGTTTATAGAGGTTCAGGAAATTGCCTACATCCTCTTTGGTGATCACCTTGAGAAATTTCACTAATGAAGATAGGTTACAACTTTGGTTTACAAAAGGAAACCCCCTTAGAACACTACCCTCACAATCTGTTTCTCTCACACCCTTGCTCAACACCTTGATACACTTTGAGAACTAACTTACTCTCCCCTTGGCTCTCTTGACAAAACTAAAACTCCTTAGTCTCTAACAACTCAGAATACCAGCTTATCCCACTTACAATTATTCAACTTGTTTTCTCCTCTTGTGTTATCTTACTTCACCCCATTTCCTACACAAGCCAATGGACATAAGATAAGGCACCATCTTTGTCCTCCACGTTCCTCCTTTAGTCAATAACTTAGACTAAATGTCAGATCAAGTAGGTAAATAACATTCCTACTCAGCCACCTCCCACTTACACCAGAAAATGGAGAGTGATTTCTTTGAAATAAGATAACCAATTAGCCATGAGTGCTCTCCCAACTATCCAGCAGGTAGTCAACGTTCTTACACCTCAGAAGTGACCCACAAAGCCTCTGAAATCATGTGGAAAGCGATAGCCATCGAAAACACAGTTGAAAACACGTAAGAAAACGTCACACACGACTGGAACGACCGGTCGCCAGGAACCGCGACCGGTTGCTCCTTGGTTTAGCTCCAGACTTCGAATCTGCTCAAAAACGACCGGTCGCAAATGTCACGCGACCGGTCGCTCGTGCTTCCTGCGACCGGTCGCAAAGAACCGCGACTGGTCGCTCATTGGGTTAGCTCCAGGCTTCGAATCTGCTCAAAAACGACCGGTCGCAAATCCCCAACGACCGTCGCTTTTAGGCAGTTTCAAATTCTTCCTTCAAGCGCCAAAACCTTTGTATCCTTTAGGTGAGCCATTTTTTTCCAACATCTACAACATGGTGGACTTTTGATAGTTATAGAAATCCAAATCGAGATAATTATTAAGTTAAAGTTTGTCACAAATGATGTAAGTTTACGAATGAAATAACCGTACGTTACAACGTGATTCATTTTAGAGTTCTAGAATGCCTCTTTTTCTGGACAGTCTCTACATCAAAATAATTTTGGCCAACTCATTCTTTCTGTATAACCCATTTTCTCTAGAAAACCAATGTCAGTCAGTTAACATTAATGAATCCGATGAATAAATTATTGTAGAGTCCTGGAATACAGTGATGTGTGGCATAGAAAAGAATTTTAAAAAAGCATTCAAACACAAACGAATTATCAACTACTTAATCAGACTGTTTTCATAATATTTGTACCAAACCCAATAACAAGAGCCTACATAACTGACTTCGGTTGCCTTGGCAAATTCCGTTTTTCTACTCATCTGTCACATTATACCCTTTGAATGTAAACGAACTTTGGTTTCTAGAAATTCAAAGTCTATGCTGGAAGGTTAATAAACCACATTACTGTTACATATGCCTTACACATTTTCTCAAGGCAATACATATTTATATATTGGGTTTAACTTTGCAGAAGGGAAAACAAAACTTACATCGCCACCTTTGCCTTTTTTATCAGAGAGAGAGAGAGAGAGAGAGGAGGCTGCCAGGCACGAAACCATGGCGTCGGGCAACCTAACTTTAACGCTCAAGAACATGACTCAGTGTGTTGAGTTCCCTCCTCACATACATTCCGCGGGGATTTTCAGCTACAAAACATCTACCGGGTTACCGTATACCCTTCCTAATCTGGAGATGCAGATGGTCTTAATCTTTTGCATGACACAAGCCTTTTATTTCGTTCTGAGATATTTCGGAGTTCCAAGATTCAGCACCCAAGTTATTGTACGTGCTTCTTTCTATCTCTCTTATTTTAAAAGAATTATTGTTTGTACTTGTTGGAAATTTGGCTCACCTAAGGATACAAAGTCCTCTTTTGTGTGCTATGGATTTCTACCTATATTCCATGACATGGTTGACTCATTTCTAGAAGAATTTTGGAGTTGCCCATGTGAGTAAATATTGGCTTGCCATCTTTGTCAAAAATAGGTGACTTGTTTGGTGGCACAAAATGGTGGAATGTTTGGTAGCCATCCATGGTTAAGTTTGGTAGCCAACATTTGAATAGTGTGAGGTTGCATTCACACTCTTGCATATTTGGCTATATAAAGGGGTTTAGCATGCAAGAATAAAATCATGGCTTAAGAGTTCTCTAGTGTATCAAAGTGTTGAGCAAGGGGTGAGAGAGAAAAGAGAGCTTGGGGAGAGAATAGAGTTCTAAGGGGGTTTCTTTGTAAACCAAAGTTGTAACTTATTCTTTCATTAGTGAATTTCTCAAGGGGATCACCAAGAGGATGTAGGCAATTGCTGAACCTCTATAAATTCTTGTGTCATTTTGTGCTTGGTTAGTTTCTCAAGTGTAGTGTGTGTGATTTATCCATAATTGTGTTTGTCACAAAGTCCATCAACAACAAGATCATTAGGGAGGAACCAATCAAAAAGTGGAAAGTGGGAGCACAAGTGAGTGTGTGAAGAGGCAGGTGAAAGGAAGGAGGTGAAGAGCCATGCAGAGGCACAACAACAGAAGGTGGAGTAAAGCCCAGGAAGAAACCACGCTTGGCAAAGGAGGAGAAAGCCTTACATAGCAAAAATAGCATTGTTGGGAGGCAAGGAAGAGCAGAAATGAAGAGGAGGGGGTGCTAGAAGAGCGAGACCATAAAACATACAGAGAGGTGCCATCAACGGATGAGAAACAAAAAGGGAGAAAAAGATGTCAGAAGCAAAATCCTCAAGAAACAAACCGAGAGAGAAGGAACAAACAAACAAAACACTGCAAAAAGGAAGGAAAACGAGGAAAGACAGCCACCCGCTAAAAAAACAAGCGAAAACCGAATGAGGAGGGCAAGATGTGATGAAAAGGACAAGAGGAAAAAGGCTGAGAAGGTGAAGAGTGGAGGCAAGAGAAGGGAGAATAAATAAGAAATGAAGGGTGCAGGGGAAAAGGAGGGAAGAGGGAAGAGAAAAGAAAAGCAAAGAAAATGAGAAGGAAGCAAAAAAGGAAGAGAAGGAAAAAGCCAAGGAAACCCAAAGTGTGTGAAAAATGAGAAATAGGGAAGAAGGATGAAAAGTGGGAAAAAAAGAGGTTTTGGGCAAAAGAAAAAAGGTGGGAAAAAAGACCACAAAAAAACGGAAAAAACAAGGCGAGAAACAGGAACAAGGTGGATGAAGGAAAAAAAAAAAAAGTTGGGTGGAACAGGTGGTGAAAGTGGAAAAAAAAAAGAAAAAAACAAAAAAAAAAAAAAAGTGGACAACATAAAGGGCTGAAAAGGTGAGAGGTGGAAAAAAAGGGAAGAAAAAGAGATGAGGGAGGAGGCCTGAAGGAAAAACATGAGGTAGCAAAAGGGAAAAGAAAAAAAAAAAAGGGGACAGAGCAAAAAACAAAAAAAAAGTGGATGGATGAAAAAGACAAAGAGAGAAGGAAAAAAAAACAAAAGAAAGTGGTAAGGGGAAGTGAAAAGGTAGAAAAAGCAAAAAGAGAAGGAAAAAATTGCAGGGACAAAGAAACCAAGTTAGACTGGGTGAGCCCCACAAACAAAAAGTAACCATTCAAAAAACAAAATAAAAAACACACGCGCCTATTTATCACCAAACATCCTCTTTTTCTGTTCCCCCCTGGCAGCCGCCAACGTGGTGGACAAATGTAGTGGAGCAAACCATTGAATGGATAAAAGGGGTTAGCATAAAAGGAAAGAGTGAAAATAAAGGGTAGAGAAAAGCGGGATAGGGTTTTGCAAATTTACTTATTCTTCATTATAATGGGTAAAATGCAATTCTACCTCTAATTCTTTGTCATTTTTGCTTGTTATTTCATGTTTTTTTATCCTATGGTGAAAGTAAAAGAATAGGGAGTGATTTTTGTTAATAACAGTACTGACCACAAATTATTGCTTATCAAACAAATTATTGTACGTTGTTAAACGACTTTTTGAGTTCCATTGCCATGAACCAGTTATTCTTTTGTCCTTAGATTATTTAATTGTATTGTCACTGAATCAATGAGATGATTTATTGTTGAGCAGACAGGCATAATCCTCGGCCCTACACTGCTTGGACACTTCAAATTTTTCGGGGAATACCTGTTTAATGTAAACAGTCAAGAAATACTTGGTGTGCTGGCTGAGTTTGGTTACGGATTCTTTATGTTTGTCATTGGCGTGAAAATGGATTTGGGAATGATCCACAGGACAGGGCAAAAGGCCTTGTGCGTCGGTGTGGCATGCATTGTGGCGCCTTTGGTAGTCGGTATGCTTGTTCGAACCAAGCTCACCTCTTCTTTCTTCAACCTAACCGAACAAGAAATGTTCAGGCTTCCATTTGTGACTGTGATAAATTGTATGACTCCTTTTCCGGTTGTTGCTCTTCTCCTTGAGGAGCTGAAGATCTTGAATTCGGAGATCGGGAGATTAGGCATGTCTGCAGCACTGGTCAGTGACATATTTAGTGGGTTCCTGCAATTTGTGGGCAAAATGGTTAAAATGATAAAAGAGAATAGTAGAGAGGATACTATAACGATGGTTGGGGCAAGCATTGGCTATATCATCGTTGTCGTGGCCTTACTCAGGCCGGCAATGTATTGGGTGATCAAGCAGACACCAGAAAACAGGCCTGTCAAGAAAACCTATGTCAACATCATCATCATGCTTATGCTTACATCCGGGGTGCTTTCGCATATGTATGGTCAAGGTTTTCATTTTGGTCCTTTTATATTTGGTTTGGCTGTCCCAGCCGGACCACCGTTGGGATCAGCTATTGAAGAGAAGCTCAATTTGTTCGTTTCGGATGTGCTTCTGCCCATCTTCGTGACTGCATGTTCCATGAGGACAGATTTTTGGTCACTGAAATATTTAAGCACCGACGCATACACCCAAGTCAATGGAATCCTCCTTGTCGTCGTTCTTGTGACCAAATTCTTTGCCTCCATTGTTCCTCCATTGTATTGCCGCATGCCCTTCAGTGATGCATTGGCAATTGCTCTCATTTTGAGTTGCAAAGGCATCGTCAACCTTTCCGCCTATACTGACTACAGAGACAATCTGGTACCTGCTCCTTTTCTCTGTCGAACATTTTAGTGACTGTCTCTAAAACTTAGTAAAACAGTAATTCATGCTAGAAGAACGTATTCTCTGATCACATTGCATTAGCTAACCACTTTCTTATTAACAACTGTCTCTATTTTTTTTTTTCTTAAACAGACCATCTCAGATCCATCATTTGCTTTGGCAATTACTAGCGTTTTAGTGACTGCAACTTTTGTACCAATTGCGGTGAAGTACCTCTATGATCCTTCAAGGAAATACGCAGGCTACCAGAGAAGGAATATGATGCATTTGAAACCCAATGCTGAGCTCAAAATTCTTTCATGCATTCATAGGTCAGCCAACATGCCTGCAGTCATCAATCTACTTGATGCAGCATGTCCATCTAAAGAGAACCCCATAGCTGTCTATGTTCTTCACCTCATTGAATTAGTTGGCAGAGCCTCCCCTGTTTTTATCTCCCATCAAATGCAGAGAAAATCTTCTTCCAATGTTTCATACTCAGACAATGTCATTCTCTACTTCAATCACTTCGTTAGAGAAAATCTTGGGGCCGTATCTCTAAGCACCTTCACATCAATCTCTGCCCCAAAATACATGCATGAAGACATATGCACCGTTGCATTGGACAAGCTTGTGTCCCTAATCGTGCTCCCATTTCACCGGAGATGGTCTGTTGACGGTTCTGTGGAGTCAGAAGACCACAACACCAGGATCCTGAATTGTAGTGTCCTAGATAGAGCCCCATGCTCTGTTGGAATCCTTGTGGACCGCGGCCATTTAGGCCAGTCCTCCATTATAGCACCCGGGTCATCCTTCTCTGTGGCTATAATCTTCTTGGGAGGTAAAGATGATAGGGAGGCACTAGCATTTGGGAAAAGAATGACCAACGACTCGACGATTAGCCTAACTGTGATCCGGCTTGTTGCCTCGGCTGATGAAGTCGATGGTTCGAAATGGGATAATGTACTTGATGCAGAGGAATTAAAGGGTTTTCGATATAATGATGTGCGGGAGGGGTTTGTGATATACTTGGAGGAAGTTGTAGAAGATGGACCTCAGACGGCTTTATTACTTCGGTCTATTGTGGATGACTATGACCTAATTATAGTAGGGAGAAGGTTTAATGTGAATTCTCCTCAGACATCAGGGCTTTCAGAATGGAGTGAATTTCCAGAGCTAGGGACTATAGGGGACTTGCTTGCCTCACCAGATATCACTTGCAGAGCTTCTGTTCTAGTGGTACAGCAGCAAAAGATGGTGACACAATAACATGGCTGCCTGCCCCTGCCTGGCTTAAGTTCAAGACTTTTAATTTATTAAGTATTTTAGCCTCACTGCCCAAGTACAAAGATGTTCATCACCATGAGGATGATTATGTGAGCGCTTGAATCCTTAGCATTTAGGAAAAATTTCATTGACATTTTTTTTTTCATGTATCAATTCAAGACTAAGAAATGTTCTCTCCTATTGACCTGATTTATTTGCATCAAATTCTTAAGTTTCAAAGCTTTCAAAAAGAGAAAATATGAAGGCAATATAACAGTTCAGAACAGAGAAAAAATCCTATGGATGATATTAATTATCTCTAAATACTATAAGGACGAACAAATTCAAAATGTAAAAATTGTTTAAGAGAAGTGATCAATAGCCATAGCACCTTCGCCTTGGTCCCAGGCTAGATGATGGTGGCGGTTTCGGGTGTATCTTCTGAAAACATGGGGGTTTTTCTCTTTTTTCTCCACTTTTGCACGATGGGTGGGTTCAAGGCTTACAAAGTCTGTCTCCAGTTTTTTCATGTTCATTCTTTTACATTTTGTTGTTGTTGAGGAAAATAGAAGTTCATTGAATCAGAGAGGGCAATTACAGAAATTGTACATCAAGGAAATCCTTAATCAAGGAGGGTATTTTTGAAAGGTAGTAAGGGAAAAAAGGAATGGGAATCGGATCAATTACTCCCCTAGTTGATTTGATTCCTGATTTGGAGGGGATGTGATTACAGATTTTGAGGTAGGGCCCACATATTTTTTCATTCCTGGTTTTATTCGTATTTTTCCCGTTTCATATTTTACTAACCATGAAAGAATGTGAGAGGCTAAGATTATTTCTTACTTGTTGAATGCAAGATGGTGATTTTTCAATTTCTTTGCTAACCAAAACAACAATTTTAAAGGTTTTCAGGTATAATAGTCAGAGGTGGTAGTATTCTTCATGTAACATGTTGTTTGAAAAGTGAAGCAATAACCAGGACCACTCCAACTCAGGATGGAATTCTCTACAACAAATAATGTGTGCAGCAAGTAACATAATTTAGTAGCACTGAGAGAACGAGTTAGATCAAAAACAAACATTCCCACGAAAAAAAAGAGGAAAAATTGAACTCTCATATTGAAGATAAATTTGTAGATGGAAAGAGGCCTTGGAATTTCGCTAGGGGGAAAGACAAGATTAGGCCGCCTAATGGCTAGGCAGGTCCTTTTTAGTTTGTAATTTTTAAAAGAAATAGTATAGCCGTGGGGCTGGTCCTCTCTTCTTTTTTTAAAAAAAATAAATAGTATAGCCGGGCGGCTTTACTATTTAAATTTAATATTTACGGAGAATAGCCGAGCGACGATACTTGGGGTCCTCTTTGTTTATTTTTTTAATAAAAAAAAATAGCCGCACGGCTATACTATTTGAATATAGTATCCCTATTTAAAAAGCATGGCGGCTATACTAAAGTCCTTTGAAAAAAAAATTATTTTCTTTTATCTATAAGAGTTGTTTAGAGCATTATCAATTCCAATTCGGCAATTACCCAAGTATCTATTGTCCATTTTTGAGATTTTACTTTTCCACAGTTATTATAAAGAATTTAGCATTTTGACGTATTTATTACCCATATAAAGAATTTAGCATTTTGACGTTTAATACTTGTATTATACATATTTAATACCCATATAAAGAATTTATCATTTTGACGTTTAATACTCGTATTATACATATTTATTACCCATATAAAGAATTTAGCATTTTGACGTTTAATACTTGTATTATACATATACATATATATTTTTCAATTATACTTCCGTTTTCAGTACACGTCTTAAAGACTTTGTTAAATAAATATTTTTTAAAACAAACATACAATACACGTATTGTACACGTACGTACGTATTTGTTATGTGTAATACACATGTTTTTTTTTTACAAAATTTTCAATAATACAAACAAAATTCACATATTATACACATAATTTTCACATATTATATAAAAATAATATATATTTAAATTTTTTAAAAATTATACAGTGGCCGAACTTTTCCGTTATAACATCCCAAAAATTTTCCAAGTAAAACACTACGTATTTTATTCATATTTTTCTTGTTCCGTATTTTACTAATATGAAAGAATGTGAAAGGCTAAGATTATTTCTTACTTGTTGTAACAAAGATGCAAGATGGTGATTTTGCAGTCTCTTTGCAAACCAGAACAATAATTTCAAACAAGGATTTACGGGTATAATAGTAAGAGGTGGTAGCATTCTTTATGTAAAGTGTTGTTTGAAAAGTGAAGCAATTACCAAGACCACTCCAACTCAGGATGCAATTCTCTACAACAAATAATGTGTGCAGTAAAAGAATTTAGTAACACTTTAGAGAACGAGGTAAATCAAAGGCAAACATTCCTACGAAAAAAAAGAGAAAAAAATTGAACTCTCAAATTGAAGACAGATTTGTAGATGGAAAGAGGCATTGGAATTACGCAAGGGGAAAGAGAAGATTCGGGCTCCTTATCGATTGGTGGGCCCCTTTGTTTGTAATTTTTAAAGAAATAGTATAGCCACGTGGCTATACTTGGGGTCATTTTTTGTTAAAAATAAATAGTATATACTATTTGAATATAATATTTAAAGAGAATATTCGGACCCTACGCACTAAGCGAGTTCTTTTTTTTTAATAAATAAATTGTATAGCCGCGGGACCAGCATTTTTTTCCCATCCTTATGTGTTAGTAAACATATATGGGAAAGTCTAAAAGTGGAACCATTCACTTTCTTCCCATACTTATTGATGGTAAGTAAACATGAAACCAACAAACCTAATCGTTGAGTGGTTGTGGCCTTTTCTTTTGGGTATGTAACTCATGAGTAAGAGCGATGATGATGCTGAGGATACCTACTAAACTGATGTGGTGAAGGACGGTGAGAGAAGCCAACAAATTTGTATTGTAGTTTGTGCTATGAAGAAATTGGTGTTAGAAAGATAAAATTGAACCTCTGGTTTCAGCTTCTATGTCTACCCCACCATCACTCTTGAAGGAAGTATTAATAGAATTTAAGACTAAATTTTGAATTTCAATACGAGACGCATTTTCACTTTGTTGGTTTCAGAGAATTGTTTTAAATTGCAAGCCTTCTTAGGTTAAGGAGTTTTTGCGACATGCTCTTGAGTTTTTACAAGCCTTCTTCGTATTAATAACTTTTAATAAGAAAAGTTAAGACGATTGTTGGAAAATTGAACTTTCTAATACTGCACAAATCAAATATGAGAATAATAGATGATCTTTATGGTCCTCATGTCAAATATGGGAATGGACATCCTCCATTCCCATCTCGTGAGATTAGACACATGAGACTTTCATTCTCAAGAAGTCCATGAATCAAACGAACCCTAAGGTTGGCGGTGATTGTGTAATTTGTTTGTGCACATTTTCGCACGAGGAATATTTGCATGTAGATTCTTCGCCTTTCGAGCTTCCTTCTCTCTCTTCCTCAATTCTTGAAAAATAAACAGGAGTAAATAGACCACACCCGAAGAGTGTTGGTCAAAGACACTCCAATGCCTAAGTTAGTTCGATTTGATCTTAATAAATATACGACAATAGCTAAAGTGGATGGAGGTCTTCTCTCACGAGGAGAGCCGAGTGGCTGGAGCCGTGTGGAGAAAGAGTGGTGTGATAGAAAGAGAACTTTGGCCTAGGTTTTAGAATTACCTTGAATGCTTGGTGTAGCCATGTATTTATAGGCTGCTTGTGCGCTAGGGTTTTGCAAATAATATTTTTCCATTATGAAGGAAAATATTCTTTCCCTTAAATGGAGAGATTGAGTCAATTAGGGATTTCAATTAGAATCCCTAATTGATGATAATTATCCTAATTTTGGCCTACATTATTGATGGGCTACATTATTGATCTAGGAGATTTCAATTAGAATCCCTAATAAATGGGCTACATTATTGATCTAGGAGATATTCTTCTTGTCCACGTAGCACCTTGCGATTAGAGCGCCATGATATTTGCTCCCACATAATTCACTTTCAATTTATAGCCACACTTTGATATATTTGTACAATTAATCATATTATAGGAAACTTGGCAACCGAAAAAAATCATATTATAGGAAATGTAATTTCCACTTCAAAAGTGCAGCGCATCATGCTCTATCCATCACCTCCATACTTCACTTCCTTCAAGCTTTTACGTAGGATGTCTCATCCATCCATGCATGCAGCTAGCTATCTCTAAATGGCCCTGCATATCTGGCTAAAAACTTGAAGCCTCTACAAGACTTAACAGAAAAGGGCAAACTTTCATATGAACCTAATCCAGATCCCCTAGCAAAAGAATTGTCTAGAAAAGCAAATTCATGTTTTTGAATGTAGAAAATAAATATTTTTTCTTGAAAGAGAGATTGCATTCATAAATCACACCATAGGGGCATGAGCAATACAAATACAATAGCCATAGGGTTCAGTAACTTCCCACAAAGGGTTACAACCAATATATGGAGGGATCCAACGACAACATTAATTAAAAGCCAAGTATAGAACTCATAATGCAACCTACAAACGCAAACTCTCCATCACAAACATGCATCAAACTCGAACGGAGTTGATGCACTTATTACAGCACAAACAACTCACACACAACTTTTATCCCAAAAATAAAAAAAACTCACACACAGCAAAGCCAACTCAAGCCCACAACTAAGGCTTGGTAGAAGGCAGACCAGAACAGAAAATTGTGGAGACAAGGACAACACCATCGAAACTGCTGCCACTCAAGAACCTAAAACCAAAAACTAAAAACAAAAAGAACCAACCAAAAAACCCTAGATCCAAGCAGATCTGGGCACAAAAATCCAAGATCCAAACAAATCTGGGCACAATGAGCCTCCCCACAACCAAAACTCCAAGTAGTAAATGAGGAAGGGGAGAAAGGAGGAAGGAGGGAAGGAGAGAGAGAGAGAGAGGAGGAGGAGGAACAATGGCCTCCTCACCCTCCTCATACTGAGACGCTTTGAAGTAGGGTTGAGAGAGAGGTGTGATAATGTAGAAAATAAACTTGAAATTTACACCAAATTCAGAATTTATGGAATGAAATGTCAAATTATGCAGGGAAAAAAACTTGGAATTTGGGGTCATAAATCCCAAAAAGAAACCTTGGAATTTGAGATCATAAAATAAATAATTTTATCAAAAATCTAGAGAGAATATTGTTAGGGAAAAAAAAACAACTAACGCCACCACCCATTTATTATGGTTAATAGGTTACCCAAATAAGAAATTCACAAATTCTATAATTTTAGATTAATTCTTTAATACGTTGAAGAAAAAGTGAGAAACAAATTAAAATGAGTCATCTATATATATAAAGCAAAAGGCAGAGAATTGTGAAACATTCAAAATACCAGAAAATGTCATTGGTTAATACAAACATTAAGAATTGAAATTATTAATTAAATGAGGATAATATGGTAAATTCACATTTTTTCATATTAAAAAAATTAAAATTAAAAGAAAAATCGGATAATGGATCCTATTTTTATGGAAAATAACTACCCATTTTCTTTTTTAATTCTAAAATAAAATAATTTTTTAAAAAAAAAAGCCTCTCGCAGGCGCGGAAAGCGCGTGCGGAGAGGCTAGTATAGTTAAAGCTTTTTCTCAACTTACTTACAAGAAGTTAGGAATGTTTCCGTAGGATGTTTCTATCTATTTTAGCCAACTCATTTATAAAAAGGAAAAACAGACACATTCACGCACGATTCATCGACTCTTAATCAGACCATATGACACACTTGCGACTCAACCCAACATAACAAACCTGCATAACTGACTTTGGTTGCCTTATTTGATTCCCTTTTTCTACTCCTCTGTCAAATGACTTTAAACAAATGTGCTTTTTCTAATATATGCTGGAAGGTTAATGAAACCGCATTACTGTTACACATGCCCTACATATTCTCAAGGCAATACATATTGAGTTTAACATTGCAGAAGGGAAAACCCAACCTTTGCCTATTTGATCAAAAGAGAGAGAGACCCAGAGAGAAAAGCTGCCAGGCACGAAACCATGTCGTCCGGCAACCTAACATTACCCCACAAGAATATTACTGAGTGTATTGAGTTCCCTCCTAACATACATTCGCCGGGCCTTTTCAAATACAAAACAGCTGCTGGGATACCATATACCCTTCCCAATCTGGAGCTGCAGATGGTCTTAGTTTTTTTCGTGACAAAAGCCTTCTATTCCGTTTTGCGCTATCTCGGAGTTCCAAGATTCACCACCCAAATTATTGTACGGGCTTCTTTCTATCTCTCTTATTTTTATAGAATTATTTGTAACACGTCCAATGAATAGATAGCAATGTAGTTGGTAAATATAACATTACTCTTTTGACATATATATATTTATATACTAACCCAATCGTCTAGTGGCACCCGACCGCGGTCTCCATTTCGTTGAACTACATGTTTTAAAATTCAAATCTCATGATGAACAACAACTATTGAATAACAAAAAATATATCTATAAATATACTGAATGCTTGAGATGATTTCTTGTTAAGCAGACAGGCCTAATCCTCGGACCTACATTCCTTGGGAAACTACCAGTATTGAAGCAATACCTGTTTAATCTACAGAGCCAAGAAATACTTGGTGTGCTTTCTGAGTTTGGCTATGGACTCTTTATGTTTCTCATTGGAGTGAAAATGGATTTGGGAATGATAAACAGGACAGGGCAAAAGGCCCTGTGCAGCGGTATTGCCTGCGTCCTCGTTCCTTTGGTAGTCGGTATGCTTGTCCAAACCAAGCTCACCTCTTCTTACTTTAAACTAACCGCCGACGAAATGTTCAAGCTTCCATTTATGACTGCAACACATTGTTTGACTCCGTTTCCGGTTGTTGCTTGCCTTCTTGAGGACCTCAAGATCTTGAATTCAGAGATTGGGAGATTAGGCATGTCTGCAGCATTGGTCAGTGACATGTTTAGTGTGTTTCTGCTATTTCTGGGCACATTAGCTAGAATGGTACAAGAGAGTTCTGCACGGAGGTCTATGTTGGGCATAGGATCCAGCATTGGCTATATCATCGTTGTTGTAGCTATACTCAGACCGGCAATGTATTGGGTGATCAGGCAGACCCCTGAAAACAGGCCTGTCAAGAAAGCCTATCTCAATATCATAATCGTCGTTGTGCTTTCATCTGGGGTGCTTTCGCATATGTATGGCCAAGGTTTTCATTTTGGTCCGTTTATACTTGGTTTGGCTGTCCCAGCCGGACCACCATTGGGATCAGCCATTGAAGCTAAGCTCGGTTTGTTCGTCTCTGATGTGCTTCTGCCCATCTTTGTGACTATAAGTTCCATGAGGACAGACTTTTTGTCGCTTAAATATTTTAAAACTGACACATTCACGCAAGTCAATGGAATCCTCATCCTCGTCGCTCTTGTGGCCAAATTCTTAGCCTCCATTGCTGCTCCATTGTATTGCAACATGCCCTTCAGTGATGCATTGGCAGTTGCTCTCATTTTGAGTTGCAAAGGCATTGTCAACCTTGCCGCCTATACCAATTTCAGAGACAATCAGGTACCCCTCTTTTCTCTATCCAACGTTAAGGAACCCCTTTGTCTCTAGAACCTGGTAATAGTTGAGTAATTAATGATGGATGGATGTATTTTCTGATCACGTTGGCTACATTATGTGACAATAGCCTAATCTATTAATAATTAAACGCAACAATTGTTGTAACAAGTGTCACGTGGAATATCCCACCCGTGATAATATCATGTGGTAAGAAAATATGTATGATTCCTCTCCGAGCAAAATCATACTTTGGTTTGGTAAGAAAATAATACTCTTTTTTTTTTACACAGACCATCAATGACCCAACATTTGTTTTGGCAATTACTAGCGTATTAGTGACTGCAACTGTTGTACCGATCGCGGTGAATTTACTATATGACCCTTCAAGGAAGTACGCAGGCTACCAAAGAAGGAATATGATGCATTTGAAACCCAATGCTGAACTCAAAATACTTGCCTGCATTCATAGGTCCACTAACATGCCTGCAGTCATCAATCTACTTGATGCAGCATGTCCATCTATAGAGCACCCCATTGGTGTTTATGTTCTTCACCTTATTGAATTAGTTGGCAGGGCCTCCCCTATTTTCATCTCCCACGAATTGCAGAAAAAAACTGTCTCCAATGTTTCATACTCAGACAATGTCATTCTTTACTTCAATCAGTTTGTAAGGGAAAATCTAGGGGCTGTTTCTCTAAGCCTCTTCACAACAATCTCTGCACCAAAATACATGCATGAAGATATATGCACCCTGGCACTGGACAAGCTTGTATCCTTAGTCGTGCTCCCATTTCACCGGACATGGTCTATTGACGGTTCTGTGGAGTCAGACGACAACAACATCAGGACCCTAAATTGTAGTGTCCTAGATAGAGCCCCATGCTCTGTTGGAATTCTTGTAGACCGCGGCTATTTAGGCCGGTCCACCTCCATTGTAGCACCTCAGTCATCATTTTATGTGGCTATAGTCTTCTTGGGAGGTAAAGATGACCGGGAGGCATTAGCATTTGCCAAAAGAATGGCCAAGGACTCAACGATTAGCCTAACTGTGATCAGGCTTGTTTCCACGACTAATGAAGCTGTTGACTTGGATTGGGATAGTGTACTTGATGCAGAGGAGTTGAAGTGTTTTAGATATAATGATGTGGATGAGCGGTATGTGATGTACATGGAGGAAGCTGTGAAAGATGGGCCTCAGACAACTTTTTTACTTCGGTCTGTTGCGGATAAGTATGATCTTATTATAGTAGGGAGAAGGTATGAGGTACAGTCCTCTCAGACAGTAGGGCTTTCAGAATGAAGTGAATTTCCAGAGCTAGGGACTATAGGGGATTTGCTTGCATCTCCAGATTTCAATTGTAGAGCTTCTATTCTTGTGGTACAGCAGCAAAGGATGATGAGACAATAAAGTCTCCTGGCAGTCCAAGTGCAAGAGTTCTCAGCCTTTTTGCTTCACTGGGTACAAAGTTATATTTACGGATATTCAAGTGCAATACTCTTCATCATGAGCATGTCTTTGGACGATTAAGTGATATCTTGAATTCAAGTGAGGATTTTGGGTATGTGACTTGTGAGTAAGAGTGATGACGATGCTGAAGATTTCTACTAACTAATGTTGTCAAGGACGGTGAGAAACCAACACATTTATTAATTGTAGTTTGTGATATGAAGAAATTGGTGTTAGAATGTAGATTGGGTGAGTTTTGGGGGTGAAATTGAGCCTCTGGTTGGTTTCAACTTCTATGTCTACCCCACCGTCACTCAATCTTTAGTTAGAAATGAAGAGTTGTAGATTCGTAGAATTTAAGACTTAAAACTTCTTTAGGCTTCATAGAATGTAAGACTAAATTTTGAATTTCAATACAAGATAGATTTTCACTTTGTTGGTTTCAGAGAATTATTTTGAATTGCAATACTAGACGCCTTCTTGGTTTAATAAGGTGCTTTTGCAACATATGGATCCCGAGTCTTTGCATTTAGAATCTACGCATTTATCCGTGCAATATTAGTCATACCGCATTTGTATATCACCTTATGTACCACCTCTCTCGCAGAGGTGGAGCCCACCAATACAATGGGGCCCTTTTCTCAATCACTGTAATAATCTAAAGACTTGCTAGACATGACACGTCAACTACCATAAATTTAGTTTAGTTTAACAGTTTGAAAATCCAATTTTACCTTTCCAATAAAATTAAGAAGAAAAAAAAAACCCAAGAAACAAAATCCACCCCGTTCTGGCACCACAATCGTCGCACCGCCACTCCACTGATCAGAAAACTTTGATGTGTACTCAGACTACCTTTCCATGTTTGCTATGGTTATCTCGTGGTTCACACATAAAATGATTTTTATTGCTTCTCATGATTAAATGAAGATTCTAGCCAGATCAAGCTTGAGTTGAGAGCTCAATAATCTAGCGAACTTCAAGAAGAGAGAGAAGTTAGGTACTTTGTTTGATCTCATTAATCTAGAGTGTTGCTAAACGAACCCTAAAATTAACTTGGTATATCCTATGATCTAAGTGCACCATAATATTTAAATTAAAATGTGAAATTAACTAAGTACACCTTATTTAACTACCAAAAATACCCCTAGTACACCCTAATACATTCTATAACACAAATCCACCCTTCTCCCTCTCTCTCTCACATAGCCCAACTTCACCCTTACCTTGCTTACCGACAACCAACCCAGACCCCACGAACATAAGATTCTAATAAGCGCGGAATATCATGTTGGAACCCATCTCCCTTCAACTGGTGGAAGAAGGAAAATGCCAAATTGGGTTCGTTTCTTAGACTGTTGAGGTTGCTATCAACCCCCAAGGTATCTAATTCAAAGAAGAAATAGGTTGTATTGAAACCACCAACACCGTAGATGAACATAAAATGAGGGGGGGGGGGGGGATGGTGTTGGGGTTGGGGGAGGAGGGTGGTGGGGTTGGGTTGAATATATGGTGTACTTATTAAAATTACATTTGTTTTACAATTCAATATATTCTTTTTGGTCATTTTATATTAGGATAAATTAGTAACTCAATAAATAGTTTGGTAGTATGGTGTACTCAATTAATTTTAGGGTTCGTTTAGTAGCACTCTTAATCTATGAGGTGGCTTTTGATTTAGGTTTTTTTGTTGTTGTGAAATTTGCATAAATACTACCTAAACTTTTAGGTGTGTACAGATTACTATCTAAACTTTTAATTTTCTTTATTAACCACCTAAACTTTATAAAGTGTAGCAATTTACCACATATATATAACTCTGTTAAAATTTCTATTAAGTCAAGTAATTATAATTAAAAACTTAACAAATTTGAAATTAAAAGAAATTTTTTTATTAAAAAAAAGTAAGACGAAGATGAAATCAAGCATTTTATATCACGACCTCCCCCATCCCTTTGCAACATCTTTCTCCTCCACTGTAAACTAGCTAGTTCTCTAATACATTAAACCTAGGAATCATCTCCTTTTCCTTTTTTTTTTAATTTGAGTTGGTAAAATCCAACTTTGCAATTAACGTTTAATGAAGAAATCAAATTAAATATTGAACCTAGTTATGGCTGAATTTGTTATTGATTTGCAGAGCTTGGTTGGCCCAAGAGAGAGAGAGAGAGAGAGAGGGAATTTTTTTAAGGCAAGGGTGGGGGAGGACGGATGAGTTGTTGTAGCTGTGGTCTTTGGGTGGGGAAAGGGGCTGTCAGAGAGTGGACGAGAAGGGTGATGCAGCATGGAAGTACGGGTTTACTGATTGACAAACGTCTAAACCCGAAAAGATAAACTGAAATCCATCAACGACTGAAATCCACTAGAAAATAGAGAAAATTTCTAAATTTGATTAATAATATGATAAAAACTGATTAATACAATGCCATGAGTTGGCTTAAATAGAAAACAAAGAAACCTTAAAGTCGTAGGAAACGCTAGGTTCCATAATATTCCTAAAACTTTACTAATAAGAAAATAATTTTAATCCTAATTAAAATAATATCAGGAAAATAATATCATGATTGATAACTTATTCTAGAAATATAAATATAATATAGATCTTCTCATGAAATCAAGCAACCCGAAAATCCCAACGATACGCCTTCCTTCTTTTCCTAGCTCCATAATTGATGCTCAAGCATGATTTTCCATATTTGATGCCCAATTTTTTGATTTTGAAAATTTCCCCTTTTTCAAATTTCCTTTGTAGGAACAAACCTATGATTTATCCTACATCAAAGGGTGTGGGGGAGGTTGTGGGATAATTAGGTTGATTTTCTTCTTCTTCTTTTTTCCTATTATTTTTAATTTTGTCAATTTAAATAATGTAACTTTTAAATTGTAATAAATTGATGAAAATGTCCCTTAAATATCAATTTAGTTAACGGAAATTTTAACGGAGTTACACGTAGGTGGTAAATTGGAACACTTTGCAAAGTTGAGGTGGTTAATAGTAAAAATTGAAAGTTCAAGTGGTAATCGCGAACATCAAAGGGTGTGGGGGAGGTTGTGGGATAATTGGGTTGATTTTCTTCTTTTTCGTATTATTTTTAATTATGTTAGTTTAAATAATGTAAGTTTTAAATTGTAATAAATTGATGAAAATGTCCCTTAGAAGTATCCGTCAATCTAGGCATCCCCGGTGTTTGGAAAAACTAGAATGATAAATGCGTGAACATCCATCACAATCATACACAGATATTGACTAAGTATGACGAGTCAAGATATCCAAAATCAACACTAGAAATGTTCACTCATAAATCCACAACTGGGAGAAACTATGGGCCATCATCCTTCTAGGGAATTCACTAAGCAAAGAAGATTCTTACATATAAGGGAATCACAAGCCCAAACAATCCTAGGTCTATTTAAGAAACTAACTCTACCTCACTATGCAATCTTCTTCTCCAACTTAGTCAAGCTAGTAGCTAGTTCTTTATGGACATGTCATCTTCTCCTTCACTCTATGGCACCGGCGGCTCCACTCAGATTCGAACAGGAACGATGGAATATAGATTCAAAAAACAAGGATCAATTCCTTCAAGAAACCATATTCTTGAAGAACCCAATCAAGAATTTGACTTAGATCTAAACATATTAAGTGCATGAAATGCTAGATGCATATTTTGAAGATCATAAGCAGATTTCAAAAACAATATTGAAATCTCATTTTTCGAAAACCATGACCTCACTACATAGAAAATGCACAGTAAAATTTATACTCTCAAAAATTTTCAATGGGTGAAGTGATGGATGCCTTCTAAAAAAGAAGCAGCTTTCAAAATGAAATCTTGAAAACTCATTTCTCTGCCATGAACACTCTCAGACAAACTAAAAAGAAAAATAAGTTTTCCAAAATAGTGCAAATGAAAGTGATGAGAGATTAAAACTTTGATGTCCAAAGTTATGGTTAGATTTTCTAAAAAAGAAGCAACTTTCAAAATGAAATCTGAAAACTCATTTCTATGCCATGAATACTCTCAAACAAACCAAAGAGAAAACCAAGTTTTCCAAAATGATGGAAATGACTTGTTTGTGGGTAAAATTACCCTAAGGTCGAGCTTCATGAGAATTAGAATCTATTCATATATTGACTTCTACTTTGAGACCAATTAGGAAGCCTACTCCTACAAGGATATGGATATCTCCAAGTTATTATATAAAGGCAACTTTCCAACTTCTGAAGGGTTCTTTCTACATCCTCTTAGTTCCTCGGCTCCTACTGCATCCTCTCGCGCACTATTCAACCCGATTAAATCAATATCTTCTTTTATTCATTATATGAGTGTTATGGGTTTAATTGGGGTAGGGGTTGTGATGATCAAACACTTTGTATCTCTTGTTCTTTCTTCATTCAATAGTGAAAATACCCACACCTGTTGTTAATATTATTTTAACTCGCAATTGTACGGGGCAATTAGTAGTATAGCAAGACAAGTACGAGGTCGTACCCACGAAGACTGAGAAGTTAAAACTAGTTATGTACTTAGATTACCAAATTCAAGAAAGTAAGAGGTTATGTCTAAAACAGAATTTCAAGCAAGAGTGGTTGTGATTGTTGAACAAAATAAGCAAAATGAAATTGCAAACAAAAACAAGTAAACAAATGTAACAAAGAGTGGTTTTAAGAGATGGAAAACATATTTGGAGACTAGGGCATTCGAATCACCATAACAATTCAATTCTGGGTTATAAGGAGTCAAGTAACAAGTCTAATTCATATTCAAAGATTGATTCTAGCTAAAGTATGATTAGGCCATGATGTCTGGTTCTAACCTTGTGTTCCTAATTCCCTAATTTGATCATTTGTTGTCTAACCTAAAATTAAGCATTAGGAACCCATTAAGCATAAAAGAACATTTTAAACAACCAAGCATGTATCTAATCCCTGTTGTTGAATGTTCATACATACTGTTCCTATTCACAGTTCAATTCGAATTAAAGCATGGTGTCTACTCTTAATTCAAACCAAGATAACTAACATACAAGTTCTGATGGTGATCAATCATTCAAACAAGCATATTAACTGATAAGCATAATGAATAAGAACATGAATCATGAATCCAACTTGAAACTCCAAACTTGAAACTTATAAACCCAGAATATTCATGTTAGGTTAAATCGAAGCCCTAGTTATGAAATTAACTGCTCATAATGGAAAAGAAACTTAGATAAAAATGAGAAAACATAAGGAATGCAATAAGAGTAGAAAAACCCCTTTTCTGAAGTTCTTGTGGTGTCCAAAACTTCTTCAAGTGCTTCTCCACGTCTAATGCTTCTCCAAGAGCTTCCTCACGTCTAGAATGATGTATGACAGCTAGTAGGTGATTTAGGATGAGTTTAGGTGAGTGGTAATGGTTGAGAAAGAGGAAATTCGTAGGGAAATGGAAGGGAGGTTTTCTGGAGCTGTTTTGGTGATTTTGGGCAGTTTAGAGTATTGGGTTGATTGCTGGAATGTTTGGGTGTTGTGGGAATGTATGAGGATGATTTCTAGATGTGTTGATGGAATGATGGAAGTGTGGAGGATGGCTAAAGTGAATTTTGTAGCTTGAAGACTTCTCTATTTATAGGGCTAAGAGGGAGGAACATCATGATGAAATCCAACACCACCATTCCTCTTTTAATACAACCCATAACTCCCACTTCATCTTGTCAATGTTAGTGTGGTTGGAATCAACTCCATCCCATACTTCTTTTGCTGCACCTCAAGCTTTCTTCACATGGTAATTCAAAGGTGTTCAATTGTTGCTGCCTTTTGCTGCCAACCCATGTGGGTTTTCTTTTGGTTGCTGGAAATAAAATATTCTTCTGAACTAGGCTTGGTGTAGAAGGACCTGAGGTTTCAATATGTATCCAATGGGTCTTAAATTTGGATATGTCATAACAGACACTCATTGGAACAACTTGTATGAAGAATGTATTCCCATCTGAGTAATACAAGTGTATGTTTTGGGCCTTGCAAGTTGACTGCCGAAAATAGACTGGAATTGACTTCATTGCAGTCAGCTTGTGGGCTTGTTTTGGGCTTGATCTTCCCTCCTCCAAAATCTGGAAAAAACTTTATCTTGAAGCTCTTTGAATTATCTTTCCAAGCATATGCAGCCCAGCTCAAGGAAAAATCAGAAAGCCCCTCAAATGTGATATTTGGCCCAGTAACGCAGATGCTGCCGAATTTGACCTTAAGTTGCCAAAACTTATATAACTTTCTCTAGAAGACTCGGAATCATGAACCGTAAAATTCTCCAGAAACTAGACTTCCGTATATTTCCAATGATATAGGGTTCATCATCGGGTTCTTCTTGAGCAAGTACAGTCCATTTCGTGAAGTTGACTGATCTGCAGACACCGATGAGCTAACTTATCTCCAAAATGCATTTAATGAGTCTCAAGCTTATTACACTGAAACAAACACAAAATTTATTAAAAGCACAAGTTTAACTCAAAAACATAACCAAATCATAAGTTAGAAGGATACAAAATGACATGTAATTATGCACCGATCAACACCCCGTAGACGTAGCATGATTATGGGTGAACCACGTAAATCTCTCATGTCTCTTGATTGTATATTCTTGCTTAATTTCTAATTACAAGTGCAATCCCTAACACTAGAACTCGTTCTAGGGGATGACCTGCTTAGTCATGCCAAGTTGGTTTGGAAGGATTGCGGACCTCGATCTCAAAGAGGCCATCTTATATTGAACCAAATTTAGGCATCAACAAAAGTGATGAGAGATTAGAACTTCATATCACTAAACAAAAGTTTGAGAGATGAAATTTCCATGAAAGCCCCAAAAAAAATTCAAGAACCCATGAACTCTTCTCCCAAGAAGCAAAACCTAATTTATGCTCTCTCACTAGAACTCTCTCTCTCTCTCTCTCTCTCTCTCTCTCTCTAAAAACCCATTATAGATGAATGCACAAATTACCTTGGTTTTGTAGCCTCGTAAACTCTTCAATGTACTTCAACTTTGTAGCAAATACCTAAGTCCTAATTTCTAAATATGGGCTAAGAGGAATTACATGAACGTGTACATTTGGCAAGGAAAGCCAATTCTAAGAATCCTAAACCTAACACAATGAGAAATAAAAGACGATACAGAAAAAGGAATAAATTGGGGAGGGAGGGAGGTGGGTGGTTGATGGGGGAAGTTGCACATGTTGCTTCTATATATAAAAAAAAATTAATGGAAGAGCATAATTGCACTTTAGAGTGTTAAAATAATATGATGGCTCTCATAAGATAAAACTGTTATAAAACTAAGGGGAAATTGTAGAGAGAATTGGAAAGTAGAGAAAGATAATAGAATTTGTGTCAATCGACTTGTATTTCTCATCTTGATAAGACCTCTTATTTATAGGCTTACAATTGTAAGAAGACATTAACAACTCATAAGTTACAAGCCCATAACTATGGTATTTAGTGTATAGGTTACATAGAATTAGAAAGGGTGAATGCTAAGAGGTATGGTGGTCATCCAACAACTCATGCATTTACAACAACTAAATTTTATAGTAGTTGACGTTTATATACTACTGTTGGCACTAAAACTTGAACAGATAAAGATGAGTGCAACTTACAAGTGGGATGGACGATCAAGAGATCGATTGAGTGTTGGATGCAGATCCTTCCTGTCCTCGGATGTTGATCCTGAATAGAAGATGAGCGAAGCTCGTGAGGTCTATGGAACCCGTGTGGAACCAGCCTAAGACCCTCCGATGCCAAAGTAAGTTTGTTTATAAGAGCTCTTGCTGTTGACTATATAGAAGTATAAAAGTCAAGCTGAAAAGTCTTACCCCTTTGTTGATGGTGAAGGGGTGTATTTATAGATGGCATTTGGGATGCTAGTAGTGTTCATTTCCGATGTGGGACTCGTGGGAGGGCCCTGAGGTTGACACGAGTCCTTTGATATTTCGGGCGGGTGCTTCGAGGTTGATTCTCTACAATCGGTAAGGGATGCCGATTGTAGACGAGCTGGGCCTGTAGCGGCTGTTTGCAGCTTTGAGACAATACCATCGGTAGCCGATGCCGATTGTTCGAGGCCTTGAGCGTTTGGGTGAGCTTCTCTGATCCACGTGTCGTTGTATGAGTGGAGGGTCAGATATGGTACAAACAACTACAAAGGTTAAAATTAAGTGAAATTTGGATAAATACGTAGATTCTAAATGTAAAGGCTCGGGATCCTTTGCAACATACTCTTAAGTTTTAATTGAGGTACATTTACTTCTCTTTTTTGGTTGGAGAGATGGTGAGTTTGTTGGATGGAATGAGATGAATGATACATGATAGGTGTAAAGTGTTTTTCTGAAGCATATGTGGAAGCGTTTGTGGTGATTTTGTATTGATGGATTAGGTTAGGTTTTAAGTATATTATGTCCTTTATCGGTTTTTTTGTTTTTTTTGTTTTTTTTTTGTTTGTTTTGGTGGATACAAGCTAATATTAGGGGAGAGGGTATTTGAACACAAGATCTCGAATGCATGAATAATTATTAATAATCACTCAAGCTACAAGCCTCTTGCCTTTATCACCTTTTTAATTATGCTATGTAGAAAAGTCGGTGGTAACTGTGTAACCATTCATAGTCAGTTTATATATATATGTGTGTGTACAATTAATCATATTATTGGAAATCTTTTTTGCTTTAAAAGAGCAACGCTCAAAGAGTCAACTTAAAAGGAGGTTTTGGGCATACGCAAGCAAAGGTGGCCGCCTAGGCCCACCAAATTAGGAGGGCCTCTAATTTTTATAAACACACACACTCATTTTCTCTATATATATATATATACAAACTACGTTGTTTATTAAAAAAATATATTGTTTATATAAAAACTATTTTATGCTTAAATATTTATAATTAAAGAAGTCAAGTTATTCATTAAACTAGTAGTCTAAGCCAATTAACCTAGTTGAATATATTTAAGAAATAAAACACATTTAAGCCAATTTCACGTATATGAACTCTGAAAAGTCAGCTCTCCAACAATAAACACTTATTGGTGAAGGAAGTTGAGGTTCCACCCCAAAACCAATTGGCAATGAGGGGAGTAGCCCAACTCTTTATAAATCCAGGCTAGATCCCTTAATTTTTTAATGTGAGACAAATACTCTCAACAATTGGCTTTACCAATTTTTTCTCAATGATTCAACGAAGAATGAAGTCCTAGTTGTTTAACAGGTATGGTGGTTGACAATTTCTCTAATTTTGAATTTGAATTTTCTTTAATTCCCTTTTGTTAATAATTTCGTGGCATAAAGAATAAGTTTGGGAAATAATTTAGAATTTATAAATTTTTACGTAAGATTCCCAATTTTGAAGAAGTAAATTGATATTTCATAAAGAATTGGACGAAATTTGTTCCCCCTTTCTTGTTTGATTGCAGTGTGGATTATATGTTGTTTGTTGTTTTTATATGTAACATTCTTGAATTTGAGGTCATATAATATTGTTATTCAAACTACTTTACAGAAGAAAAAAAAATTATTATTTACATGAGTGTATATAGAGGGACGAGGGACACATTGTTGTGCTTTGTCTAAGACATTCAAAATCTTAGGGCCTCCCATGTGATGTGACCAGCCCGCATTACCTTGTATCCATCACCTCCATGCTTCGCTTGCTACAAGCTTTTACGTACTTTATGTGCCTCTACTAGACTTAACAGAAAAGGTAATCTTTCATATGAATCTAAACCAGATCCCCTCCCTCTTGCAAAAGAATTGTCTTGAAAAGCAAATTCAAGTGTATTTAGTCTAAAATCTAACATGGATTTTAATGTGGGAAATAAACTAGTAACAAAATTCGGAATTTATGGAATATTATGTGGAAACAAAATTTGGAATTTAAGATCATAAATCCCAAAAAAGAATCTCGGAGTTTGAGATCATAAATCCCAACTTCAAATTATCCCAAAATAGTTCTTATCCAAAATCTAGAAAGAATATTGATGCATGAGCATATGGGTGGATCAAGATAGATATTTACCATTTAATTATATATTTTCTTATTTAGGTAGTTTTAGGATATCTTTTATTATTTATGTGTGATTTTATAATTAATTAGTTTACTTTTGGACCAAGTAGCCTTGGTGCCCAAGTCTTATAAAGACTATAAATAAGAGTAATGTAATAATTGTAGCGGAGTTTTGTTGATGATTATGAAATCTTTTATTTGTGGAATGGATTTGTTAAGATATATGTGAGTTTGCACTATTCCTAGATTTGGGTGCTTGTGTGTGTTGTTAGTGACCTATGTCCAGACCTAATCCCCATCAAACAATATGGTTAAGAGGTTAGGCATACAACAAATTTACGAATTTTAGATTAATACCTTTAAATACTAGAAATCTTAAATTGTGTTTTGAAAATGCCATGGATAGCAATATCAACCTAACTTTACCAACAAATTTGGATGTTTAAAAAAAAAGTGAGAAACAAATTAAAATGAGTCATACAGTCAAGTTTTTCCTCGACTTCATTTTCTCACATGAAATGAGTCATACGGTTTTACAATGGACCTCATATTTTGTTGTAGGAGATGATATAAAGAAAGTAGAGGAAAAAGAAGTTAGGATGTTTCCATATGCGGTACCAGTAATACCAGATTTGCGAGCCAACCGATACAACTGACTTTGGTTGCCATTGATTCCGTTTTTCTACTCATCTCTGTCACTTTAATTCAAACCCTTTGAATTTAAACAAATTTGCTTTCTGTATATGCTGGAACGTTAAACAAACCTCATCACTGTTACATATGCCTACATATTCTCAAGGCAATACATATTGACTTTACATCCCCACCTTTGCCTTTTGGATCAAAAGAGGCTGCCAGGCACGAAACCATGGCTTCGGGCAACCTAACATTAGCCCCCAAGAATATTACTGAGTGTCTTGATTTCCCTGCTAACGTACATTCGGGGCATTTTAAACTACAATACAGCTGCTGGGATACCACATACCCTTCCCAATCTGGAGATGCAGATGGTCTTAATTTTTCTCGTGACGAAAGCCTTCTATTCCGTTCTGCGCTATCTCGGAGTTCCAAGATTCACCACCCAAATTATCGTACGTGCTTTTTTTCTACAAGATATATGCATTATTATTCTTTTGTCCTTTGGTTTGAGCAGTCTTACTACTCTTAGTTGTATTGTTACTGAATGCTTGAGATGAATTTTTGTTAAGCAGACAGGCCTAATCCTCGGTCCTACATTCCTTGGGAAATTACCAATGTTGAAGCAATACCTGTTTAATCTACAGAGCCAAGAAATAATTGGTGTGCTGACTGAGTTTGGCTATGGACTCTTTATGTTTCTCATTGGAGTGAAAATGGATTTGGGAATGATAATGAGGACAGGGCAAAAGGCCTTGTGCACGGGTGTTGCCTGCGTCGTGGTGCCATTGGTAGTCAGTATTCTTGTCCAAACACAGCTCACCTCTTCTTACTTTAACCTAACCGAACAAGAAATATTCAAGCTTTCATTTGTGACTGCATCACATTGTTTAACTCCCTTTCCGGTTGTTGCTTGCCTTCTTGAGGACCTCAAGATCTTGAATTCGGAGATAGGGAGATTAGGCATGTCTGCAGCATTGATCAGTGACATTTGTAGTGTGTTCCTGGAATTTGTGGGCACAATAGCTAGAATGGTAAAACAGGAATAGACAAGATTTACTATATTCGGCATAGGATCAAGCATTGGCTATATCATTGTTGTCGCGTCCATACTCCGACCGGCAATGTACTGGGTGATCAGGCAGACCCCTAAAAACAGGCCTGTCAAAAAAGCCTATCTCAATATCATCATCGTCGTTGTGCTTTCATCTGGGGTGCTTTCGCATATGTATGGCCAAAGTTTTCATTTTGGTCCGTTTATACTTGGTTTGGCCGTCCCAGCGGGACCACCATTGGGATCAGCCATTGAAGCCAACCTCGGTTTGTTCGTCTCCGATGTGCTTCTTCCAATCTTTGTGACTACATGTTCCATGAGGGTAGACTTTTCGTGGCTTAATTATTTTAAAACTGACGCATTCACGCAAGTCAATGGAATCCTTATCGTCCTCGTTCTTGTGACCAAATTCTTAGCCTCCATTGTTGCTCCGTTGTATTGCAACATGCCCTTCAGTGATGCATTGACAATTGCTCTCATTTTGAGTTGCAAAGGCATTGTCAACCTTGCCTCCTATACCGATTTCAAAGACAATCAGGTACCCCTCCCTCTTTTCTCTATCCAACGTTGTCTCTAGAACTTAGTAAAAGAGTAATTAATGATTAAAGCAATTGTTGTATCTATATCCATGTATATAAAGCAAAAGAAACATAATGGTAAAACATTCAAAATACCAGAAAATACCCTTGGTTAATGCAAACATTAAGAATTGAAATTATTAAGTAAATGAGGATAATATAGTAAATTCACACTTTTCATATTAAAAAAAACTTAAAAGAAAAAGAAAAATCAGATAATTGATCCTATTTTTATGGAACACAACTACCTATTATCTTTTTTAATTTTAAAATAAATTTTTTTTTTTTTTTTTAAAAAAAAAAAAAAACCTCTTGCAGGCGTGCGGATAGGCTAGTTAATAATTAAACACAACAATTGGTGTAAATATGTATGATGTAACGAGCTAATGTGGTAAGAAAATATTTATGATTCCTCTCAGGAGCAAAATCATACTTGTATTGTTTTTTCCCTTCATTATTAACCACTGTCTATAATACCTATTTTTTTTTTTTTAAACAGATCATCAATGACCCAACCTATGTTTTGGCAATTACTAGCATTTTAGTGACTGCAACTCTTGTACCGATCGCGGTGAATTTCCTCTATGATCCTTCAAGGAAATACGCAGGCTACCAGAATAGAAATATGATGCATTTGAAACCCAATGCTGAGCTCAAAATACTTGCCTGCATTCATAGGTCCGCTAATATGCCTGCAGTCATCAATCTACTTGATGCAGCATGTCCATCTAAAGAGAACCCCATTGGTGTTTATGTTCTTCACCTTATTGAATTAGTTGGCAGGGCCTCCCCTATTTTCATCTCCCACGAATTGCACAAAAAATCTGTCTCCAATGTTTCATACTCAGACGATGTCATTCTTTACTTCAATCAGTTTGTAAGGGAAAATCTAGGGGTTGTTTCTCTAAGCCTCTTCACAGCAATCTCTGCTCCAAAATACATGTATGAAGACACATGCCACCTTGCATTGGACAAGCTTGTTGTGCGCAGCGGAAGCGAATTGCACTGTGGCGGTTGATATGAAACCGTTGAAACAACAAGAACAAAATATGAAATACAGAAATCCAAACAACACAAGGATTTATCCTGGTTCGGCCCATGTGTAGCCTACATCCAGTTCGAAGACAGCGAGAAATTCCACTAGTATCCCAAAAGAGATTACAACCAAAGGAGATTAACCTTCTCACATATCCTAGGAATTACAGAGTTTAACTCTCACAACCCAAATCTCAAATACACCCAAGCCACAACAAATAGGAGCAGCAGCTCTGCATCTCTCTCTCACATGGTGCACATGGCACCTCCAAGATGGTGAGGCACAAATGCCCACACACCATGCCCCTTGTTTTATAAACCCATGCAGCACTCCAAATGAAAGCAGCCGCATGCCCAAGGAAATGGCCAGTCATAAAGTCTCCCACATGGTCCAAAACTAGCCATCTCACATGCAAAACACAAGACACCAAACCCACCAGCTTTTAAAGAAAACAGCCGCACCTTTTGACTCTTCCATACGGGTGAGTCCAATTCCACATGCACACAACACTCCATAAAACAAGGAGTGGTCCCCATATCATTATTATGCCACCCATAATGATATCTCTTTGCATGTGCTCCACAACTAGTTTCCCACCAAGCCGAAAGCATGTACAACTCCCATATTTTTCTCTTCCTTTCCAGCCATCAACTTTTGACCATACAAGCATCTGTGTGCTCTCCAAAGGGAAAAATACCAGCCGCACATCTTGACTCCAATGTGAGGGATTTCCAACAATTATCAATACAATTTGGGCCAATTTCAACAAAGCTTGTGTCCCTAATCGTGCTCCCATTTCACCGGAGATGGTCGATTGACGGGTCTGTGGAGTCAGAAGACATCAACATCAGGGCCCTAAATTGTAGTGTCCTAGATAGAGCCCCATGCTCTGTTGGAATCCTTGTAGACCGCAGCCATTTAGGCCGATCCCCCTCCACTGTATCACCTCAGTCATCCTTCTCTGTGGCTATAATCTTCTTGGGTGATAAAGATGACAGGGAGGCATTAGCATTTTCCAAAAGAATGGCCAAGGACTCGACGATTAGCCTAACTGTGATCTGGCTTGTTCCCAGGACTAATGAAGCTGTTGGCTCGGATTGGGATCTTGATACAGAGGGGTTGAAGTATTTTAGAGATGATGATGTAGATGAGCGGTTTGTGATGTACTTGGAGGAGGCTGTGAAAGATGGGCCTCAGACAGCTTTATTACTTCGGTCTATTGTGGATCAGTATGACCTAATTATAGTAGGGAGAAGGTATAATGTATAGTCCCCTCAGACTGCAGGGCTTTCAGAATGGACTGAATTTCCAGAGCTTGGGGACTGTAGGGGACTTGCTTGCATCTCCAGATATCAATTGTAGAGCTTCTATTCTTGTGGTACAACAGCAAAGGATGGTGACAAAATAAAATCTGACCTAGGTTTAACGATCAAATGTTCTTTCGCGTAAAGTTCAGGGTCGATGTTTGCTTTAATTACCACAATTTTGAAAGTCCGAACTCTCTGCAAATATTATTTTTTTAATGTCAATACATTGGTTGACGCAGCACAAGCAAATAGATTTTCAAGCGAAAATCCTAAAGAACGATAATCTGGAATCCACTAGGAAATTAGAGAGAAAATTCTCTTTGAATTATTTGATAAAAGTCGAGATGATTTCATCCAAGCATGACAGCTGATTAAATACAACGTTCTCACCCAATGGACTGCTTGGGGAGTTATTGAAAACGTAACAGAAAAGAAACGAAAAGTTTGTAAATTGAATACAATATTTAAATGCACTTTTGGAAGGCCAAATGACCTCAGAAGCCCAAAATCAATCAATTAGAAAATCCCAACAATATGCCTTCCTTCTTTTCCTAGTGACATAATTGATCATATTTCGTCCTACATCAAACTCCTTCACTTGTAAAGAACTCGCGAGTTCTCATTAAAATGAACCTGAGTAGGCATATAGAACTTGATGTGTAGATAAACTCTTCAATTTGTAGAATTAGGACTTGCTCATATTTGGATGGAATAATCATATAATTGATTCCATAAACAAGATTAGAATATGCTAGTTGAGAATCAAACTCCTTGTATGAATTATTTTCTTCTCCAAATACAAATTTATCCATGCCTTTAATTTCAGAGGAATCCAATTGTTGTTGTTCATCTTTTGAAATATATGTTTCAACAACAACAAGAGTTTCAATATGCTCAATATCTTGTTTTTCGTGAACCTCTTCCTTCATCTTATGGATGATTGGATCTTCAATTAATACAGCATCTATCACAGTTTCTTCCTTTTCGAGAACTTCATCCATCTTTTCTAGGGATTCGGATCCTCTGCTCTAATTTTCTCTGCCATGATCTGCTTTACTTTTATTCTTCATACGTCACCTCATTAAAATTTAATCTAAGGGATTTAAAAGTTGACACATCATCTTAAAATAAAAATCCAATTTACTCCTAATTAAAAAAAAAAAAAAAAACCCTAACACCCAACTAACGGGATAGTTAACGTCCAAAAGCTATTTTTTTTTCTTTCTTCTTCTTCTTCACTTCTGTCATCTTCTCTTTTCCCCTCCTTGCTACACGTTCTGTCCCCTTCTCCTTTTTGCTTCACCTTCTTGCTCCACCATCACAAAGCAATAAGCATCACTACGAAAATCCATTGAAAAAAAAACCATCTTTGACAAACCATATGCCATAACAAAACCCAACATAAATTATGAATCTCTCTATTTCGTTCTTCATAGCAAAGGAATGAGAAAAACCCCAGAAAATGAAAGCCCATGAATTAATAAAAGGCTTACCTTTCTAATATTGGTTAGGTACCTATAATTTAATTCCACCACCAAAAGCGACAATCTTTATACAAGAAGAAAAAAAAAAAGGAGAAGAGGACAGAACATGAAGAAAAAGAAGAAAAAAAAGTGAGGAACGTGAAGAAGAAGAAAGAAAAAAAAACAGCTTTTGGACGTTAACTATCCTGTTAGTTGGGTGTTAGGGTTTTTTTTTCTTTTTTAATTAGGAGTAAATTGGATTTTTATTTTAAGATGATGTATCAACTTTTAAATTCCTTAGATTAAATTTTAATGAGATGGCGTATGGAGAATAAAAGTAAAGCAGATCATGGAGAGAAAATTAGAGCAGAGGATCCGGAATCCCTTTTCTAGACCCACCATGATATTGGATTGAACAATCTTGTAACCATTCCTTAATAAATATATATTATATTCAAAAGAAAGAATTTTTTCACAAGAATCTCTTCATCCAACGCCAAGAACTGATAGGATTTTTACCTTGTTGCTTCCTAGATTTTAGCAACTGATCCCACCAAGAAGCAACATCGTCTTCCAAAATGGATGCAATAATTTTCACCATCTTCTCCTTTGGGATCGCTATTGAATCAAATATTTCCTCTATGTCTGCAACCCATTGAAGAAAGCCTTCCCCATGAAGTATGGAACAACTGCAACATCAAATTCTCTAAGAGTGATTGGTTTCCAGTCTCCACGGGTCCTATCTTCTTCGTATGGACGAGCCATTGGAGGCACCTCAAGTCAGGCAAAACCTCTGATACCACTTGACGCAGCACAAGCAAATAAATTTTCAAGCGAAAATCCTAAAGAACGATAATCAGGAATCCACCAGGAAATTAGAGAGAAAATTCTCTTTAAATTATTTGATAAAAGTCGAGATGATTTCATCCAAGCATGACAGCTGATTAAATACAACGTTCTCACCCAATGGACTGCCATGGGAGTTATGGAAAACGTAACAGAAAAGAAACGAAAAGTTTGTAAATTGAATACAATCTTTAAATGCACTTTTGGAAGGCCAAACGACCTCAGAAGCCCAAAATCAATCAATTAGAAAATCCCAACGATAAGCCTTCCTTCTTTTCCTAGTGCCAAAATTGACCATATTTTTCGTCCTACATCATTGGTTTTATTTTAAAAAGACATTGGACATTAAGCAACAACAGAAACAGACACTACAAAAAAATATGGCAACAGTTACCATTATTTGGTGACCATTGTGAGGGTTACTAAAGGCTTTAGTCACTAAAAAAAAGCAAAAAATGTGACGAAAACCTTTTTAGTCACCAAAAAAATCAAAAAATGTGACTAAAACCTTTAGTAACCCTCACAACTGTCACAAAATTTGATAACATAATGGTAACTGTTGCCATTTTTTTGTAGTGAGATAATCGCACTAAAGATTTTAATAATTATATCAGTTAGTTGTGACTTACACTTTATTTTACAACGAAGAAGAACGATTCAAACTTGTGGACTCTTTCAATATTCGAAAGAAATATGTCACTAAATTGAAAACTAGTTGGTGTGACTCATGATTATTAAGATATATATTATTGTTCAGATTCAAAATTTGAGCGTTTTTATAATACCTGCCCCAAAGGAAAAACACTCTTTTACTGGTATAATTTATCATGTAACTTACAGAACTACGATTTGAGTATATATAATCATATTCAAATTTCATATTCAATTATTGTCACCCTTGATATATATTATGCACAATCATATTATTCGAAACGTTTTCCACCTCTAACGCCCAATGCTACTTGAACCAAACCTGTGGTGAACAGTCTTTATGACCTTCAAATAAAGGGCAACGCTCAAAGAGCCAACTTAAAAGGTTTGACCAGCCCGCATCATCCTCCTATCCATTACCTCCATACTTTGCTTCCTCCAAGCTTTTACGCACTCTGTGTGTCTCTCATCCATGCATGCATGTGCGCCTACATCTCTCTCTCTCTCTCTCTCTCTCTCTCTCTCTCTCTGGATAACATTTTGGTGAGGCTGCAAGCTGCCTTGAGTTTCTGAATGATTCGATAGCAATGAATGATAAAACACAAGCATTGTCTAATGGCACCTGGGTATGCCAGGCCCACAAAGGGTTTAGATCAAAAGGTCTCTTTTTTGGTGATAACCCTTTGAACTTCCCGACTCCGATTCTCTATGTACAGCTTTCTATATCTGCCTTACTCACCTCTTTCTTGCAATTCATTCTCAACCCTCTTGGTGAGAGTGCTTTCGCCTCACAAATGCTCGTACGTTCCTATCCTATTTACATTTCAAAATCAATATTTTGGTTTTTTTTTTTTTCCATTTTAAAGTACGTGATACAAACTGGGAATGAGAAAATGGTGGCACTACCATTTTCCCAAGTACCAATCTACAATATACCTGGTAGATTTTCGATATTTGGTCAATTGATATTTCAAAATATCTAGTACCAAATGTCAATATAATATATATCCATAATGTACCGGATAATGTAAATTGATACGTGTTACAAAACACTCTTTTCTCTTAACCAATTTTATATGTGATGACTGATGGTATATATATATCAGGTAGGTATCATATTGGGGCCATCAGTCTTAGGAGGAGACAATGCGTTTGCAGATACTGTTTTCCCAATGAAAAGTTTTTACATCAGCGAAACCTTTGCCTTCTTTGGCGTCATGTTGTTTCTATTCCTAGTGGGAGTCAAAATGGATATAAGCGTGGTCAAACAAACAGGAAGGAAAGCCCTGGTCATAGGCATCTCTGCTTTCTTTGTGCCTCTGATACTCAACATGGGGTTTGCTTTCGTTCTTCAACGAACGGTCACGATGGAACCAAAGTTACACGAGTCCATAATCATCATAGCTGCGTTTCAATGCATGAGCTCCTTCCACGTCATTGCATGCCTCTTGGCCGATTTGAAGCTCCTCAACTCAGAGATTGGCAGATTGGCTGTGTCTTCTTCAATGGTCAGTGGGGTGCTCTCTTTTGCTTTGCTCACTTTGGCCACCACAATAAGGCAAAGCTCAATTGGGAGAAATAACTTAAGCCTACCCTTTATGGGGATAAGTATGTTTTGCATGTTTATTCTCACAGTCTACATTATGAGGCCCATCATGTTATGGATGGTTGCACAAACACATAAAGGAAAACCATTTAAAGATAGCTACATTTGCTACGTCTTTATAATGGTTATGTCTTGTTCTCTCATTGGAGAGGTTATGGGCCTGCATTTCATGCTGGGCCCAATGATTTTGGGCCTGGCAGTACCAGAAGGCCCACCGTTGGGATCAGCTTTGGTGGAGAAACTTGACTCATATATCTCCTTGATTCTATTGCCAAGCTACTTTGTGTTCAGTGCTGCAAGGATCAATTTATCTTTGATAAAGATGAAGACTGTTTGGGTTGTGGAGCTCTTGACTGTGAGTAGCTTTTGTGGTAAGCTCATAGGAACTGTGGTGCCTTCACTCTATTGCAAAATGCCTGCTGTTGATGCATTCTCATTAGGATTCATCATGAGTGCTCAAGGCATCATTGACGTTATAACTTTGCAACATGGATTGTTCCTCAAAGTAATTATATCTCCACTCCACCTTTTTAATTATAATTTACATGTATATATATATATATATGCTTGTTCATTTGTGCTTAATAATTATTTGTTTCCAGTTGATTGACGAAGAATCCTTTAGTATCATGGCTCTATCAGCACTTGTCTCAACTGCAATCATAACCCCGGTGGTGAAATTCCTATACGATCCATCCAAGAGATACATGTCCACCATGCGAAGGAGGACAATTGAACATGCCTTGCCCAACGCCGAGCTTCGAATGCTGGCCTGCATATACCAAGAAGACAGCACCCCTCCCATCATCAACCTTCTTGAGGTCTCAAATCCAACCCCAAAAACCCCCATTTGCTTTTATGTGGTTCACCTCATCAGACTCTCTGGCAGAACTGCCCCAGTCCTCATCACACATAAGCCAGGGAAAAGGAGTGCCGGAACTTTTGAGTCCCTTGACTCGGATCGTATAATGAATGCCTTCAGATTATATGAGGAACATAGCTCTGGTGGTCTCATAATGAATGCCTTCACAGCCATTTCTCCCTATGCCACAATGCATGATGATGTTTGCACCTTGGCATTGGAGAAGAGGACTTCCATGGTCCTAATCCCATTCCACAAGCAATTCAACGAGCTAAGTGGCGCAGGGGTATTGGACAATAATCCTATTAGGTCTGTGAATCGAAACATTCTTCAACATTCCCCATGCTCGGTTGGGATTCTTCTCGATCGTGGTACCTTGAACACCAACGTTACTCTTTCATGCAAAACTTCGTACAATTTCGGGATGATCTTTGTAGAAGGACCTGACGACCGTGAGGCATTGGCATATGCTATGCGCATGGCAGAGCACCCTAATGTTAGCCTCACGGTCGTTAGATTGGTAGACCATAATATGAAACACAGTGTGAATAGAGATCTCGATATGGTCGTAATCAGCAAGTGTAAGATAGCAATTGCTGGGAGAAAACAACATGTTTATAAGGAGGAACATGTTAAAGATAGTGTGGATATGATCAATGTGATCAGGTCAAATTCAATGGAAAATTTGTATGACCTAATTTTGGTTGGGAGACGTCACGATAGCAATTCACCGTTGTTCATGGGACTCACAGAATGGAATGAGTTTCCGGAACTCGGGTTCATCGGAGACATGCTGGCATCTTCAGATTCCAATTGTGATGTCTCAGTGTTGGTGGTGCAGCAACAAATGCTTGGAAGTGATCGACTGATGGTATCTGACAGCAGCTTTAACTCCAAAGAGAAAGAAGTATCGTTTTCTATTGTGGATATGCCTCGCGATGATAGAGTACACCCAGTTGCTTATTAGGGACAAACACGTACAGTAGAGAAGGAAAGGGAAATTTGCTGTTGCTTTCATTTTTTGCTTAACTAGGATAGCTTTGTACAAGAATTCTGGTTATATAGGGTTATTGAATATGAGCTAGCTTAGCTATAGAGATCATGTCTCTTGTAAGTTTTATTTGGTCTTTTTCTCAAATTGTATAAACCTTGTAAATTATACTTTTGTAGAAACTGAAATGAAACATATTGATGTACAGAATAGCTTGAATTGCAAGATATATCAACTTAATTTTTCTACCTCGAATTTCTTATCCATTATACACACACAGAAAATTTTGTTTGATTTTATATTTTTGGAAAGCATACGAAAATTATGAGTACTGCTATATGTACCATCCATCTAATGGAGGTAGATCTCGACTTTGAGATCAACGATATGAAACTCATTTTTGAAACTAACCTTCTGTATGTGTACTCTTGTCATTTGAATATGCAAGTGGACTAAAAGTTTTCTTGTGTGTTATATTCCCCATCCTCTTTCACCCTATATTTCAATTCTTGACCAATATATTTATCCCTTCTAATAGATTATAGACTAAAATTCAAAGGCAAACAAACTTAAATAAGTAATTTCATATATATTTAGACGTTTACACAGCACAAATTACAATTTAAAATTGGGATCTTAGATTAGACCATTGATATCCTAAACAACTTTGTGCCCGACAATAAAATGGTACAAAAATGGATTAAAGAAACTTTATACCACAAGACAAGATCGAGGAAAAGGCCAATTGAGAGATGATTGTCAAGTATCTGTAGAGCAACAAAGCAGGAATTGAGGACTAAGGACCCACCAATTCCTATCCCACCACCAAAAGAAGCAAACAAAAGGCACACATTGCTATCCAAAAAGCAAAGAAGAGAAAAAGGTTATATATATATATATAATATATATATATATATATATATAGCTAGGAAAATCCAATATCAGTTGTGACAAAATGATAAACATTATGGGGTAATAAGAAAATAGGGCCAAGCAATTAGCAAATAAACCACTGGTCCTCAACTGTTGGATGTTGAGTTCTTAACAACTCATGGGGACAGGACAGATAGGATGCGCTATAGTGCTAGCTAGATTCCCAAAACCATGTAAATTAAAAATGTTTTGGAATATCAAGGAATTAATCTCTGTATTAATTAGTTAATTGGTTGTTTACTGCTCTCACAGCTGATTGCATAAAGTCTCTTTGGAAATTGTTAAGCTCTTAATTATCCGTGGCAATTGGTGATTTTACTCATGAATAAGAGTTTAAATCTCTCTCTCAAAGCATTTTCTAGATTCTCTTAAGTTGTTTTCTATAAGATGAAACAAAGTTCAAAATTTCGAATCCCTGATCAGTTTTATTCTTCTTTGCTTCATAATAATTTAGGCCTACTTTTGAATTTCATGTATTTCAACGGATGAGATATTGCCAAATCGCTTTATTTTCATTTAGAAGAATGAATTAAACAACAAGAATCAAAGTTTTTTTTTAACAGTAGATAATATTCGAACTTGAAACTTTTTTCTAGATGATGAGTTAGTTTAATTTGAGATTCTTACGGTGTGAAACAAGAATAATTAAGGTTTGGGACAATGTAAAGTTGACTTACCATTGACAAATGATATTGAAACTCACCCCCCAAAACGCATAGAGAAAGCCATTTTCAGTTTTTTAATGTCTCCCATCCAGAGGATTCACCCAAATTCTCCTCCGGGAACTGGCGACTAGACCCGTGAAATTTTATAACCTTTTTGTCCAAACCAATGCTACAATTAATCTCTTGGCTCAATGCCTATATGTTCCTTGGGATCTCATCTCATTTTTTCTATTTGAATCCAGTATGTGTTTAATTAAAATTAAATGCCTGGCAAGGTCTCGTTGGTCCAAACCCACATCTCACATGCTTCCCCATGATTAATTTCCCTGAAAAATTTTACAATCTCAACTGGTTAAACTGAAATCTTTTATCTACAAGAGCTAGAAACTGATGCAGTATTTTTGTGGTCCAAAACATTAATATATAAATATCATGGGGAGGAGTTTGAGAAAGGGATGTATAATATTTTATGGGAATCCATGTGATGTGAGGACTGAGTTATACGAAATAGGTTTAGCTAAGAAGATTTGCCAGGTTGGTTTCGCATTTAAATTTATGTAGCTTCAAGAGATAGCCATTCAAAACTTTTGGATTTATGCTAATAAGATAATATGCTCATAATAATATAAGGGTTGGAGCTCATCTCCTGCATCTCTCTCTCTCTCTCTCCTAGGAGTTTTCCAGCATTTCACGCAAACTGTTTTAATAAATAAAAGAACATGCCATCTTTTCTTTTTATACATGTATTGTGATTTAAGCTTTTGTTGTTTCAATATCAGTATTCATTCTTTTGAAGTATATGTAACTAATTTGGTCAACTAAGATGAAGAAGAAGAAGAAGAAGAAAAAGAAAAAAAAAAAAAAAAAACGAAGAAGAAGAAGAAGAAGAAGAAGATATTAATTGCACGATATATACTATAATCATTTGTTGATTAATCAATTTGTGGTCTTTGGAAGCCAATGGGTTAGGTTTAATTAGGAATAAATGTAGAGCTCACAATCATTAACCCTAATGAAGACATATATAATTTATTAGTTATATGTATTTTCACAAGTTGTTAATTACCCCGATATTCCCTCTATTTGTTGGCTAATTAAATGCTTTTATAGGGTTAGCATGCATGTTACACACAGATACCATAAAAGTTAGAACTCAGAACTACTCTTAAGAGCGCACTAAAAGCCTGAGCATATTTCACTAAACATCAACTCTCTTTTCTTTTTCTTTTTTTACTAAATTCTACAATCAATTATTGCAAATGATAGTATGGTATATAGTAATGCACGTATACATAGCCGCACTAGAATACCGCGTGGATTAACTGATATGAATGCCAACTATTCTCTGCTCAAGTCAAGTCACATATGATATATATATATAGGATTAAAATAAAATAATGAATCTGGCAATACTGGCAAATGAATTTGGTATTGTATTTAAAAAAGAATAAGAAAAATATTAAGAAGTATATAACAGAATAAGAACAATAATGGAATATATAGGAAATTACGAGTTAATATTGAAAGCAATCACCTCCAACATTTAAATCAGTCATGAAAATGGATCTGACTAAAACACAATCAAATTTCTAGCAATTTATTTTTTCTTTTTATACAAATTTCCCGAGAAATTAATTTTTCAGTTGGACAAATTATGAGAACAGTTCAATTTTCAGCTGGCTTTCAAAGAAACTATATAGAATTATGGACTGCAAGAAAGCAACTATTTTTTTTATACATGTATATATATATATATATATATGAAATGCCAAAAAGCTCAAATTAAACAAACTTCAATTCAACTATAATGGAAATTTCTCTCTTTTTTTTTTTTTTTTCTTTTTCTTTTTTTGGCAATAGGCTGCCCAGTTATTTGCAGCACACACAACATGAGATCGATGAGAAAAGAGAGAAATAGAAGAAGAAACATATTTACTTACAAACTTGAAGGTGTACATACAATTGTTTTCGTACAAACGTACATTTCTTTTCTATCTCTCTCCCTCTGTCAAGACTGCCAGTGTGCCATGATTTTTCAATTTTCTCGAGAACCAAACAGATCATGACCTCATGAACACTGAATTTAATTCCGAATCTGCCATTATTATACGCAGACCCAAAAAAAAAAAAAAAAACCAGCAAAACCACATTTTATCCACAAGAGAAAATACCAAACCCCCCCATGTACCCCAATAAATAAATAAAACCCCCTCCCATCCATCACCGGAAAAAAAATTTGTTAGTCTTCGGTGATGCTCTCGAGATGAGGCCGCCATACTGTGGCCCGGCCGGCCCGGCGATCCCGCCGTGACGAAGACTTCTTTTCCGTGACAATCTCCGTTAAGTAGCGGTCGGTACTTTCGGTGTGGTTTTTAGTGCTCTTTTTTGACGGCTTCTTAACGCCGCTAGTCTTACTCTTCTTCTTCTTCTTCTCCGGTATAGAAGAAGTCGGGATCAAGAAATAGATGCTGCCCCGCTTGAGCTCCGTCTCCGGTGAGAGTATCAAAATGCGACGAACGACGCCTTGGGAGCTGGGTTTGCTCAGAACGTGATTTGGGTTCGCTTCGAGGATCTCACCGGCTGTGACAGAATGCGAGATTTCTTCTACGTAGCCATTCAAATGGACAATCCGGATCAAGTCAAGAGCTCCGCAAGGTAGCACACAAGCCAAACAGCACCTTAGACTGTTGCCCATTTTAGATTTTTTGACCTCTCACTCTGTTTTCTGGGTTGCTCTGTTTTGGGTTGCTCTGTTTTTTCTTTGGGGTTGGTTTGGAAGGTTGAATGCTATGGAGGGGTGGACTGGCTGTGTGTTATATATAGGAATATTGATATATCATAAGAACAGAACAGAGCTAATTGGGTTGAAAAATGACCAAATTGGCCTCTTGGTGATTTTTTATTTTATTTTTGGGTTTGGCCTTCTTCTTGTGTGGGATTGGGTTTGGGTGGCCCTTTGCGTCCATGAGCTAATTAACTTAAGCCGCCTTCTAAACAATTAATGATGTGAGATTACTTCCAATCACCTTTTGGGAAGTGCTTAAGAATTAATGAACCTTTTGGGAAGTGCTGCAGCTAGCTAGGGTTTCTTTGTTTCAAAGTGGACGCCAAAGTTGGTCAAATTAGGCGTTTTTTCTTCTTTTGTTAACTGAGGTGTACTTGACAATCAAATATTAACTGAATTTAGTTTTTTGTGGACAAATTTGTAAATGTCTTCAAAAGCTCATTCGATCAATTGTTTAAATGCGACTCAAGCGTTATAGTTCAGACAGTGGCTCTACAATTATGAGAAAAAAAATATATCATAAATTGTCTCTTGTACTATATGTAACACGTGAATCAGCTCTTGCACTACATATAAAATGTGAATAGTCTCTTGTGTTGCATATAACATGTGATTCTTATCTTGTGATACGTTAGTACCTCTAGAAGAAGGATAAAAAGTTCCCACAATTCAGCTTCATTCTTAGGACGTTAAAAAAAATTACTTAGAAAAGTGACATTCAATATGAGGAAGAATATACAAAATTGAAAATAATAGTTATTTAAATCATTTTACCTTTTTATCTTTTTTTAAAAAAAAACTAGTTTTTATTTCTTTTCCCTTTTTATTCTTCACCTCTATCCCCTTCTCATCTTTTTTTTTTTTGGTGAAACCCTTCTCATCTTTCTCTTCAATCAAAACACAAACAAAATAAAAATATATATTCTTAAAAATTCGTTAAAACCTCTTATATAATAATGTTGAAGAAAAAAAAAGTATAAAGACCTTCAAGGGTGTATTTGGAAATATAAGAAATATGAAGAGGAGTTGTGTATGTGGCTCCCACAACGTGCCCCAATGACGAGTCCATCGCGAATATAGGCATTAAGATTGGAAACGACAGATTTAAATAATGGCTTTTGGCTTATGCTCAAATTATAAGTGATTAGGTACGGAATAGAAATTTTAGAGTACAAGCTTTTATTTTTTGAGAAAATGATTATCCTACTCATAGGTGAGCTGACCAATTTCACAGGCTCATATTATTGGTCCAGTCTGGCCTCAGCCGAAAGCATAACAGCCCATTTGTCTCGAGTTGTTTGTTTTTTTATCGCTGAGACTTTATTGGTCTGTGACATTGTTAGCTGCACTGCCAGTGACGAAGTTCTTATAACTCAGGACCCTCTGTTAAGAAAAGGCCAGAGAATCTAGCTGTCTTATTAGAAAAGGTGTCTTTTATAATTGGGAGCTGATTTTCCCGCTTCTATTTTCTCCACTCACACTCCATTTTTCTTTTTAATACTTTTTAATCACTTTTGTTATTTCTCTTTCCTATTCTATCATTACTCTACATTAATTTCCTTTTTACTTCACTTTTATATTATTTCTTTTTCTTTATACTTAATTTTTTAACTTACACTCCATTTTTAATATTAAGGGAAAAATAAAAACTTAATTTCTTACTCAATCAAAGGAACAAAAAATATATTGAAAATGGAGTGCAAGTTTGAAAATTAAGTATAAAGAAAAAAAAAACTAATATAAAAGTGAAGTAAAAATATATTAATGTAGGGTAAGGGTATAATAGGAAAGAGAAGAAACAAAATTAATTAAAAAATATTAAAAAACAAAAGAGAATGTAAGTGGAGAAAAGGGAAGTAGGAAAATCATATCCCTTATCATTTTCTTTACACTTCAATAAATGAACAGTATTTGTTTTTTTTTATTTCTTAGCCAAATATGTGAATGTATAGCCTAAATACTAGAATACCCCTTTCAAAATATGTGAATTAATAGTATAAACTAGGTAATGATGAAATGTAAGGAAATATGTACAATTTGAGAGATCACTTGCAATATACATTACCCTCCTCAAAATCATATCAATTGTATGATGAAATGTAAGGAAATATGTTATAATTTATGATAAGTAAAGGATTCGATTTCTTTTAATCCCTAACAAATGATTAAGTATTGAGCTTGTGATTAACTCTCCATATCCATGACTTGAGCATTAGGGTTGTTGAGCTCGTCCTTGTCATCAAGTTATATAATTATTCACAAGGAACTTGCAGTTCAAGTAGTTAAAAGCAGTTACTCTTGCATTACATTGTTTAATTCTCTCCTCTCTCTAGAATCGTTTGTATAAAAATAAAAATAAAATATCATGCTACTATTCAACCATGTTCATCAATTAAGTGAAATCCTTCAAATTACTGATAAACATTTGTCATATATGGCTCATGACAATGAGGTTCAGTGAACTTACTTTATATAACTCAAATCAAACCCTAAACCTTAACTGGCCTAATTAAAGTATAGCTGAACACAAACTCGCGCATTACATGCAAACTTGAAGTACCACGACATCCTAGATATATCAATCTTTTAAGTATTTCTTTGTCACCTAGTGCAATTGTTGCTCGAGTATCTCGAAGTAATTTTATATTTGAACTCTGCAAAAACCATCATATGTTACAAATAATATTAAATCAATTCCTAATGCAAACAAACTACATGTTCTTTTCCTTGATCTCCTAAATAATAATTAACAAGTCCCCGTGGTTTTTTTTAATTAACTAGCTAGTTAATTAGTTACCTTTTCGCACATATATACTAGCTTTCAATAACGATTTTGTAGACCGAGTTGACGAAAAATGGTAAAAGTAGGACAGTGAATACGATTCTGTAGGGTTAAGTGTGAAAATTTGAGTTTCATTGGGTAAATGAGACCCACATTCGAGTCTAAGGAGGAAAACAGTGATTAAGTTATTTTAATAATTGAAAACTCCTAGTACGATCTCAAAACATCAAATATTTTGTTGGTAGCTGCAGATAGGTATGGCAAGTACAAGACTAAATATTCTAGTCAATATTAAGGTACTTCAAACCCTAGCTAGCCAGTATATATGACAAGACTAGTGATTAGAGTATGTGTCTGTGCTCGTGGATGGTTTGTAATTTTGCATCTTATGCCACGTCAAACAGCTTGGACTAGGAAGCTTCATGGCACTGACGTTTCAGGCACCGACCTTAACAGAAATGAAACTTTACAATAATGGATTGCTAATAAGGGACGCACGAGGCATGCCATAAGATTCCCGATCGATGTGGGATTCAATCTAAAATTGTAATTATCCTCAAACCTCAACAACATGTACACAACAAGACTGAAGGAGGAAGAAGAAGCCATCCATAATTGAACAACGTGAGGCAAGTCTGTCTTTACACTGAAGCCAAGGTGGAAGCACAATTTATTAATCAAAGACTAGGTTTTTTAAATTATTGGGGTTTAATTTAATCATTTTATTAATCGCATAGTTGATGAATAATCATCACTGGTTTTAGAGTATGATTGAAGAAAGCCTGTGCCCCTAACAGCTACCATAGTACTTTACTGTCCAAACTCCTCCCTTTGTATTACTTGCTCCCACCACCACCAAACACTTATATGAAAGCGGGGATAGCACTGTTTTTTTCTATTTTTAGTTAACCATGTTATGTCAAATGAAAAAATTATCACGTATGACATTACATTATTGAATCGGAAATGGCAAAATAATGTTATTCCCGTTGAAGCTTTTCCGAAGACATAGAGCCAAAAGTTATTTATATATGCTTCATATACTTTTGAGAGACTTTTAATTCGTGGTTGCTATCTCTAGGTGCATATTTGATAGCTGGCATTGTTGTGGGATTGTTGCTGAAAGCTACAATATTTGATGGATTATACAAATCTTTGGGATTGGTAGAATTCAAGTTCAGTTCATTGTATCCAAGTCTCGATCGCCCAATTAGAAGTACATAGAATCTAAATAGTGATTCTTTTCAGTTCCCTATTGATGTTCATGGATTAATTGGGATTACTGTATTGAAATTTGTTGGGTTTTAAAAACAACACATTGCAAGCAAGTAGCTCCAATTTTGAAAACTATAACCCCAGCCAATGGATTGTCAATAAGTTAGGCATGTAATAATTTCAAAGGAGAATTGGGCCAAGCAAGTAGCTCCAATTTTGGAACTGTCTAAATCATGAAGGATTGGTTAGAAAATGTATTGCAGCATGATCTCTTAGTGCTAGCTAAGGCTACCACTATATGGCTCATATTTCTGATGGACCCATCTACATATTCGTGGTCTTAGGCTTTCAGCAAGAATTTCAGGTTTAATTAATTATAACAATAATATCTGTATTGGACTTGAATTTCAAGGTTTTTAAACACCTACGCAAAACTCAATGAGCTGTCCACTTCAGTTTTAACACCACTTTGTCGAATCATGCACAAAATGACATATTATGGAAAATTCCCAAATCGAAGTAACATGATTTTGTTGGAGAGAGGGGACGACATGACATGCATGGCCACTAGTTTGTGTAACAGTAACACCAAATTACATAGGTCTAAATTAGCACGGTATTTTAAATGACAATAAAGTAGTGACAACATATAAAACGTCTTCTTTCGCCTTTTATCTTCTTTTCATTTTGATCAATAATTGTTATAGAACCCAAATTGATTTGTAATGGCTTGTTATAGTTACTTCTACAATTCTACTCACTAATCAAATGAGTTCGGATCCTCTCCTTATATTATCGTATCGATGTTATACTAACATTCAAAACTCAACTTAATTCCCAAAAGAATATTTTTTGAACATAAGAGTAATGCAATATTAACGTTTAAAAAAACAATTGTCCTATTTTCAAAATGACCTCCTAATAATTAACTTGGTGTCATTTTCTTTCTCATTAGAAAAACCTGCTAGATCTCTTAGGCATACACCTTGAGATTTTTCTCACCAACCCAAACTTTTTGATCCAGCGAATATCTGTTAGTTCAAATTTCTGCGGATGAAGTTGTTCACTTCATCAAGAGGTATATATACTTTAGATTTTGAAGATTTCGTCTGCAAAATCCTTATAAAAAATTATGATTGAAGGAATCCACAGTAGGTGAGAAAAAATATATATATATATATATATATATATATACTGTCTCATATGCTTGCATGTAAAAAATAGTTTATAATATAAAATGCACGGATGCATGCGGAAATTTTATTTGAGTTTAAATTGATTGACCACCACTGCCATTATATTCTCTGCTTCATATTTCCGGATACTGACTATTGAGCAATAAAAATTGTACTACATTAATTTGGTTGTTGGCAGCATTTCCCATAAAAGATCTTCAACGATTGACTGCAAATGCAATGAAAATAGAAAGCACACTTGTAAGCTGGAAGCTAATGGGGCAGGTGCAATTTTCTCGCGAAAAGCTTGTAGCTCTAATAATGGACTATGGAGCCCTTTTGGACTTTAACCCGATCTCATCCTATGGACTATGGAATCAAATCAAACCCATATAACTTCCAAGTTTTGTGGCCAATCGAACCCAAGTTTGTGAGGTGATTTGTTGAACTGGGCTACTTTCATTTGTGTATGCCATAACTGTAGCCCACCTTTTGAGTCCAATTGGTAAGCAAGGCCAGGTCAGACTAAGCCCTTTGTCCCTTTAGATTAAATTAGTTAGTCGTTCGATCAAATTTGTTAGTCTAATCCAACGATTAAGAGATATGACATCACCTAAGGGTCATAGATAAGACCCTCACTATAGAATGACTCCTTCACATATTTGTAAACATGGGTTAAGCTAGTTGGCCAAATGAGTGAGTCTGCCCTTTGCACCTTAGTTCGAATCATCATTCCTGGAGATTAGATTATCACTTGTATTTAAAAGAAGAAAAAAAAAACAATCTTGACATAAATAATTTTCCTTATCCTTTTCTCTTTTCTATTTTCAAGCAATCCATTTAGATATACCTTGGATATGTAGGAGATTTTATTTTATTATTATAGATAGGAAAATTCTACAGTGTGTCTGGTGCATGGATGCGCCACCAATTATGAATCATTAGATGAGTAGTTGGGACATATGGGGTAATCCATACCGTTGATTATTGGTTATCGGTTAAATGGACAAAAAGAAAGAAAGAAAGAAAGAAATGTTGGTTGTCGGTTAAATGGACAAAAGAAAGAAAGAAAGAAGTTCTAAGTTCTATGTTGTTGTGTCCCTTCAAACCCAAGAGAACCTATGCCTCGACTACACGAAGGATAGACGTAACAGAGCATCACAAAATGAGTGGAAAATGTCATTCCCAAACGAAAACAACCCATACCTAACGCCAAAATACAGAAAACAATCAAAAGCATAATCCTGCAACAAATTACTGACAAATTAATCGACCTGCACCACACTGTAAGTCTAATATATATCCTTCCTTTCTCCTAATGTTTCAAGAAACATACATATATAACTTGGCATCCATGTCACGTTTCTATCTTCATCTTCATTTTTTGTGGCCAATTTATTATAGTTCCACGGTTCTCAGTACAACACTTTGATTTGATGGCCTTTTAACTCTATAAATCCAAAAGATGCTGCTAAAACGAGTGAAAAAAATGGCACCCACAACACTCTTTCTCATGCAAATTTGGTTTTGGATCACATGCAATGCCACAAGGCCTTCACCAAAATTCCCAGCCATTCTAGTCTTTGGTGATTCAACAGTGGACACTGGCAACAACAATTACCTCAAAACAGCGGCCAAGGCTAACCATTTCCCCTATGGCAAAGACTTTCCTGGTAAAGTTCCAACAGGCAGGTTTTCTAATGGAAAACTTGTCCCTGACTTCATTGCCTCCCTCTTAAAGATCAAAGAAGCCGTTCCTCCTTTTCTTGATCCAAGCCTTTCAAACAACGACCTTGTCACCGGTGTCAGCTTTGCGTCAGGGGGATCTGGATACGATGATACAACTGCTGCCGTTGTCGGGATCATACCATTTTCAAAGCAGATTGAGTTGTTCAAGAAATACATTGTGAGAGTTGGGGGGATTTTGGGGGAAAAGGAGGCTGACAAGTTAATTAAACGTGCACTTGTTATAATAAGTTCAGGTACCAATGACTTTGGTTTTAATATCTATGACATACCCACAAGAAGATTAGAGTTCAACATTACTGGGTACCAAGATTTTCTGCAGAAAAAGCTGCAAATGTTCATTAAGGTAAAGTATGATAAATTCCTATCCCTTTCACATGCAATTTTTATTTTTATTTTTCGCATGTGATTCTGTTTTTTTTTTTTTTGTTTGTCAAAGCTGTAATTTGGAGCTTTCAGAAAGATCTTAAACATGTGAAGCATCTCATCACAAGCACATATGTGTAACATAAAGCCTTTTTCAGAAATATATATTGTATTCAACATGTACTTATTATTAATTTACAATAATTTTTCATGTTATATATATATATATATATATATATATGTTTGTAGGAACTGTATGAGCTTGGATGCAGAAAAATAGTAATAGCAGGGCTTCCTCCAATAGGCTGCCTGCCCATACAAATAACTGCAAAATCTGAATATCCAAAGAATAGAAGATGTGTAGACAATGAGAATTCAGATGCCCAAATTTACAATCAAAAGCTTGCAAAACTATTGCCCAAGTTACAGTCACTCTTTCCAGGGAGCAAAATTGTCTATGCAGATGTCTATGAGCCATTAACTGACATGATCAACAATCCACAAAAATATGGTGAGCAAAAGTTATTTTAAATTATTAATCTGAGTTTAAATATGATTATTAAATTATTGGTTCTTTCTTGTGCATAAAGGGTTTGTGGAAACAAAGAGAGGCTGCTGTGGTACAGGGCTTGTGGAAGCAGGGCCTCTGTGCAATGCATTGACACCACCATGTGCCAATGACTTGGAGTACTTATTTTGGGACAGCTTACATCCCAGTGAAGCTGCCTACCAGTACATTTCTAAGTACCTGGAGAAGAAAGTCCTTCCACAGCTTGATGATGATCATCAATCACAGCCGTTGAGTAGTCTATCCAATCGGACAGATGATTGATACTGATAATGAATTTTTCTGTTCAAGTTCCATATACCTTGTGTGATTTCATTTCCACATACATCTGGCTTGTAAAGTCATTTAAGTCTATAAATTTCTGTGTTATGTTGATTTCTTGAAGTATGAATATGTAAATGTGGGTACTTATAATGACATCAAGAAAAGCTGTCATAAAAGTATTTCTTCTAACTGGTTCACATTTCTACGCCAAAATGGATCTTCCATAAACCGTTGTTGGGTTTTGGCAAGTGAGTTGCTGATGAAAGTTGCAGACAAGACCTACCACCTCCACCACCACCGTCAGGAACCACCATTTTTATTTTGAATTTGAAGGGTTTTTACAAGTTGCCCAGTCAGTGAACCGAACAGTCTGCGAGCACAAGCAAAACCTGGCATTGTTATTTCTTGCACAACTCCTTGAGATTACGAACCATGCTCTCTAAAATAGGAAGATCTCTAGGAGCTCTTAAATATGAGGAGAGAGAAAGAACTCCCCATAATTTAATGAGTATTTCAAATCTTTAATTAATGCTAACTATTTTTTATATTATTTTTTAATAAATATGGACAAATTAAAAAAAAGTTATGACATTTATGACTCCATATAGAGAACATGATTGGAGTTTAAATTTATATAGAGAGCTCATAAAATAATTTATATATATTTTTAACTAAAATTTAACTGAAAAATAGAGCATGATTGTGAATGCTCTTAATACTTACTATCCGATAATTATGACATATTTACTTATCTGAAATGGATATCGAATTATTTTGATTCCTAACTTTCTCGTCGTTTACTAATAGATGGTTTTCAAACCCGAAACCTACTATGGGTCATGTAAATTAGTTGCAGGAATGTGTTTAATCAGCAGAGACGGCAAACAGCAATTGCTATGCAACAAAAGAAAATTATGTGGATACCAAAACCTATGATTTCCAACGAAAATTGTAAAACCAAAACTTATGAGATTGATAACAGCACCAATCTATGGCTTTGCATTCACACAAGCAAACATCTAGAGTACAAGGTGGTCACAAGTTCTTTCGGACCATTCAAAAATACACAAACAAAACTTTTCTTGTAAACTTCCTATTTTGAGTACATACAGACAACCATCACTAGCAGCTTAAGCTTCTTCACTTCCGGCCAGCGCCGGCGGATCCTCGACTGCCCCGAAACAAGTCGTTAATCTTAGCCTCGATGTCCTCATTAGCATACTTAATGTACTTGTCATGCCTCCCGATTTCTGGCACATTCTGAAACCTTCCGATAAAGTTCTGATACGCCGGCAACAAGATTTTCGCTAGGGCAATTCTCAATTCATCCCTGAGCTGATCGTCGAAAACGACCCAATTGGATTGAGTTTTACAGATCTCATCGAAGTATATGTTGAACAATTTGAGCTTCTCTTTCATGGACTTGACAGCAACATTGGGTGCTAATGAGCCACTCTCAAGCTTCAACACTCCCAACACCTTATTCCATGAGCTTCTCTGGTAATTCACATGGTACTGCCGGACTTTCGCAGTGTGTTTTCTGATCCAATCGTCGCCCAAAAGCGATCCTAATTCGCTGTCTTTCACTTTCTGTACTATGTACCTCGAGTTGTTCATCATGAAAACATAGCACAAAGCATAGTCCCTGTAAATCTTCGACTTGGCCTCTAAATTGCTCTCCAAAAGCTCCATAATCCACGCCATTTGGACCGACATCGAAGACGAGGCACGATCATCAACCTTGGGCTGATGAGAGACCGCAGTGCTGTCCTCGAAAACTTGCTCGAGCGTCTGGCGCGATCGGCAAGCCGCTCGGAGATAATTCATCACGTATCGAGTGATAGGATGAAGTCCGCCACCAGGAACTGGGGTTTTGGCGGGATCGCGACTGATCAGATTCTCTAACTCCATGAAAATGCCTCTGATAGCTTCGCCCAACCTTTTCCAAATCGTCATCGCTTCGTTCCTGAGAAACAAACAGTAATGATCCGAAAACACGGACTCGAACTCAGGCATCAAATCCCGCAAGGACTCGAACACGTCTAGAATCTTGAACAATCGCTCCGGCGATCGGCTTCCGATGGCGACGGCGTCGGCGAAGTTGAGTATCTGAATCGTCGAGCCTCGACAAACCTCCATGAACGAGAGGTCGGCAGCAGAGGAGAGGCCGTAGAAGACGCGATCGCAGAGTCTACGCTCGCTCGGGAACAGAATCCGAAGCGCTACGTTGGCGGATTTGATCCATCGCTCGATTTCGTCTTCGAGGTCTTGCCATGGCGTCTTCTGAACCTCTTCGATGCTCAGCTTCTGCAACCCTAGCCTCGATAAGCTCTCCTCCAAGAACTCCCTCCGGCAGCTACTGTACACGTGCGCGCACTCTTTCCCGAACCCCGCGGTCACCATGCGCTTCGCGATCTCGTGGAGGTCGTTGATGGTGCCAGAAGGAAGCGCATCGATCACGATGTCGTAGTCCCCAATCGGCTGCGCCGTAGGGATCTGGTGGTCCTCGCCGTTTCCGATCATCTCCTCTTCCTCTTCGTCGTCCCCCGAGTCAAACGATAAGTTGCCGTTCGACTCGCCGCGGTACGCGCGACTGAGTTCGAGTGACTCGCCGCCGCGTTCGACCAGGGACCTGAACTCGTCCTCGAGGCGGAACATGGCCTGCTGCATGAGGTCCTCGGCGCGCGCGAGGCAAACACCGACGGACTTGTCGACGGCCAGCGGCGTCCAGTCCCTGATGGTGGCGATGAGCTCGTCGATCGAGTCCAGGAAGGCCGACGAATTGGCCGAGTCGGACCAAATCGGATGGTCAGCGGCGACGTACTGGGAGATCTGACGGTCCAGGGACTTGAGCGTCAGTTCGAAAGCGGCGCAGCTCCGAGGGCGATCCTCGTCGTCGGAAGCCAATTTCTCGCGAGAGAACCTGCCGTCGAAGTTGGAGAAAATCTGCAAAATATCGTCGGCCATGTTGTCATTGTGGCCTAGAGTCTTGGCTATGTGTCGGGCCACGGCTAGCAATTTCTCCTCGCCGTTCTCAGCCATTTTTGGATGTTGAAACAAAATTGTTCGTCTTCTTTATAGAGTTAGTGTTAGAGAGTCCTGTAGGTGTTTGATTTTGGGTCAGAGTAGGGAGATTTTAGGGTTACGAAATTGAAAGCAAAAATAGGAGGATGGTTTTGATTTTCAAAGATTTCATAATTTCATTTCGTTGTAATTAATAACCCAAAAGCCAAAAGCCGTGAGATGGGGGGATGATGAAGTTGAAATTGAATAGTATTATTTAGAGGTTCGTGGAAGGTGACTGGAAAACACGCGGTTTTGTGGTGGGGGGAAGAAGAAGAAGAGGGAAAAGATATTTGTGGGCAATTTTTGCTTGGTGGATTCTCTTGGGCCCCTTTGGATTGGTCTTTTGAATTTCTTGGATTTTTTTAATTTTCTGGACTGCTTTTTTAAAATTTGAGTAAATGGAATGGATAAGAAAGAGTGAGAAGTGGGGATGTTTGTAAATGTAAATTAAGTTAAAGTAGTGTGTCCGTTTTTTATTTCAAACGCTCTTTTCTCGGGTTCAAATACATTTTTTCGTACATTTAGAGTAGTTTTAAATTTCACTCTTGTAGTTATAAAATAAAAAATAAAAAATATATATATGTGGTGGAATTTTAAAGTGGAGAAGGTTGAACGGGTTTGGAGCTTTAGACTTGATGCGGATTTGGACAAGTGAAGTAAAGAAAAAGTAAAGGGTTTTTGGTTGTTCTGGATTTGGTCTAAAGCATTTTATTTTATGGATGACTGGAATTTAAAAGACGTGGAGACCGCCACTTGAAAAATCTGGACGGCATGGTGTTACTTTTACTGTGAGGTCTGCGCATTTGGCATCTTATTGGGTTTATTTAGAAATAATAAAATAAAATGCCACGTGGTGCTACGAATACACAGTGGACTGTTTCAGGCTACGCGTTTAGCATTTAGTTTTGGAAGTGCGCGCTTAAAGAAAACCAATAAAAATGGCGTCCATTCTCGCACTGTATATTTTATTAATTTTAATGTAGAGACTAGAGAGAGGTTGGTTCTTCGTTGGGAGTTGAGGTTGTTTTTCACAGTGCACTTATGTTACGGCTGCATCGTCTTCTTTTTCGCAATTAATGTCAACTAATAAAATAAAAAATTAGTAACTGCTCATGCACTCGCTCGTCGTTGTATGTGTGTATCTCGTACTATATTAATTATAAAAAATTTCTCACAACCAGAGACTGAACTTAGCGAAATCTTTCCAAAAACAACCCCAAGTAGAAGATATGGAGAATATCAATACTACATTAACAAGATATTTCATTATCATTACCAATACTTTGGGTCTGTTAAGATTCATTTGGTGTAAATTCGATTTAATTGGATTTAAAACACTGATTCGGGTTGTGTTGTGTCATTCTTGCTTTTCTTTCTCCTTGGAGTTAATGTGGATGGAAATTTAGCATTTTTTGCTATGGAAGTGTTGGTCTCTTTTTTTCCTTCCTCTTCCGGGTCAACTATTACATTTTTTTTTTTGGGAGTAACGGAGCGGGAAAGAGGAAGAAGCCAGGTCAACACTAATGACCCTATTGAATTTCTGGCTCGTAAGAGGATTTAGTTCAATTTTGGACAAAATTGAAAGTTAAATCAAGTTGAGAGGAGAGAGCACGGGCTGGGCCTTAATGGCTTGCTTCTTCTAGCCCGATCACATGTCGCGTAGGCGTGCCACCATTGGAGATGATACCAGCCCAATAGACCTGGTGTATGTGATTTAGAGTGTTTTGTTTGATGGACTTGCACCTGTACAAAGCTCGAATGAGCTATTTTCTATGCCTCAATCAAGAGGACTTCAATATTCTTTCAATCATGCGTTTATGGCTTGGCAAATGCTGGTAGTACCTATCCAAACAGAAAAACCAATGTTGAGGCCAATACTCCCTTGATTGGGCTCAAAAACCTAATCCAGACTTGAGATAACCTCGGATTGAGTTAGGGCTTAGTTAATTCACAGGTAGGAGAAAAATATCTCTGATGAAAACACTAGTGAAGACTGGATGATAACACTTGAGTGTTGTCCAAAGTCAGTTGCCGATTTGTCATCATGAGTTGATCCACAAGTAGGAGAAAGATATCTCTGATGAAAACCCTAGTTTCAATGGATATCCTTATGATTTCTCGTTCTTTCGTAGCTAGAAAACCAGTCAGAAGACGGTTCCTCTTGGTTTTGGCGTCAGTTATCCAACCTGCTTTTTTGCTAAGAGAGATGGTGGTCAAGTCATTTTTAATGGTGAGAACTCATCTTAAGACCATCACATGGGTCAACTGGTAATGGTTACCAATTTTCTTACTTTAGTGTAGGTTAAGATTAAGGTCTCTTCGCAACATGGGCTTTTGAGTAGATTTCTCCAATTAATGGCCCACATCAATTGGGTCTAATTTAATCTTATTTGAAAAACAAACGAACTTTGGTCCGTTTTTCAACTATGGTACAGACAGGAAGTCTCCTGATTATCAGATAAATCTCAGATATCAAGTAAATCTCGGAGACAGAGGGCAAGAAATTGTTTCATCCCTATTTTTTCACGACAATGGGTTGCCTTGAAAAAGAGATATATGATATATTGGTGATGAGGCACTATTTATGGCCAAGGCCTAATCTGTCCACGTGATATTATCATAAGAAAATAAAAAATAAAAACATCGCCCGTACCTGATTGGCCAAGCAACGCAAACCAAACGCTTCGCAACACACAAAACTCCACAATATAATAATCACCGTCCATCCCTTTATCCACGGCTACAGATTCTCCAACCCCCAAATAATCCTATATAACCTCTCTTTTGTGTTTTTACCATTCGACCCAAAAAAAATCTGCAACTTCTGAAAAAGTCTCGCCAGTCTTCTTCAGTCTTCTTCCAATCTTGCGCCCAAATTTCTCTCGTATTTACACCAATGTCCTCGCCTCCCCCGATCCCAATCTCATCCCAACAATCCTCCCACAACCACCAATCCTCCACCATCCCGATCCCATCCCTCCGGCCCATCCTCACGCGCCTCTCCGGCCTCTCCCGCCACGCGCTCTCCAACAGCCGCCCCTGGACCGAGCTCATCGACCGTACCGCCTTCTCCAGACCGGGCTCGCTCTCCGAGGCCGCCTCGCGGGTGCGCAAGAACGTCGCCTACTTCCGCGTCAACTACCTAATCGTACTCGCGGTCGTACTCGCCTACTCCCTCATCTCCCACCCCTTCTCTCTCCTCACCCTAGTAACCCTCTCAGGCGCATGGATCTTCCTCTACGTGCTTCGACCGTCCGATCAGCCTTTAGTGATCTTCGGCCGCACGTTCTCGGACACCCAGGCCCTGCTCGGGTTGGGCCTCGCGACGCTGATCGCTATCTTGGTTACGAGCGTACTGTCGCTGATTCTGACGGCGGTGATGGTGGGGGTAGTGATCGTGTGCGCCCACGGTGCATTTAGAGATCCCGAGGATCTGTTCCTCGACGATCAGCAGCCGTTGGCTTCCGGGTTCACTTCAATATTCGGCGGTGGGGCTTCTGCGAGTGCCAGTGTGATGTCACGTGTCTAGGTTGTGATGGTTGATTGTCGGGACTCGTAAGACGTACATACTGCTTAGCTACACAGTATCACACTCCCGTGGGTCGGGTCATAGGTGCTTAGATCGATATTCATTACTTAAAGACAATTTGTTTTGTTCTCTCAAGTTTGCATTTTTCTTTGTTTCGTTGATGGCAATTTTAATTGTATCTGATTTTATTAATTCTAATACCATATAAAGCTTTTTTCTTCTAACATACATTAAGGTCTTTTCTTGTTATGTATATAGATAATAAATTTGCTTATTTATGAAGAGTGTCGCAAACGAACCCTAAAATTAACTGAAGGTATACCATATCTAAATACACATTAATATTTTAATCAAAATGTAAAATTAACTAAGTACATTTTATTTAATTATCAAAAATACCCCCGGTACACTCTAATACATTCTATTACACAACACTCTAGTGCCAATCATAAACTAGGTTTCACTTTTTACATGAATTCGTGCTATTTTTTCAGATTTTAGATTCACATCAAAAATTTTAATTTCATAAGCTATTGTGGGAGTAGATTTGCTAGTTCCTTCAATTCAAAGCTTGATTCTTATAAATCCTTGTGATTTTCTTTGAAATATGTTGAGGAGACTTAAACATCTCTATCAAATTACTAGTGAAATGCATCATCACCGGTCTAAAATTCTTGAGAATTTTGGATGTTTCCAAGTTAGAAGAAAAGTTTAAACCTTGGGATTTGAAAGTCATCCACTTCAACTTTATTGTATGGATGATGTTGAGCTAAGAAGTTAGACTTGAACAAACTTTTTCATTCAAATATGGTTGCCCATCTTTCACATAAGGAAGAATCAAGTACATGAAGAAACGCCGACACTTGTCTTTCGCCATGTTTTTAAGGAAGCTATAAGCTTTTGAAGCATCAAAGACCCTTAAAATTATATGAAAATTTCTCTACGTTTGATTTGGGTTGAGTATGATGAGTAGGGTGTACTTATTAAAATTATATTTGTTTCACAATTTCATATATCATTTTTGGTCATTTTATATTAGGGTAAAGTAGTAAATTCAATAAATACTTTGTTAGTATGGTGTATTCAGTTAATTTTAGGATTTCGTTTCGCATCACTTTTTATCAATCTAACAATTGACACAAATTTCTACGTGATACTGTAATCCCCAATCTCCAATCTCACATCACAACATCAAAACTTACAACATTATTGGTGTAGCAAATATCGAATAACACAACACAAACAAATAGCGTCATTACATCGAATGACCTCGATATCATCAGATTGTCCCAATCTCAATAACAATAAGCTATATGGTATTAATATGAACAGACAAAGAAAAAAGTGTATTAAGAAATTTGTTCAGTGATAGTACCATTTGAAAGCATTTCCCATGAATTAGTATGTCAATAAATTTTCTTTCAAAGAAACCACAGGTATAAGTATGTCAAGCAGATAAAGCGAGTCATCATGTTCACTTTTAAACAAGTATTTGAATAACCACGCTTAATTACATGACGAAGAACTTTATCAGTGAACAGAAGGATGTAAAGCACATCTCCCATTTGAATGCATTAGGGCTTCTGGGCAAATAAGCAACCAAAAATCAGCAAACAATTGAAGCCAAACAGTTCAGAGCAGAGCACCAAGCAAGCAAGCCATCCGACCATCTCCTACCCAACACCGACAACTCAGATGCAGAAACTCATGGATTAAAATGCTCCAGATATCAAACAAGTAGCAAGCAATTTACACTTTCAACTCTAAAATCGTGTGATCATCTATATCTAACAAATACAACTTTGGGAAAGTTAAATTTATAAACTACCAAGTGCTCCATTTTTCTCTTTTTGTTTATTCTTATGCATGTAATGCAATTTCCTTTGACGTGGGTATCAATTGGGTTGAAGGAAAAATAAATAAAAGGCGAAAATTTCATTTACAGCAACACACGGTTCAAGTGCTCTCTCTAGAATACGAACTGGTCTCTTCGGCAACCTTTGACCACACATTTGAAATTTTTTCAGCATATCCCACCTGTTTCATTATACAACAGAACAATATACGTTACATGGGAGTGAAAACAGCAATAAAGGATCTAAATGGAAATAGTAAATATTCAAAGAATGCCTTGCATATGACAAGCCACTATAATACACACGTTAGAGGTCACAGATACATGTTAAAGCCAGGGGTAATTACATTTAACTTGTCTTTGGCTCAAAATAAGAAATATAGCATGCACCCTATGTCCTAAATAAGGCAAGGGGGAAATCAAAGCGGATAACAGAGTGAGTGCAAAGAAAACAAGTACTGTCAACTAGGGGTGAGCATCGGTTCGAAACCAATGGTTTTTACCAATCCAATCCAATCCAATCTTCTATTGGATTACAAATTTTACAATCCAATCCAATGTATTTGGATGTCAGGATCCAATCCAATCCGATCCAATGTACATTGGATTGGATTGGATTGGATGATCGGTTTGTATGAAAAAATAATTATGACAAAAAAACCTTCATAATCTTTCATAACATTTAATTCAAAATTCAATATGATCAAAGATATGACATTAACATATTAATTTTTAATATAAATTAATATTATATTATATTTAATATGTTAACGTTTTGATTTTTTCGAAAGTAAGATTAATATATTAGTGAGAAACAAGATGAAAGTATAAATATTATACAATATGAATGTATATTAATGTGTATATTTGATTGGTTCGGTTTAGGTTGGATTTACAATTCTTGATCCGCCATCCGATCCAATCCAATTGGATTTCTATTTTTCTAATCCAATCCAATCCATCAATGTTGTCGAAACCAATGAAAATTGGATTGGATTGGATTGGATTGGTCGGTTTTAGTGGATTGGTTTGGATCCTGCACAGCCCTACTGTCAACTCAGTCTCAGTAAGGAATTGTTGCAAATATTAAGATTTAACAAGAAAAAGAAAAGGCAAACACCAACCAAAGATGTCAAATCATAATTGAAGTGGGAGGAAAGTCGTTATTCCTACTATTGATCCATTAATTCTGTTAACCACCCTTGCCTTTTAAAGGGATGGGGGGGTACTGAGTTAATCATTACTGAACAGAATGCAATGGTGCCAAAATAATTTATATTTAGCTGTCAGTCCCAACTACAAATCAACTCTTGGCTAAGCTACCTACTAGATATACTAGCCTCTCTTCCACTTGCATGCAGTCATTTACTCAAAGCATCCCTTTTGGCAGATTAACTCATAATTGACTAAAGGACTAAAGCATCTCAACAATCATATGCTTTGGCTAAATCACTACAGCATTTCTTTCACTTCCATAACTACGGCTTACATTAGTATCTAGAAGGGCCTGCCAGATTATTCATCTCATATAACACAGATGAACTCATGGGAGACCAAAATTTGTTTACATGCAGATTCTTGAAGGGTAAAAAACAAATTTTCTACATGGCTATGTGAACAGGAACGCAATTGGTAAGTACCTGATTAAGCACAAATCCCTTCAACATGTTCAAGAAGTCAGCATGCCTCTCGTTGTCAAGCCTTTCAAGTTCACTCTTGTTATTTTCCTGCATTTCATCGTAATCATTTCTAAGTTCTGGGTAGAATATATATTGAGACAATTGAACGGGGAGCTATAGCAACTATGCAAATAGAAAATAAATATATACAATCAGAAAATTTCCAATATCAAGATCAAGTAAATGTCAAATATACAAATAGATCCATGCTGCATCTGCTGAAAAGGCATCCCAATTCACCAGAACAGAAAGCATTGTTTAAAAGTAAAAGTTTAGATAGCCTTAATCGCAAAGGGAGAAAATAAAGCAGTTATAAGAGACCAAAAAGATGCAATAATTTGTCATCAGAAACTGAACTGACACACCAAAACCAACTGTAACTTTATGCATATACAGATTTCTTAGCATCAAGACATGCAAGGATGGTTTGCAAAAGCACAAGATCAATTTCAGTTACCCTAAAATAGTTCTTAAATAAAAAGAAACTTGGGCTTCCAGAAGCATATACTTCTTCATCCTGTGCATGCACCAACAAATAACATCCAAGAGCTAGACTATTTAAGATCAATCTTTGCATAATGCCCATCCCTCACTGAGAAGAACAGCCAAGCCTTTCACCTCATACACTCAGTTGACAGCCACAACTTGTAAGCTTTGATGGATTAACTAATACCCTCATACAGGTGCAATTTGCTGGGCTCTGCCTAGACCTCATATCAGCAGAGCGGAGATAGAAGACACAAGATACAAAGATGAAGTAGTTGTCAGATCCCATCTCAACAACCACGTATCAAAGAACAGCATGGCCAAATACCATCATTTCCTAGCACTAAGTGAATCAAGCTACATGTGTGCCTCAATGCTATGAGATTATCATATAACCAAAGTGAGGAAATTCCTTAGAGGGAGTAAGGCTAGACACAATTTTAGGACAAGAATGCTAGGCATACAAAATAAATCAAATGAAAGCATCTCTGAAAACTATGAATAACAGCAGATGAAAATTGATGAGGAAAGTATGTGCGGCAAAAACCAATGCCTGTACCAATTAGGAGAGAACAATGCCAGCACTACAAGGGCAAAAGGGACAGCTATACATAATGAGGAAGAAACACTAGGAAACAAACATGACAACCTAGGATTTAACAAAAGTAGAACTGAAACAGGGGCAGAACAAAACACTGAAGCATTTGGGATGCAAAACCTTCACATACAAGTTTAGATAAAGTTTGCAAGGTTTCTGATTTATTAACGCATATTTTAAGTACCAAGTATTGGAAAGATTATCCTCAGTATCAGTACATTAAAAATAATTTCAGGAATACAATAGTACCTTGATCCGCTCATATTCTCTGATTGCCACATTTTTAGCATCCTCAGTGACTCTTATGGTTTCATTTAACTCCTCTAGCTTGCGAATCCTTGATTTGTCGCCACCAAATATTTTATTTGATTGAACTTCAAGTTTTTCAGCTCTTGATTGCAGCGTATCCAATTCTGATAGTAGAGTTTGCACTGTTAATAAAGCACTTGACCGATCCGAGAACGCACTGTTGACAGCTAGCATAAGCCCAAGATATTCATGGAACGTGTCCTGCAATACAAATCGTATGAAAACATTATTACAATTGTTGGGTTTCCTTCTAAAGTAATATTGAAAATCAGTTGAAGAGAATATGCTAGATATACACACATTAATAACCAAATTAACCTTATAGTTGGAAACATAATGAATAACAAAACGGGCTGCAAAATTACCAAATGTTTGACAGTCTGAGCATTTAACTCTCGATAGAATCTGCTAGCTTTGACTGCAGCAGTTGCCACATTCTTCATGTCAGCTGCTCGCACCCTTTGAGAGTTGAACAAGGCCTCCTCATTCTCAAACTTGGTCAGTTTTATAAACGCCAGTCCTAACTCTCCCATTGTCTCTCCCATGTCTTGTTGGGCTTTCACAAGTGATTCAGCCTATTAAGTTATAACAAAAACATGAGCATTCAATCCAAGCAAACTAATCACTCAAAAAATTCGCAATATATTCAATTTCAGTATCCATTACCTGCTGAGACGCATTGCTGAGCTGTTGCTCCAGCTCCTGCATCTTCTCTTTCTTCTCCAAAAACTCCTTGTCCTCCTCCCCCACCAGCGGCTTCGAAGCTCCCCAATCATTAGACATAGACTGCTTCAACTCCTTGAACAACCTCAACAAATCCCTCCCACCCTTCGCCGGCTGAACCACCTCTTGTGGCGCCAGTACCGCCCCGCTCTCCCCAAACAACTGCTTTGGAAGCTTCACTGCCCCATCAAGCATCCTCGACGCCACATCAGTGGTCAACGGCAGCGGAAGCCTCCCCTGAACCTGCAAAAAGACCTTCAATTCGTCGCTTCTCTTGATCACTGGGTGTGAAGCCAATCGCCTCAAGTACTTTTCCAATGCCACTCTTCTCTGCTCCACGAACTCCTGTTTCTGCATCACCTGACTCTCCACCACGCTCTTGTCCGGCCTCGGCGGTATAAAGAACCCTCTGTACGACTCCGCCAACCGGTCCGATAACGTCACCACATCCCGGAACCGTCGTCGGACTCCGAATTCCGATCCGCCGAAATCCGGAATGTTCGTCCGAGTCGTGATCAGGTACGTGACATAGGTGTTACCTCCCGGAACGATCGAATTCGTGGTCTCCTGCTCTTTCTGAGGATTCGAGACCGTGATTTTAATGTACTCGGAGGTGGAAGACGGAGATCGCGAGAGAGAGTACGAGCTCGAATTGTTGGAGCTCTTGCCGGGGCTCTCGATGCCGTTACTTTCGGCGATGGTGTCGGCATCGATGGGACTGAATATCACATCGGCATAAGCAGGCGGGTCGAGGTATGTGGAATTATCGGGGGCGGAGTTAGGGTTTCGGAGATCGCGGTACGGTAGCGGTGATATTAGGGGATCGGCGTCGGCTGGGGCGGCGGCGGTGGTGGCGGAGACGAGCGGGGGCGACGACGAGAGAGGGTGGTGCGTGTCGGAGAGCGACGACATGGCGCTGCGATAACTCGAGTACGATTTATTGCCGTTCAAAGGCTCGTCGAGCACGAGATTTTCCATTTCTTCCTTGGACGCGTGGAGCTGGGCTTCTTCGATGCCCTGTTTTTCAGAGCCCATCATCTCCTCCACCAAAATGAAACGAATAAAGAAGAAGGAAAAAGAAGGAGAAGGAGCAGGAGCAAAGCAAGCAATTCCAATTAATCTAAAAACTGAAGCAAAGCTTGATTTGAGGTGATGAGGGGCATTTTAGGGTTTTGAGGGATTTTGGGGTCAGAGAGACGTGCAGAGCAGAAGTGTGACTGGTGTGGCAGAGGTGGGTTGGAGAAGACGATCGATCGGACTGATCGAGCGGAAGAGTGTGGAAGAGAGAGAGGGTCACAAGGATTTTTGGGTGGGCTGAGAAACGATGAAACCGTGAGAGAAAACGACGGGTTTAGTTCGTTGGATCTTCGGGTTCACGACGGGATATTTTTACCATTGGTGGAGTTTGGGGTGTTGTACTTGCTTTTTACTTGGATTGGGTGGTTGTTAGTTACTTCCACATTTCCAACTTTGGTTGACATGACGACAAGTATTGGATACGCTAAGACTAAGTTCCATGAGCATGTTTGGTTTTATGATACTTCACTTAATAGTGTCTTTTGAGTACACACGAGTAACTAATGTTATTGTCATAGTTAAGATCCTCAAATGAGCACTAACAGTTCCATCAAATAGGTGAGGAGGTGTATGTCTATCTTTTCCAGACTAGCGGTTTTTTTTTTCTTTCGAAATTTCTTAGGTCACGTATAAATATGAGTATTGATTATATTAGTATTGATCCTTGTGATTAAAGATCAAAATAAGCCATAAGGTCAAAAACGACTCAATTATATGACATTAAAGAGTCATTTACTTTATTTATTTCAAATGTTAGATAAATGGTAATGATCATTTGATCTAGATTATTTTGTCGGAAGAGTTATTGGATACAAATGCATTATGTAGGTACTATGTATGAATCAATTGCATAGTTTTACAATTATCTCTATTCATCTATATTATACAGTAAGTCTAAGTCCCCCTTTATTAAATATATTATATATATGAATTATTTGCGGATGCGTGACTCAAATGGAATATCTACAGTACATTATAAACAACCCAAACGTCCAAACATAGTCATGGTAAACCGGTACTCGGATGAGGTGCAGGGTCCGGATCATTTTCTAATCGGAAATTTGATTAACACCGCATCCAAACACTCAGATTAGGTTTTCTTTTTTCCACTTCTTTACTTTAGTTGCTTCTTCCCCATTATCGTGGCTTTCCGAAGCTTCAAGTAGCGCAAGTGATCTCCAACCAAACTGACAGAAACTCGACACACTTCTGTAATCGGCGAGCCTCGCTAACCCTAAAAAACCAGACCTCTCCAATGGCGTCCAAGTTCGGGTTGGCTGGTGGAATTCCGGAGCGGCGGGTCCGACCCATTTGGGACGCCATCGATTCTCGCCAATTCAAGAACGCTCTCAAGCACGTCTCCACGCTCCTCTCCAAGCATCCCAATTCGCCCTACTGTCTGGTAAATGCCTTAATCCGCCGTCGTTTTGCTTCTTGCTCTGCCATAAACCGCTGACTTAGTTGGCGTGTTTTGTTCTTTCGCTTTTAAATGTTCCCTAGGCGCTTAAAGCTCTCATCTTGGAAAGGATGGGGAAATCCGACGAAGCTTTTGCTGTTTGCCTCAATGCCAAGGAGCTTCTGCACTCAAACGACTCCGTTTTGATGGACGATCTCACTCTAAGCACATTGCAAATCGTTTTCCAACGGCTCGATCATTGTCAGTATATACATATATATAAATCTTTGTAGCGTCTGTAGCAAGAACAGAACGCACACATTGCCAAATGCCTTATTGTTTTCTTTGTAACCAGTGGACATGGCTACGAGCTGTTACGAATATGCTTGCGGGAGATTTGCCAACAATTTGGAGCTCATGATGGGGCTTTTCAACTGCTATGTTCGTGAATACTCATTCGTAAAGCAGCAACAGGTTGCTTTGTCTCTTCTTTTATACGAAATCTGTGTCTCCGTGCCTATTGTTTTTGTATGATTTGATGGTATGTATATTTTTATTCTATTGTATCTATGGCAGACAGCTATAAAAATGTACAAACTTGTTGGAGAGGAGAGGTTCTTGCTATGGGCAGTGTGTAGCATCCAGTTACAGGTAATACCGGGTTTCTTTGCCCTTATTTTTGTGTATTGGAGAAAGAATTCTCACGGGACAAATCTTTCAAACAAGGGACATAATTTGTTTTGTTCCCTTTATGACTACGGCCATTTTCTACTGGAATTCTAATCATGTGTGTTTCGTGTTGATTCTTGTTGGAAAAAATGGGAAGAACAATAAAGGAAAAACATGTTATACACTTGCTGATATTACATGGCTTCAAATTCTGTTAGGTATTTTGTGGTAATGGAGGAGAGAAGCTATTAGTCTTAGCTGAAGGTTTAATTAAGAAGCATGTTGCCTCCCATAGCTTGCATGAGCCTGAAGGTATACATTGTTGATTTTTTGGCTTTTTTCTCACTATTTATCATTGCCTATCTCGGATATGAATTTTCTTTCGTTGGATGCTGTTTATTTCTGCACTAAAGGCTTGTAATTTGCTTCAGCTCTTATGGTCTATGTTTCCATATTGGAACAACAAGCCAAATATGGGGATGCTTTGGAAATTCTTTCTGGAAAATTAGGGTCACTTTTGATGGTTGAAGTTGATAAGCTACGAATACAGGTACTTTCTAACGCTTTCATTTCTTAATGATGGACATTAATGATTATCTATTTCTCAAATTTGAATTTAAATGTCTATGGAGTATGTATCTACAAATGTTTCCACATGTCCTTGCCCTTTTTAAAAAAAGAAAATTTCATTTAGGAAGAGAATTGTAATGAGATAAAAAAAAAATACAGGGATATGTGCCAAAAAAAAACACCAAAAAATGTATAAAACTCAATTTGAGTGATAACTTGTACTGGAAGAGGGCTTTCGGAAGCATGCTGGTCGTTTGATGCAATAAGTATTAGCCAAATTATTGTTTGCTAATGTTGCAACTGCTATTGAAACATTAATGTTTTATTTCCTTATTCTTTGTTTATTTTCAATGAAGACTTCTATAGGAAACGAGCTTTATGCAGCAAATTTTCATATCTCAGTTACTAGAGTGGCACTTTTGTCATAGAAAAGTACGTTGAACTTGCATAGAATTAGCATGAATTTAAAATAATTCAATGCTTGTGAAAATTGGAATGCCTTAAGTTTAGCTTTTGATAAGATTCAGCTAGTTTAATGAGGTGATGAATAGCTGAATTATTAGTTTACTGTAAAGAAATAACTCCTTCAAATACAAAAGAAGCCTACATTATAGCTTTTAGAAGTTTTGATAGTCTTACTTTCCCATGCTGTTGTGCCCCACGATACACCTATGAGGCACTGTATAGGATTGCATACCCACTTACTCTGTTTGAGGTTCTTTTGTCAATCAAAACTTTTAAATCTTGTAGCTACTAGCGGGAATGGATATTTCACTTGTTTGCTTTTCTTACCAACTTGTCCACTTTGACTTTAAGTTGACAGGGGAGGCTTATTGCTCGGGCAGGTGACTACGCTGCTGCTGCCATCATATTTCAAAAGATCCTAGAATTATGGTATGATTGTGGAATCTTTTTTGCATGCCTTCGTATATTGCCTATGTGCTTATTTGCTGGTTGGCTACGTTCATTTTGATTTTGGCTTTATTAAAAAGGCTCGATGGGATTTCTATGCACTCCTTTCAAGTTAGTGATGCTAAATTTTCCTTACCTGCATGCAAGAAATTACCCTTCCCCCTCTTATCTATTCTTCTTATTTTTCTACTTTCTAGATTCATGCCTTGTCCATATGTGTTCACCACAATACTGAAATTTGGTACTGTATCAGTGATTCAGCATATTGAACTTATATATCTACTGAAGAAAAAGTTATTCAGATATTGATTCCCTGTTCCTATCCAGGACTTTGATATGATGTTTTTCTCTTTCTGGTCACTTTTTTTTCATTTACTGATTTTGAACTTTAATATTGTTTCTTTCATCTGGCAGTCCTGATGATTGGGAGTGTTTCCTACATTACTTAGGCTGTTTGCTGGAGGATGACAGCAATTGGTGTAATAGGGATAACACTGATCCAATTCATCCTCCGAAATTTGTTGAGTGCAAGATTTCAAGCTTGGCTGACAAAATGGTACAAATTACGCTTCTTTTTGTTTTTGTTTTTGTTTTTTTTGTGTTGGATCTGCTAATAAATAGTGAAATGGCACTGGTGCATGCTTTCCTCTGTGTTTTCATTGTCTGATATGCGTATTTCTAGCAGAGCTTTGCTGCAATCTTTTGTACAGAATTTGATTATTGCAAATTGAAATGCAGTTTGATTCTCGTATGTCAAATGCATCGGAATTTGTACTAAAGTTACTAGAAAACATTGGCGATAACTTTGTAAGGTGTCCATACTTGGCAAATATTGAAATTGAAAGGAGGAGGCACTTACATGGCAAGGGGGACGATGAGAAGTTTTTAGATGCTCTAATCCAATACTTTGTCAGGTATATTACAGCTTTCCTATATTCTCCATAGTTTTCACTTTTAATTGCCCAACTTACTCATATGCTTTCCTTGTGTTATTCATTGTGGCCGTTATAATGATCAAGTTGATGCACTTTACACAAATCATTAACTTAACTATATGATTTATAATACTGCAGTCATTTTGTTTTCAACACTAGGCTGGTTTATCGTGATATGTACTTTTGCTTATTGTAACAATTTGTTCATCTATTTTAGAAAATCATGCACATACACTGCTGATTCATTTTTGCCATTTGATTTATTTCCAACACAGGTTTGGTCACTTGGCCTGCTTCACTTCTGATGTTGAGATGTTTCTTGAAGTCTTAACCCCTGATAAGAAGGCAGAACTCCTGGGGAAGTTAAAGGAAATCTCTGGCTCCCTTTCAACTGAGCCAACAAAAGTGCTTGGGCAGTCAATAACACTCTTTAAAATTCAAGAATTGATCGGAAACATGTTCAAGCTTCCTGTGGGTGGTGTGTCTCTTGATTTTGCATCTGTTGTATTTCCTCAACTGCACCTTATGGCATTTGCTTAGAAAATACCACTAATATATGAAAGGGGTGGGATTATTCCTCTAACTTGATTTTCTTGGAGGAGTCTCCTCTGAGGGTTCTTTTTCCCAAAATTTCATATCGCGCATAATTGTGGGTGCACGGGTTGCAGATTATATGACATGGTGTTGTAGGCACATTAAATGGTGTCTTATTTTTGTGAGAGCTGTGCAAGAGAGAATTGTTGTCAGAGATGTCTCTAATGGATTTGCTTTAATCTATTAAGGTTAGAAGAGATGCAGCAGATAGGATGGGATGGTTGATGAATTGTAGTTGTAAGTTTGATGTTAAATCTTAATGTCTACTCTTAGAGGAGGGCAGGGTGTAGGCTTTCCATGGGGTCCGTTGGCGTTGTAGAGCCCTTTACAAGTGGCTGTTTGTTGTGGGATGCGTTTTTTTTGGGAAGATTTGAACAACTCATAATCTTCAGAGGCACTAAGAATATCATAATTATTTTGGATTGGCATTGTTTGTCTGAAGACAGTGATGAAACAGTAGATCATCTCTGCTTGCACTGTTCTGTTAGGGAGTCCCAATTTTTGTTTTTCAATTGTTTGCTGATGCCCAAGTCAGTTGTGGCACTTCTTGGCTGTTGGCTGGGTGGTTTTGGTGGGCATCATAATATTGCAATGCTGGGAGCTATTCTTCATGATGTTATGCAGTATTTGTTGAGGGAGAGGAATGGAATGGCCTTTTCGGGATTATGAGAGTCATATTCTCCATTCAATTCCATTTTGGTTTCATACTCTAGTCGATGCCAGTTTCGCTGTTTCTTGGTCTTCCATTGAGGACTTTCTGGTCTCTGTAGATTTTAGCTCCTAATTTGTCTTTAAGTGATTTTTTCTTTAGCATAAGAGAAAGACTAATGCCTTTGATATATGGCAACTTAGAGATGCTGAATAGGGTAACTAGTTGACACGTAATAACTCCTAGACGTGAACGTTGATAAACCTGGTTGCTGGTGTTGAATTTTCATTTCGGTGTCCTATTTCGTCAATTCTATTTCATATTCAAAAAATTTCAATTGTATTTTCATTTCCCCTGGTAGTTTCTTAATTTTGTCTTCAGTTTGGTATACTCGACTGATTGTTTTAACTATGTGTTCGACAATAAGAATTCTGTTATTGAGTTATCCATTTGAGTCATAGAGTATTAACTTTAGCCATTCTTCCTCAGAACTTGAGGGGTCTGCTGTGCAGATGGTGGAGATGTATTGCAAAAACCTTCCACTTTCGAAGGACTTGGATTCACAAGAGAGTATGCATGGGGAGGAGCTGCTTTCAATGGCGTGCAATGTGTTGATTCAGGTTTGTAATGTACAAGTTTATTCTTTTGTGTTGAGTGCATTTTTTCCTGGCTTTGTTGAAGTGAAACCAATTTTGAGGGTGTACATGTTTACTTCCCAATTCATAGGTATATTTTAATTGAGGCTGGTCTGACTATTATTGGTTTTTGGTATAGTTATTTTGGCGTACTAAGAATTTCGGTTACTTTGTTGAGGCAATTATGGTGTTGGAGTTTGGCGTGACCATTCGAAGGTGATGACTTTTGTCGTCGTTATTTTTATTATCATTTTTATTAGCATTAAACTCCATGTTACGGTCCATTGCATCAAGTATATAACTTTTGCCCTTCTCCTATTACATAGAACATCCTCATCACTATGGTAGCAATATGTATGTCTACAAAGCCTCCAATTTCCAGTTGAACAAATGGAGCCTTAGTGCAATTTTATTTGCTTCATGGCTTCATGTGCATAACTAATAATGATACTTTGCTATAGAACTTCTTCCGTGTTAATGGAATTGTACATGGTTTTGTATTCAAAGATAAACATTTACGTGATTGGTCCATTAGGAAATAATTTGTTAGTGTTTTATATATTTTTTAATTTTTGGGCTCCATTGTATTAAAATTTTAGCTTTCAGTCTGATCTCTATATTTATTATTTTAAGGAATCTTTATATATTTGTTTATATAACATTTTTTTAATCTGGTTTGTTTGGCAGATATGTATGGCAGTACAAGATCTTGTTGCTGCACTTGTATTCTCACTTAGGTGCCCTTTCATTAGCATATGAATGGTAAATAATTATTAATGTATCCTTAGAATTTATTAGTGGCCATGACTGGGCTTTATTTTTTTATGTTGTATTTACTACATTAATGTACCCCCTTTTTTTTCCCTGTTTAGGTTTAAATCAATGGATGTGAAAAATATCTTGATGGAAACTGTTTCACACCATATTTTACCCCAGATGTTGGTGTCTCCTCTTTGGGCGGATCTAAATAATCTGCTAAAGGATTATCTCAAGTTTATGGATGACCACTTAAGAGAATCTGCAGACCTTACATTTCTTGCCTATCGGCATAGAAATTACTCAAAAGTACACAACATATTTTTCAGCATGCATATCTTTGTTTCATACCTGCTCTTGTTCTTAATAACACAACATACATGACCCCAGGTTGCAATGTTTTTTAAATAGGACTCCAGGTTGTATTTGAAGTTGAGTTTATGTGTATTCTTTAAATATCTATATCATGACTTAATATGCTTTATCAATCTATATATATATATGCTGGACAATGTATAAGATTAACCCGGCATATTTTCCTTTGTTGATTTCCTACCTTCTCAAAGTTTTGGAGGAAACTCTCCCCCCCTCTCTCTCTCTCTCTCTTGACGTTTTCTTTCCATATTGATAATCTACTTTAAAATGTGGTCACTAAAACTCTGCTCCATCTTTTATGCAATTGCATAAGATTTCAGGCATTTTAAGTGTCTTGCATATTCAAAGGGAGGGGAGTGATGGTCTTGGCATCTTGTATTTAATATTGAGACTAAAATTTTGATTTTTCAAAACCAAGGGTAATATTTTTTTTTTCCAGGTAATTGAATTTGTCCAGTTTAAAGAACGATTGCAACACTCTAATCAGTATCTAGTGGCGAGGGTTGAAGCACCCATTCTACAGTTAAAGCAGAATGCAGATAACATTGAAGATGAAGAGGTAATGTATGTTTGCAACTTTTGCATGGAGTGCCTGTGCTTCCTTATGATAGATAACAGGTTTATGTTATTTTGTTTCTTTTAGACTGTTCTTGAAAGCTTGAAATGCGGAAGCCACTTTGTTGAACTCTCTAATGAGATTGGATCCAAATCTTTGACATTCAATGAAGATTTGCAGTCCCGTCCATGGTGGGCTCCAACATCAGAAAGAAACTATCTTTTAGGTTAGTATTGCAAGCACTTTATCTTATAAGAACAAAGTTTAGGATTCTTCCTTGTAGAAGTGTGTGTTTGTTGGTCTATGCCTAATCAAGATCCGAGTAATTATTGTTTTCCCAATCTTAAATTCTCATGTCAGATACTTGTTCAAGCTATATGAAGAGAGGAGGAAGTGTGTATTTGTTGAACTATGCCTAATCAGGATCCGAGTAATTATTGTTTCCCCAAACTTAAATTCTCATGTCAGATACTTGTTCAACCTATATGAAGTGTGGAGCATTATATTCTCTCTGATTGAAATTCTTGTACTTTAATTTATGTTCTTGTGTTGTTCTTGTTTTCTCCTCTTATGATAGTTTCTAGAACTAAGTTAAAATTTTATCTATGGTCTCAGGCCCTTTTGAAGGAATATCCTATTGTCCAAGAGAGAACACGGTATGAAATTCTGTCTTGTGCGATTGTAATATGCATATTATATTTGGTGATTTGGTGAACTTGGTTCCATGAAGTTACTCTATATTAATAGCACTACTTATCTAATTTTGTGATTGCCTCGTGTAATTTAAAATTGTATTTTGCTGGTTCCAAATTTAGATGAAAGAAAGGGAAGCAAATGTACGGAGGGTTATTGAAAGGAAATCTCTTCTTCCTCGGATGATTTATCTGTCCATACAAAGCGCTTCAGCTTCACTCAAGGAAAATCTCGATGTGAATGGAACAAGATCTGACCCTAAAGTCCCCTCAGAACTGAAGCTTTTGCTTGAGTGCTATGCAAAAATGTTGGGATTCTCATTAAGTGATGCAATAGAAGTGGTTTTGGGGGTCTCAAGTGGCCTAAAGTCTTTTGAGGTAGTATTGCAGCAGCACTTTTATTCTATTCTAATTTTGGGCATCATTCTCTTCTTCATACTCTAAGCATTGACAAGCCTTGTTTGATATGCCACACTGTACTGGTTCATGAAGACAAAACAATTGCTTTCAGTACTTGTCTTAATTTGCATGAAGTAGTGAACAAACTCATACTTGTGTGGGTACTGGAGCTGTTTCTTAACCTGTACGACTGTGAATGAATCGATTCAGTTCTATCTAGGACCATAATTCTTATTTTTATTTTTATAAATGTAAAACTTGCATATAGTATTGTAAATGCCTTAATCTACCTTAGAGTTTGGAAGAACTGAAGTTGTAATCAAAAGATTTACTCTAAATGAAATCTTTATGTTAAAAAACTGACCCAGACTCAAGTATCAGACAACTTGGATTATGTTAATGTAAAATCAACTTTTGTTGCAGGTCTTTGGTTTGGACTTGATCGACTGGATAAATTTTTCTGTGTTTCTGAATGCATGGAACTTGAGTTCCCATGAAATTGGGATGGCAAATGGAGAGGGAGGTCTGTCTCAAGCATGGCACTGTGTGGATTCCCTGCTGGAGAAGTATGTTTTGGCGAAAGTTAGCTCCATGGAGACTCTAATTAGCTCTCCCTGGGTTGATCTCCCAGTTTTGGTGCAGTTGATTACAGAACCCTTGGCCTGGCATGGTCTCGTAATTCAATCTTGCTTTCGGTCATGCCTTCCAACTGGAAAGAAGAAGAAGAAGACTGGTGTTGCAGATCAGTCCAGTCTGTCTCATTTACGTGATTCAGTCCAGTCTCTATGTGATACTCTGGACAAGGTTATGAAATGGTTAAGAGAACAGATCAACAGGCCAGAGGATGAAAATTTGGAGACTTTACTTTCTGCTTTGCAGAAGTCAGGACAGAATGAGGGCCCTGGGCAGGTATTCCAGATAATAGAAACTTTTATGTCATCCAAAAATGATACAGAGCTTGGTGATAGAATTTCCCAAGCATTAAAGTCTTGGAGTTCTGTTGATGTCGGACGGAAGATAGTAACTGGGAAGTGTACAGTATTGTCTGAGTTTCTTCGGATTTGTGAATCAAAATTAAAGTTGTTGCAGGCATTGAAACATCAGATAGCTCAAGTCTGAAGAATGATCATGAAGTGATTTTGAAGTTTCATGTGCTGTGCTTCTTGTGCTGGTTCAACCTCGGGCCCTGTCCGATTTTGTTGTGATTCAGCATGGCAAGAGACTGAAGGAGATTGAAGTTTATTTTGTTAGTAAATTTTTTTTTTCTGTCTCCCATATCTGGGGATTTTTCCTTTGCCATTTTGGGCAGACGGTGGTGTTGAATGCTGGTCTGTTAGCAGTTTTGCTGTAATTTTTTGTTGGGCAATTGTAGTTTTTCTTTTCTTGTTCCTCTTATGTTGTGAGAGAGTTGCACAGGCTTGTAACTTTGTATTTTTAGGCATAAATTTTTTGACAATGTATCATCCCATTTTTGTTGCTAATTCAATTTTGCATTGTCTGATATTTTATCTTTTATCAAGTCAATTTGAATGTGAAATGTAGTTGAGCAGAGTAGAGTTTTTGGATTCTCAGGGAAAATTTGTGGTCAGCCTTCGTTAGATCTCACCCATAAAGTTATTCAATGATTTTAGGGTTAAATACTTTTTCAGTCACTAAGTTTTCTACAAATTTTCAATTTAGTCCAAAATGTTTTAACCAACACAGTACCACGAGTCTTAATCTCTTGTCATGATCCAAGTTTCAAGGTTAGGAATCATAACTATATGACATCATTTCATTTACCGTAAGTCAGTTGGCAGGCTACCTAATTGGCCTGAAGTACCCATTGTTCCTCTGCTTACGACGGAAAATACCCAATCGTAGACCCGTCAAACCTGCTTCATTTCAAATATTAAATAAATGCAGAAGATAAACCACCCAGCATGCTAATTAGTGCCTTGATTGATGTTTAAACAACACTGAACATATTGACAAAACCAACAAGTAATTTTCAGCTTGATAAAGTTTAAACAATACTGAACATATGGATATGGTTAACTAACAGTTTTCAATTTTAAAACATAATTTTAGAAAGATCAGGGTTTGGATTGGGGGTTGAGATTCTCAGTGAAGATGGTGAAAGCTGATGAGTGTATTGTACTAGGTGTGAACAACCTTGTCATGTCCATGACCTTTTGGTGGATGTTTGTTGTATCATTTTATTTTGTCACTGAAAAGTAGTCAACTAAAGCAGAAATATATATTCCTTTTCCTTGTTCTACCAACCAAACCAAAATTCAACCCCTCCTCTAACTGTCCTATTTATAATTGATAGGTTTTCAAAATATAAGAAAAAATAGCACAAGATTTGAGGGAATGACTCAATTTAGACAGTGAACATCAAACCCTTAAAAATGGCTTGGTCCACAAGGCACAATAGATGATGGACAAATGGCTTGGTCCACTCACACTTCTTTTACTTGCCATAAAGGGAAAATGTTGTGTTATCCAACAATCTCGTATATTATATTATTGTTATCAATTTAAGCGTATGGTCTAAATTGAGAGTTTGACAATATAGTACACTATGAGTGAGTGTCGATAGAGAGCAACATCCTAATAGTAGAGCTTTTGAATTGCTCATATCAAGCAAAGCAGAAGTCAAGGAACTAGAATTCTAATGACCCTTTGAAAAGTCACAATTTTAGATGTAAAAGAAGTGTGAGTATTAGTTGCCTCTAACATGGTACTTGAGCATATAATCTCCATTTGTTTAACAATGAGATTAGAGGGGGCATAGTGGGTGCACCAAATCCCCTTTATGGTTAGACTAATATGTCTCAAAATCCTTAGTGTCCCTGTTGACCCAAAACCTAATTTACATGGACAACTACTTCAAAATAAAAGAATAAAAGAAATCACTACTGTTTTTCCCTTTCCCGCTTAATCCGGAAATATATAAATAGGTGCTCTCTTATGACCATCTCACTCACACAAACTACCACAAGTTCCATTCAACAAAGAGCTGAGAGAGCAATGGAGGCTTCCAACTTGACTCTCAAGCCATTGTGCTCTTGCCTCCTCCTTGGCCTTCTTGCCTTCCTAGCTTTCTCAGCTTCTTTCTCAGCTGCTGAAACTCACTACCATGAATTTATTGTAGGTTTTTTTTCATTCACCATGCACTTCTTTTTATTGTCAGAGAGTAAAATGGACTTGGTTCAAAATTATAATCATTTTTCGTTTTCCTTTTTTTGTGTGGAATGAAATAGGTTCAAGCAAAGCCAGTGAAGAGGCTGTGCAGAACCCACAACACTATCACAGTAAATGGTCAGTTTCCAGGACCAAATTTGGAAGTCAGAAACGGAGATTCTCTTGCCATCAAAGTTACAAATGCTGCAAAATACAATGTCACCATCCACTGGTATTCATCATATACATAAACAATTTTGAGTCTTAAAAGTTTGTTCTAATTATTGTTACTATTAATGTTTGCAATTAAGCAATCATCATCATAGTGCTTATAATCATAATCTTGGTCACCAACAAGGTCTAGTCCCGTAGAAAAGGGCCTTGACTTGCATATCAGTTGTCTTAGGTTCTAACCCTATGGCACATTGATAGTGTGTGTGAAAAATCCCCCTCCCCTTGTAGTTTATTAGACTATCGCTTGTATTAAAAAGAAAAAAAAATTATAATCTTGTTCCTAATTATTGTTTATGTATCCTTCAGGCATGGACTGAGGCAGCTAAGAAATCCATGGGCAGATGGACCTGAATACATCACACAGTGCCCAATTCAGCCAGGAGCCACTTACACATACCGCTTCACAATCCAAGACCAAGAAGGCACTTTGTGGTGGCATGCTCACAGCAGATGGCTTCGAGCCACTGTTTATGGAGCCCTCATAATCTACCCTAAATTGGGTTCTCCATACCCTTTCTCAAAGCCCAAGAGAGAAGCTCCCTTGCTTCTTGGTAAAAACAGAGAAGAACACTTTCATTCACTTGCTGGCCTCTTAAGTTTTCTCCTCAATCATTTGTAGCTTTTTTAACAACTCTTGTATGTATATGCAGGAGAGTGGTTTGATCGAAACCCCCTCGATGTCCAGAGGCTGGCGGCTTTCACAGGAGGAGCACCCAATGCCTCTGATGCATACACCATTAATGGTCAGCCTGGTGATCTTTATAGATGCTCCAAACAAGGTTTGCTATAATGCCTCTGACGTATATTGTGTTCTTCATTTGATTGTGACATCAAGTGTGGTTTGATATAACAATTTGGATAACAATGCAGAAACCGTGAGAATTCCAGTCGACTCAGGCGAGTTGATTCTTCTAAGAATCATCAACTCTGCACTCAATCAAGAACTGTTCTTTAGCATTGCCAACCACAGAATGACTGTTGTGAGTGCTGATGCATCCTACACCAAACCTTTCACAACCAGAGTTCTTATGATAGGACCTGGCCAGACAACAGATGTTCTGCTTACTGCTGATCAGCCCCCTGCTCACTACTACGTGGCGGCAAGTGTCTATCAGACTGCCCGGAATGCACCCTTCGACAACACCACCACCACTGCTATCCTTGAATACAAGTCTGCTGCTTGCAGTTCAAAGAAAGGTCAATTTCCACGACCAGCCTTGCCATTACTACCAGCCTTCAACGATACAGCTACCGCGACTGCTTATACTGCTCAGATAAAGAGCCCTTCCCAGGTCAAAGTCCCTACGCAGATTAATGAGAACCTGTTTTTCATTGTGGGTTTAGGACTGAACAATTGCACAGTTCCTAACAACCCCCGGTGTCAAGGACCAAACAACACCCGCTTTGCAGCTAGCATGAACAATGTCTCCTTTGTGTTCCCTAGAACTAACTCCTTAATGCAAGCCTACTACAATGGTGTACCTGGTGTCTTCACCACAGACTTTCCTCCTGTTCCTCCTTTGCAATTCGATTATACCGGCAATGTGCCCCGGGGGCTATGGACGCCTAGACGCGGAACCAAGCTCTACAAGTTGAAGTATGGCTCTGTTGTTCAGATAGTGTTGCAGGACACCAGTATTGTGACAACTGAGGATCATCCTATGCATCTTCATGGGTACCATTTCTATGTGATTGGATCAGGATTTGGCAACTTCAACCCAAGGACAGATCCGGCCAAATTCAACCTCGTTGACCCACCACTGAGGAATACCATCGGAACACCTCCGGGCGGATGGGTAGCTATTCGATTCGTGGCTGACAATCCAGGTGACATTCTAATTTCATATGATAAAGCTTTCTTCTTTTACGACAAAGTAAAGATTCACTATTTTGATGTTTTCTTTTAATTGTTGATCCAAATAGGTGTCTGGCTGATGCACTGTCACCTAGATGCACATCTCGTCTTGGGCTTGGCAATGGCTTTTCTAGTCGAGAACGGAAAGGGACCGTTGCAGTCTGTGATACCTCCTCCAGCAGATCTACCCCGGTGTTAAGTTATCACCAGAAGAACACACTACTAGTTGGATTTAATGATTGCAATTGCAAGATTTGCTTTTATCTTGCATCCTTAGATTAATATGTATTGGTTAGGTTGAATTTGTCAGGTAGTTTCCATTGCGATTGCTTCTGCAGTAGCAAGTCCAGAGTTGGACAGAGCTACAACAAGCAGCTTATTTTTCATGTTATGATTTGTTTTCAAAATCTTGGAAAAGGATATCATATTTGAAACATATTGCATATCTTCTTCATTCTAGCTTTGGATGATGAGTTGATAGCTCAAAATATGAAGGAACCCAACATGCAGTGAGATGGTGCTAACTGCCCCAAAGGGATGCAGTCTACATAAAACTCTTCTGGAGATAAACTAATGCAACTCTTGTGGTAAATTCAACACCTAACAAACGATCATAACCAAGTTGACTTATCTTCCACGGTCATCTAATAACCAAACAATAAAGAAAACCAGGAAAGACCTTGCTAAAAGGGGTAGCCATTTGTCAAAAACCTGCACATGATATGAGGAAGGAAATAGTTTTTGGTAAGGAGATGCAATTTCTTGGTTGCAGGAGAAAACTCAATTAACCACAATTGGAAAAACATGGTTTTTTTCCTTCTTTCTTTTTGGGATCATTTGCTTTAACATGAAATGTTTGGGTAACTGATGGTGCACCTACTTCTCAAGGAAACTAAATCCAAAAAGAATATATAAACAAAATTACAGTAACACCACAGTGTGAATGGTAATACGGCATATTGTAATGTGCTAGCATCTAATTTCACTGAAATTACAATTTTTTGTTGGTTCAAGCCACTCACCAATCAGGCAACAAATTTCAGACAACGAGTATCATTATGTATATTCTGGCAACGAGACGAACAAAAGCGCACCCCACACCTCACACATGTATAGTTGGCAGAAGAACCACACACAGTGCAGAAGTGGCGGCGGGAGGTAGAGCTTGGAGGTCCCACTGCTGCCTTCAGATAGGAAGGAACATGAGGAGGCAAAGAGTCGAGATTTGCCTGTTTTGGTGGGAAAAATCATGTAAAGAAAGACATCATAAATTTTATTTAAAATTGTAAAAAGAATACAGGCAGCATTTTCCCTATTACCTCATGTACAAGCTCAAGGAATGTTCTTGGGGCCTTCCTCGCCTCAAGAGCTTTTGCCTGCCGAGTTTTGCGCTTGGTGCCCTTAGAGTGCTTCTTTTGTATATACACTGCAGCAGCAGTTGAAACTGTTATTTGTCTTTCCTTCAATCCATCGAAAATTGCAGAAGAAATTTCATGAATGTGTAGTTTTTAGCTCAAACAAAACTTGCTGGAACCAAAATCCCACTGAGACTACCAATATTTGCCTTTGATTGACCAATTACTGAAATAACTTCGAGAGGGAGAGAGAGAGAGAGGAATCTCTCCCATTGTTGATTCTGATTGTTTCACACAATTTTTATACCCGCATTTAAACACCATAGCAAATAAGCATCACCCATCAACTAAAATCTTAATGGCCTTCAGTTCTGGATGCAAAAGCAACAGGGTCTAAAATCTCATTGCATAGGAAAAACAAACCAATAAGAAAAGAGAAGGTAAAGAATTAGAGAATTGGACCTTGGTCATCATCATCAAGAGAAGCTTCATCGTCGTCATTAGCTTCTACCATCTCCAAACCCGCATTATCATTTTCTAAAGCTTCAAGCCGAGCAAGGGCAGCCTAAAACATCAGCCAACATAACCCATCAACTCCAATAAACTTATGCAAAGTCACATAAACAAAAACCAAAATCCAAAAACAAAAAAACAGAACCTGCGTGCGGTTGTCACTACTCTGAAGAGCAGCAGTCATTTTTGAAGCAACCTTGCGAGTTCGACTCGACATTCTGCGCATTGGGTTGGAAACGTCATCGTCCATTGCTGCAAATTGATGTTAAAGGCGTCTCCTTTCGCAAATTCTGGTGATGAAAAATCGTTACAATGACTTTCAATCAAGAAAGCTTGACCAGCATGAGTAAAACGTTTGTGGGTTGGCTTAATTTGGAGCTTAACGAGACTGGTTCAGCTACAATTTCCTCGTCTCATATGAAATTAACGATTTGGGTACTCGCTCGATTCACGAAACGTTTCAAACAAAACAGAAAAAGGAACGGTATCAGCAAGACTATCTGCGAGAGAAGGGAGGTGGGTTTTACTGCACAACAATGGAGGACCTTGCAGAGCGTGAAGAAGGGGAACCGTGGGAAGGAAGTGAGATTTGGGCTTGGACTTCACTTACGATTAGAGCTCCAAACAATTTTATAGTTGGGCTTCAAAACCACCCAAACACTTGTAACAAATACAAAAGAAAACTCACTCAAATTTGATCAGCGCACCCATAATCTTTTGGCGATGGTTTTTCCAATTTTGAATCTTTGTTTTTTTATACATACATACTCAAGTTGTCCACATTGTCATTTTATGTACTTGAAACATCATAAAAAATTCAACTAATGCTATGTATGACCCACTAGTGTAGTAGTTTGGAGTAATTGCTCTCCCAGGAAAAGGTTAAAGTTTAAAGTCCTAACATCCGTGGAGATGTAGTGTGTGTGAGTTTAGTATATTATTGCCAAGACCTATGCTATGTATAAATATGTCATTTGGATCTCTCCAATCTCTCTTTATAAAAAAATAATAATAATAAATAAATAAATAGAATAAGAGCTATGTTTTGAGTTGAAGTAGAATCACTATGCATGTATGTACACAAATTGAGGTACAATATTTGTTACAATACACATGGAAGTATACATGTAATTACATGTGAAGTCTACTTATGGACTCCCCTAAGTTCTATTCTACATCAGCTGGTTTGAATGTCCCTATTTCTCTTTTTTCATAAGCCATTTTCAAAGCTTTGATTGAGCTAGCTAGCTATGTACACCATCTTCTGGTTTATGAGATACCAAACCCTAGTAACCTACACCATGGATTTACCACATCCTTCACCTTCTGAATAGGGTTACATAGAAACCCTCCACTTGACCCACTTGTACTATCTGCCCCTTGCCCTCTCAAAACTTGCTGTTGTACCACTAGCACAGAAGCAGTACCACCAAAATCATAAGAGGAAACAAAGTCCCCAATTATACCCAATTCATCATTTTCACTCCAATTCGATAGTCCTTCTAGAAGAACAGGATTGATCCCCTGTTTCCTCCCAACAATCCAAACATCATAGTTGTTGTTGTCTTCACTCACTGCTTGAATGGCTGCTATTGTCTCTTCTCCATTCCTTACCACCACCTCTCTATAACTCACCCTCTCATTCCTCTCATTCTTAACCCAAAACCATGTCACCACCCCATCATCCATTTTCTTCTCCATCTCATCATCACCTTCAGAATTATGCGAAAGGAACCGAATCACGGTTAGAGATACATTTAAATTCCCAGCCATTCTGTCCGCATAACACAATGCCTCTCTAGCATCTGCCCCTCCCAAAAACAGCACAGCAAAATGTAGCACAGTGTTCCTGAATGCCATGTAGGTATGCCTAACATGACCCTTGTCAACAAGAACACCGACTGAGCAAGGTGCATGGTTTATCACATTTGAATTGACAGATCTAACCCCAAGCCTCACAAGTTCTGTCAATTTCCCTCCAAGAGTGTCCAAACACTCCTTGTGAAAAGGCAATATAATAAGTGTAGCCTTCTTGACAAGAGCCAGATCACAAATGTCCTGGTACATTGTTCTGTTTGGCACTATAGCTGTGAAGGGATGGATCTCAATACACTCACCTTTGCTTTCTTGGTAGTTCTTCAAGGCATTGTGGATTATGTGGCTGACTGCATACTTTGAATCATGATCTTCTTGCTTTTCATGGTCTATCAAAACAGGAGAAGCACGGCCAACAAGGTCGATGAGGCGGAGAGCGAAGATCACGAAAGGGGTGCTTAGAGTAGGGTTTGAGATTTCAAGAAGGTTGATGAGGGCAGCTGTGCTGTCTTCATCATATATGCAGAGGAGTATGCGAAGTTCTGAGTCTTCAGGAGGTGTGTGCTGAATGGTTCTTCTTTTGAGGACCTGGTATGGCCTTGTTGGGTCATAGAGGATGCTGATCAAGGGTGTGGCTATTGCAGTCCACGAAGTGATTGCTAGCACCATCAATGTGAAACCAGGAACTTCTATTATCTGTATATATGTATGTTCATACAAAACAACCAACCAGCAGAAAATGAGTTCAGAATGAGCATAAACAAATCATATTGAGCATAAAGAAGATTAAATTAGTGGAGAATCCATATCCATTTTTTATGCAGGTAATGCTAGCTAGAGAAATCTTTTTTATATTTTTAAAGTTGTAGCGTTTGATGTGTTAATTAATAATTTATCATAATAATTGACGTAATAAGTACACATTAACTGTCACATGTGATCAGCTAATATAATTTAATAAGTGTGATTCCTTAAGTATTTTCTTTCTTATGCTTCCTAATAACTTTTTATTTACATGTATCACACCTATTAATGTTATATGTATAGATTTATCCATTCAGTTTTATATAAATCAGATCATTTGTTTGGTTAGATTGTCAGAGAAAATAAGATAAAAAAATGGATGGCATGTGGCTCTTCAACCATTTATGATATGCTAAGGATGTTACCTTTTTGTCCATCCAATGGAGGAAAACCACTATCTCCACCTGCCCTCGTAGGATCATGATGAAGCTGAGCACAACACCATCTCTGATTGGCAACTCAAAGAAGGCAGAAGTGATTAGGGTTCCAAGAAATTTAGACACATAGCCTGTCATAGTGATGGCAAACAAAGGACCCAAGCCTGACCAACCAGCAGAGCTCATGGCATTCACATCCACATAAAGCCCAACAAGTGCAAATGAAAATGGCATCAAAACTTCCAATATAACAGTCTCACTCCTCTCCACAAGTGTTGATCCAAGTGGAGGCCCATCTGGGATTGCCAACCCTAACCAAAACGCACCGTTTGCAATGGCAATCCCAAACATGTCAGCCAAAAACCCCATGATCAAAACCCCCAACAAAATTGCCACAACATAAGCCTGGTCCACTGGTTTCCCATCTGGGGTTATCTCAACAACTCTAGACAATGCTCTTCTGATCACAAACACAGTTAAGACCACAAAACCAACCAGAGAAATTAAGTACCAAACTACAGCCAAGGCTTTGCCCTCACCTTGCTTAGCTGCCTCAAATATAACCATCACACCAACTCCCATGGCATCACTGATCACTGCTATGGACAATCCCAGCCGTCCGATTTCCGAGCTTAGAAGGTTTAGCTCTTTTAGGATGGAGTGAAGCACAGGAAACAATGGTAGAGCCAAGCCAGTGCAAATGAATCCAATGGAAGAAAGTCTTGCTAGTTCTTTGTCCATGGACTTGCGCAAGCTGAATGCCACAATTGATATGAATGTGCAAGGGAGGGCCACCCCAGCAATTGCTATGTACAATTGTTTCTTGCTTGTTTTTCTCACTAGAGAAAGGTCCATTTTCACTCCGGCCAGAAAAAAATAGTAGGTGAACCCCATTGCTCCAATATTTCTCACTAGAAATTGGTTATCTACCGGGAACATAATCGAGGTAAATTTCTCGCTGCGACCTAAAATCGACGGTCCAATGAACATACCACCCTAATTTAACAAAGTTAATTAAGTCAAAATTATAGATATAATCAAAACTATAATTCACACAAACCAATTAGGATTGAACTTTTGTGTATATATATATATATATATATTATGTGTATATTCGTATGAAGTTTATTTGAGAGACATATATATTACGAGAAGAAGAGGAACTTACAATGACTTCTGAGACAATTCTGGGTTGTTTGAGAGGCTTGAGAAGGAAGCGGAGGACACGAGTGGTGAGGATGATGAATGAGACCTCTAACAACAAAAGTGTGAAGGGATTTTTCAAAGGGTTATCACCAAAAAAGAAGCCTAAGGTGGGTATCGGTCGAAAATTTCCGCAGGAAATTAAAGCTGGCGGGTAAACGAAGTTGAAATCTATGGACACGTTGTCAACCTGAGCTTTCACGGATGCTGCCGGATGAAAGCCGTTGGAACTACCATCCCAACCGTGGGTCCCGGCGGCCGGGGGATGGAAAACTGGGAATTCCCTAACCATGCAAAAAAGTAGCTGAAAACCCTAACCATGCAAATGTTGCAGAGACAGAGAGAGAGAGAGAGAGAGAGAGTACGAAGAAGGCTAAAAGGGGTGTGGACATGCGTTAATAAGGGGCATGAAGTTCACTTTGTTGTTTGGTTGACCATTTTTATCATAATTTCTTTTTGTGAGGTTGCTGATATTCCCTTCAATCGCCCAAATTCACTTTCCTATCTTTTTTCTTTTTAACTATGTAATTAATATAAAAAATACTGTACAGAAAAGAAAAGTCTAAAACGATTTTCTTGCAAATTTTCTTTTACAAAAGATTATGATATCAACGTGCAACATGGCTTAGTCAAGTTGGATGGAGCAGATATGCTCATCTCCCCTTAAATTAGATTAAAATAAAATATCGTTTGTATCAACAACAACAAAACACTCTTGTGTTTCTTTTTAATATAGAGTTCATCTTACACTCACTCAACTTAGAATTTTTTTATAAAAGAAATGTCATATTTATACAAACAGAATGTTTGAACGTTAAGCGATTGGTAAGTTAATCACTCGTTCAGGCCCATTGATTAATATGAAAAATTCATTTAAATTAAGGCCCAATCCAAAGAAGAGCCTTGTCAGAGTAAGCTGGTAGCGATCCATGGCCCATGTACAAAACCTGCGATAACTTTGTCTGGGTTTGATTTATTATGATGACTGTGTTCTTCATCTTTTATGTTTCTGCATGTGAAGTCTGAAGATTGAGGAGGAAAACGAATTAATACTTGGCAGGTGTTTTGGTGAGAATTGTCAGGGTACAAATTTATACAAGAAAATCCAGCAAGACCTGACATTTTCAGACCGTCCATCGTATTAAATTCATTTGTACTATATAGGTAATAATAATATATGCTCCAGCAATGATGTGCTCTCACAGATTCAAAACTGGAATTTGGACCACCACTCCAGTTGTTTTCTTCTTTTTTCCTGTTTTTTTCTTATATGAATTCAAAGGCAAGCAGAAAAAGATCCTTGAATTCTTCCAGCAGTGTAGGAGAAATTTATTTCCCTGTAATTTAGATTATTGCTTGTTGTACGGTTACATTATGAATAATCATAATTAACAACTGAATTAGAGTACTTGAACATATTTTACAAAGGGGGCAAAGAGAGAGGCCAGGCTGTGGCACAAAGCTTGGTGGTGGGGGTTCCTGTTGAAGCACATTACATTCGTATGATCTTTCTCCGAAGATGAAGATCTTATATCATCATTAGAGATCTCATATATATCATACTGCTGAACCCTAAGCAAATAACACCGTTGGAGATCAAAATATTGCAGGTAAATTGGTTCCTTTGTCGCCTAATAACCAGACACACTTTGTACCCTAAAGTTAGATCAAGCTTCTCAGTACTCCGGAAACAATCCATCCCAGTCGTACACGTGGCACGTAATGGCCAACCAGATGATTCACAGTGCATACTATAGATCATTTACTTAAATAAAAAAATTGAAACCACGTATGAAACAAGTCAACCAGACCATCATCTCGTCCGCAATAGCAACAGCAACATGAAAGCAACGAATTGCTAATTTACCCCTTTATTAATGCTTTTATTTTCTGTAAGTATATATAATAATAATAATAATAGAAGAAAGAAAAAGAAAGGAAAGCTTTTAATTTTATTTTTGTTGTTTTTAATGGAGGAATAGTGAGGATGGATATAATGAGGACATGAATAGAAAAGAAAGCGACGAGACCGTGACCTGAAGGGAAGTTGTGGAGCGGTCCACATCCGTAGGTGCTAGCCTCTCCTCCATTATTGAAGAAGCTGCTATGCAAAAAGTTTCAGTTCAAACCATGAAACCCTAGCTACATGTCTCATCAGTCATCACAACTCACAAGGCGTCAGGGCTGCTTCTGGAGAAGCCTAGGGTTTCAGAGTCACCATTAAAAAGCTGTCAGACTCATACCCCAAAAGTGGAATCGTGGAAAACTGGAAAAGGTGGCACTTAAAAATAAAGAAAGATATGCAATGATTATAAATTTAAGCACATTAAAATTTTGGTCCATATCTCCAAAAGGGCTAGCTTACTCTAGAGATGATGACTAGGGTTTCGATCGAATCTGCTCGCAAAACATACATGATCTGATAAGATCATGAGACAAGTGTTCGTCAGAAATCAAGAAAACCCAAAATAAACAAGAATTAGAGAGATTAATAATTATATGGACTCCATACCAAGAAAAGAAGAAAGTAAAAAGGGGAAGATGGAGATAAAGAACCACAAAATCTTGTGAACAAATCTGGTTTCATACCCTTCAGAAAGAAATAGTTAAAGAAATAGTTATATATGTGTATATATATATATATTATATGTAATTATTTATAGTTGTTGCATATGAGAGCTAAAACCCCAAAATCCCAAAATCCTCGAAATCATTTATTCTTGGAAAAATGTCCAAAATCCCAGGATGAGAGCTAGCTATAGCTAGCTAGTTTAACCCTCCGTGGTAGAGAGAAATGACAACAAGTAGCTAGGAAGTTATCTTTGAGTGATTACAGATGAGTAGAAAAGTTAAGAACTCAGCATTGACCTTGCAACGATCCCCTGATTAATGAAATGAAATCAAACAAACAAAACATATAGTTTCATACCCTTTATGATCCTAGCAGGATTTTGCTGAGATTTACAGCAGAGATAGAGCGAGGTGTGTAGTAAGAAGAAGCCATGAAACTCAGGATAGATAGCGCCAAAACAAATGCCTAATATAAATTAAACCATTTTGTTCATATGGCGCTATCCCTCCTGAGCTTTACAGATTCTCCATTACTGAATGTTCAAATCTCAAAGCCTCCCATATCCAACAAGAAAACCTAAGCAAGGCCGCAGAGGCCGTATAGTGAATAGAGAGAGAGAGAGAGAGAGAGAGAGAGAGAGAGAGAGAGCTCACCGCTTGGTGGGTGTGGCTAGAAAAGTGAGCAAAGGGGGTGTATTTATAAGAGGGAGCTGTGGGGCACATAGACTCAGAGGGTTTGCTTTCTATTGGAACATGAAAGGGCTTAGACTAAGTAAAACCTTTGAGTTTGTTGTGTGGAGGGACGGTTTATTTTACCTTATAACTACGATTATTACTAATTATTTTATTTTATTTGATGAAATTATTTTATTTCTTTCTTTCTTTTTGGGTTTGAAACTTTGAACATGACACTGTTTAATTGTTTATTGTTTCTTTATACCCTGCCGACTACGATACTCATCCTCAATCGACGGAAGTGAGATGGACTGAGGTTCTCGTACAATGTACGTACATACGAATTAACCTTTGTTTTCTCCACTATTGCAAACTTTCCCCATCCTAAACTTCACTTTTCTTGGCGAAGACCTAGCTAGTGTCGTCGCACAATATATATATATATATATATATATATATATAATATAATCTTGCTTATAATTTCGACAAGAGTATTCGACCCACAAGGAAAGGCCTCACCTCTATTAAAGAAATGACATATTATATCATCAATTAAGATAATAGAAATAGTTTTATTTTTTACAAAATCGGCCGGCCCATAAATGCATACATTGCAACAAGGAAGGAAAAGAATTTGAGAACCCCATCATGTAATTTTAGTTGATTTCAAAAAAGTCATCATATATTCCCCCTTATAGAAAAACAAAATAAAATTTGCACTTTTAAGGAGTATATAATGACTTTTTTGACCTACTAATAATAAATTCATTTATTAAAGAATATTAACACAATATTTTCTTTTTATAAAGAGCGATATTATTTTATTAATAAGAGCAACATAAACAAGTGCAAAGCCACTTTGTTGTCAAAATATGGATAAAACTTCTCTAGTTACCAAATGCAACAACAAGTTGAATTGATATGGAGCGAATTATGCACAACACACAAACAAATTAAAAATCTCGCATTCAGCAACAAAAAAGCACGTCTACTTAAACCTACAATACAAATTAGTTGTGCAACGGCAGAAACGACAAATTCATATCGAAAGCTAAAAACCAAAACATAAATAAAACTAACAAAAGACAACAAACTCCTAAAGAGTTCGTGAAAATTATTAGACAAACAAATTAAGAACCATGATCACCACTCCACATCCTCTCGGACAACCCAAAGAGATTCATAGTGCCATAACGACTAAATCATAACCCCATATAACCCGACATCTTCCCGTCATTGCAACTCCAAACCCATTTTGAAGGGTGACAATTGGAGCCAAATTAGGTATCGCACTCATTCCATTCTCCTTTGCATTGCAGTATCGCACTCAGAACTACCAAAATGAATGACTAAACGACTCGTTTTTCCATATCGAGCAATTACCTCAAGTTTAAGTGCTTTCAACACTTTATTTTATTGACATTTTTTTCTTCTTCTGTTTTCTAAATTCTGATCCACCGCTATGATTATGAGGAGACTTTTTTCAATACTTAGATTCTGTTTTTCTCCTTTTTTTACCTTTTTTTTTCTCTCAATAGTGGTAATATTACAACCTGAACTTTATTGCTACTAGACGAAATAAAAAAGAAGGGAGATTCACTATTATATCAAATATATGAGTTTAGATTATATTTTTTTTTAAACCTTATATGAAATGGACTTTAGAAACACACCCAAAGTCTATTTACAACATAACAAAAAAGCTTTTAACTTCTTTTGGTAGAGTTTGTTCCATTGAAAAGCTTATATGGAGGATTGGAGGGGGGAACTGAGAAGAGCCTTTTACGGGGAATTTTTTTTTATGAAACAGGGATAACACTATTTTACTATCTCCAACCAATAACGTTATGACATGCGTGATAACACTTCTACGTGGACAAAAAAGGCACCACAATCAAGAACAATATAGATCCCAATACATATTTGTGTCAAAAATAAAATGCAAGTTTAATTGATTTTAAGAAAAATTAGGTATTATCCATAAGAATCTTTATTAATAAGGATTTGATACATAGAGTATTTATGTTTGGGTTTTATATAATTATGTGTACATCTCTTAAATATGTGGCTACTCCTCAACCCGTAATGACTTATATAATTATGTGTACATCTCTAAAATTTGTAATGACTTAAATACACAGTTAGTCTTAAATATGTAATGACCAAGATTAACTCATTGTACTTAGTTAGCATGAAGTGTGGAATGAATTTGGACATCCTAAATTTAAAATTTCGAACTTATTAATTTATGGATAGTTTGTACATAATTCATGCTCTATATTCTGATATAGTTAGCATAAAGTGATTATTTTGTACGAATTATAAATTTTCTCAGCTAGTCAGTGTTGCTTGCACATTTTTCTTAGCTTGATAAAATAACACAAATAAATTAAGTTCATTACCAACAAAGTCTAACTCATTAAAGAACAACTTTTCATGCAGATCAATAGTTTCAAATTCGAAGCCTGACACATACGTGTTAGAAAATTCTCTACCTACCTAACTTCAATAGTTTCAACTTTTCATGCAGATCAATAGTTTCAAATTCAAATCCATCATCATCTCTTTCCCTTTTTTTTTTGGTTTGTTTTTGGTCAAACATCTCTTTCGGTTCACACTCAAATTGAACTCTCCATTTGGTGCTCCTGGAAAAGGCTTTGGTGAAACAATTTAATGATCACATGGCCAATAATATATATGTTACGATTCACATTCTAATTATGTGTGTGCGCACAATAAAACGTTATGTACGTTTATATAAGGCATTCCTACATATGTTATATGTGAATGATCATAAAAAATTGTGTGAAACATGAATAATCTTATTTTGCTATCTCTGAATAAGGAACAGAACAAATGATAACTTATATCGTATTTTGATTGTGTTAGAAATAACAAAATAGCGCTATCTTGATTTCACACAATTGAATGACACAAATGATTATAATAATGAATCTCCATCCACCCATCTCAGCATCCCAGTTGGTTGCTGGAATTGGATTTGAAACTTGACTTTTTGACAAATGGAAGCACATACACTTCTCTATTGGTTGAAATGTCAATATTTATATTAGTTAATCTTGATCATTACATATGGAAGGATCAACTAATAATGAAATTGGGAAGATTTAAAATGGGCTGGCTAGCATGAAGGTTGGCTGGAGGCTGGACTTTTGTTTAGAAGCCGCAGGAGGAGCAGCAGACACGGGTGAATTTCAGATCATCAGCTGGCATTATATTCTCATAACTTCAAAAGGTGTTTTGACCAATTTAACTTTAGTCGGCAAGCCCTGCCCAGTTGTATTTGTGTGCCTCTGTCACATCAAACCTTATTGTATATTCTCATTTTTATATATTATTTCCACGTGTGGGTCACGGGGTTCATCCCTAGTATGGCCCTCTCCCTTTGTTGCAGCATATATACCCACTGACAAGTTGATTTTACGACCCCAAAAAAAAAAATATATATATATATATTTTTTAATTTTACTCAAACCCAATGTATTTTTTTAATTTTATCCAAGCCGATTAATAATTGAAATTTCAATTTAGTTTGTTGCATTAACCATGGGTCTCGCTCACAAAAAATAAAAGTACATTTTAAAATACTATTAGCTCTAAAATTTGACTCATTCAATGGATTAAGATGGTAAATAATTTTGCTCTAAACATTTGAATCATCTCTACCTAAATATTGTAGAATAATCATGAGAAAAGCAATTATAGGACAATATGGCTTAACGACGTTGAGTTTGAATTCTCTGTTAATATAAAGAGAAATACCACTAAATTAAGAATTAAGTGGTACGAAAGATCCTCTCTTATATAGATAAGAACAATGTTAATTAGTGGCTTAGTGCACCATTTATTTGAGAAATTAAACAAGATAAGCCTTGTTTTGATGAACTTGAGTTGGTTTGAGTTGGGTTGGGTCAGGTGGAGTGGAGGGGTCCTCCCCGACAATTTCTTCATATATTTGCTGTCCCACTCGAATACATGAACCGGTTGATCCGGATCAGGCGCCGGGTCCCCCACCTCTCTACCCTCAAATTCATGGTTGGGGCCTTTTTGGAGGGGTCCTTTCTGTAATGCCCCATGCAATTCCAGAGTCAAACAATTCATTGTAAACTCCTATTTATATTATATTATTTTCATTTTGGTTTTTCTCAGAGGTACCTTACAATTGCAATTTTCGAATTTCTCAATAATTCTTTGATTATGCAAATCCCAATGAATAATGGAAATAAAATCTCTTTCGATGGCGTTATTTGACCACTTTTTCCCATGATTAGAGTGCCGTCATTCTTGAAATGGATCCTTAGTTTTGTCACTAAGATCTTTGGACGACACATTTAAAATAAGAGATTTAGATTTTAATAACAACATTTAACAATAAACCGTGTTCTGAGAGTAAGAGGTTTATATTTTAATAACAAGATTAACAATAAACCATGTTGATTGCTAGCCGACAACTCAGAGGCTTCCCATAACAATATAAATTAAGTCTGTGCCGACTTGGAAATCCTACTCCTAAACATATTTATTATGGAAATTGAAAGCAACTTAAAAAGTAATCACAAAAGTCTCTTTAAATTGTGCAATGCATATAATCTCAATACAATTTTTTATTTTTCTAGGGTTGATCCTGTGGGTTGAGAGCTCGAAGCGGGCACGACACAACAGTCATGAAAATTTACACTCTCATTCTTGCACTTTTTACCGGTTACCAGCCAACCCAATTTTCTCTTTTTGGCCAATCACCTAAATCATTAAAAAGAAAAAAAGAAGAAGAAATGGTAAAACCCTCTATAGTGACTGAATGTTCATCAAATAGTATTAGGGCGTGATGTCCGGACCGTTGCCCTGAACAATTCTAAAACCTAGACGAATGCATGCGTACGTACGTACGTCAATTGATTGTGACTGGACGTACGTATTGGAGGAGGAGTAGGAGGTACCTACAGTTGGCAGGTGTCACTGAGAGACGAGGTAGGGGTTAGTTAAGTCATTATGTGACATGCAATATCTTATCTTTAGTTTCTTTCTTTTGCCAATCACCCTCGAAATCCAAGTTTGGCAAAAAAAGGCGAACTTGCTTTGCTTGTATATGTTTTTCCTCTGCAAAGACTAGACATAGACATATTGTGGCAGCCCCTCTTTCGTGCCCTCTTTTGCGCTTCCCATGTTGTTTCAACTTTCAATTTTTCATTTCACTTGTCTTCTTCTTGTTGGCTCATACTATGAAGCTCACACCTAACTTTATATACTTGGTTTTGCGTTGTATGCTCCAAATTCTATCACGCAATCTTCAAAGTTATACAAATTTGAGTTGAATTCTATCACACACTTGAGTACGTATGAACTTAAATTTGTATAACTTTGAAGATTTAAGGTTTAGAAAAGCATAAGATTTGACCCATTTTGGGTGTCATTTCTCACCCCAAGTAAACTTTTTTGGTTGAATTTAAGGTTAAAACTATGCTTCCTGTGATGGGCATATTTTTAAGGTTTGAAGTGGAGGGCAAACAGGTAGGTATGCTGCATAATTTGATTTGATAAGAGAATCCAGGACCACCAAATATACAGTGGATTCTTGATTCCTCCTCACCACATATATATAATATGAGCTATCTAGAGACTATAGTGAACATTTTTTACCTCTCACATCTGCAGCTTTATAATGTTTGTGATTAGATTGGGTAGTGGGTACTTGCATTAGGGTTTTGATCCCCAAGATAATAACGTGACATTGTCACTATTCATTGAAGATATGTGAATCTTTCATTGGTTGGATTGTTCACTTTGAGATGGGATATGTCGGGGGTTGCATCCATTGAATGGATTATGTCTTGTTCCCCACTCAGTTCTAGTGCCAACTTTTTTATTTATTTTAAATATCAGCGATATTGAAGGAGGGAAGATTCAAACACATGATCTCGGATGCAAGAGAAAGAATAACTGCTCTTAACAGCTCGAGTGCAAACCCCTTTGCAATGCCAATGTCTCTTACGAGAAATGCTCTTGCTCAATGCATGTGATGTGAGTAGTGTCTGAGCATGTTGGTCATTTTAAATGGGCTTCTTTTTTGGGTCTGGATTTTAATAGCAAAGCTGAGGGTGAAAGAACCTGGTCTGGAAGGCCGATTGGGATAGCTTCAATGGACAGCCCACCTTCATGTCCTTACAGTGGTTGCTAGTTGGGTTAAGTCTGGAACACTCTATTGGGCCTAAACCAACTGAACAATTTAAAATTCTACATGTATGTTGTTGATGAAGAAACAGCAAACTAACAAAACTGTTTCGTGTTTGTTTAGTTTCGATAGTATCTAGTGCTTCAGCCAGAAAAAAAAAAAAAGAAAAAAGAAGACAAAGCACAAGTTGAAAAGAAAAAGTAGAATTTAGAAGAAGAAGATATACCAAATACTTGGCTGAGAGAAAAGGAAAATGGGCTTTTCTTATTTATGCCCATTAAAACCAAATAAGAAAAAAAAGTTATAGCTAGCAAGCAATATGAATGGCCACTGACTCACTGAGTCATTGACATTCCCAAGCAATGGCTTCGCTCTGTCTGAACTCGTTGCCTCTGCCTCCACCTTCCCAACCCCCCAAACTCTCAGAGGCTCCTTCTCCTTCTTCTAATTCTCTCAACATTAATAGTTATTATGGAAGCAAAGGAGAAGCCTCAAAGCCCATAGTTGTCAGTGGAAACCCACCCACCTATGTTTCTGCTCCTGGTCGCCGAATTGTCGCTGGTTCGTATTCTTTGTATTTCCTTTTCTATGTTTTTTGTATAAACATTTATTAGTTTGTGGAAGAAAAAAAACCATCTTTTTGCGTTTTCTCTTCTTCTTTGTTGTTTATTTAACTGTTGCTGTTGCATTTGAATTTAGATTTTTGCAGTTGGGTTGTCACTATTTGTTTAAACTGTTACATTGAAGTTGAATTCATGTTCAGTTTTGTGGTTGGATTTGCAAATTCGAAGTGTAGAATGCATTGAAATTTCCTTGATCATTCAGTTTCCATATAAATTTCATGCCATAAGGGAGGTTTTGTCATTCACATATGGTCAATCCTAGCTAATTAAAGTACCAGTTCCTGCCAACGACTCGTAGAAAAGGGCCTTGACTTGCAGACTAGAGGTCTCATGTTCGAATCCCTATGGCATCTTATTTGTGTGTGTGGGAGAAATCCCCTTCCCTTGTAGTTTAGACCATGGCTTGTACTTAATATATATATATACCAGTTCCTTGTTCCTGCTGAAAACTCCTCTGTAATGACTGTAATTTTGGTGCATTTCCTTATGAGGTTGTAGGCTTACCAGTATAGCTTTTTTTATTTATCTATAAATGTTTATGCCTTTGTGTGGCATAAATATATACAGTTGGGGATCTGCATGGAGACCTTGACCAAACAAGATGTGCACTTGAGATGGCTGGTGTGCTGAGTCCTGATGGTCAGGACTTATGGACTGGTGGAGAAACGGTATACCTTTAATTGACTTAGTTCAGAGTAGTTAAGGTTCTTGCAGTTGTCTTCACTAGGCACAAAGTTGGTCTTTCTGTTGTGAAACTACCAACTTTTGAAGAACATGAGGATAAATCTGTTTCCTTTGTGACATAGGTATTGATTCAGCTTGGAGATATACTTGATCGAGGTGAAGATGAAATAGCCATTTTGTCCTTGCTCCGATCCTTGGATATACAGGCAAAAGATGAAGGTGGAGCAGTTTTTCAGGTTTGCGTGGCAATTGGAACATCTGCATTGTTGGAAAAAGTTATCAGATGCTTTAATTACTAGATTTTTCGTAGGTGATTTGATGTTTGAGGAATGTGTTTAGGCAATTGTGAGACACTGTTTTCATATAGATTGGTTTGCAAGATGACAATGCACCAAACTGTGCATTAATTATTAGATTATTTTGGTGCAAATTTGAGAATCGTATACGTAGATTGTTTCTGAATCAAATTTTGTTGATCCTGCTCTTTGTAATGTTGTAGGTCAATGGGAATCATGAGATTATGAATGTGGAAGGGGATTTTAGATACGTGGAAACCGGAGGATTTGATGAGTGTATTGATTTCCTGGAATACTTGGATGACAATAGAGATGACTGGGAAGAAGCTTTTGTTGGCTGGACTGGTGTCTCTAAACAGCTGAAGGAAGACAGGAAAATGCCCCTAAATTATTGGGATCCATGGAATCTAGTGAGGGTACTGAAATCCTCTGTTTCACTTTTTATTCTTCTCCATTTACTATTTTAATGTTGCGTCTGATAAAGTTTTCCAAATATTAGGACAGAGGCAAAAGGGTGTGATTGCCAGATCAATCCTTCTAAGACCAGGTGGTCCATTGGCATGCGAGTTAGCACGGCATGCTGTTGTTCTTAAGGTTAATGACTGGGTCTTCTGTCATGGTGGTCTTATTCCTAACCATGGTAAAAAGAGTGCCTACAATCTGAACAAATTTGGTTTTCTTGTGTCATTGGCTGTTGAAAGTTTTAGAGAAGAAGCTTTATATATTTCTTGTTTGCATCACCTGATAGGAGTCTTGGTCCTTCCGCAGTTGCATATGGCGTAGAGAGGATGAACAGGGAAGTATCTCACTGGATGAGAGGCCTCAGTGACAGTGATGAGTCTGACAACCCTCACTTCCCTTTCATAGCCACCAGGGGCTATGACAGTGTAGTCTGGAACCGCTTATACTCGAGAGATACTTCAGAATTAGATGACTATCAGAACAACCAGGCAAGTAGATAGCAATGGTTTGGATCCCCTTTTTCTTATTCTGTTTCTTTGATACTCGGAATGAAATAATTTGATTAGAATTCAAAAGAACCGCCAGCAGATTTCATTGCTGTGTTGAATATTTGTTTCCCTTAATATTGGATCCAATTGGACATTGTATTGAAAATGGGCAGTCTAGTTTCAGAATTTATTATTCACTTTCATATAAATCTATCCTCTTCTTCTAATGAGATTGAGAGTCAAGATTGAGCTTTTGAAATTTGAATCATCTGTCAGATACATTCTGTTCTTGAAGAGACGCTACACGCAGTTGGTGCTAAGGCAATGGTGGTGGGGCATACTCCTCAAACTACAGGAGCAAATTGGTATGATCCCAAACCTTCTTTTAGGTAAAATGAAAGGGTTATCGTAGTCCTCATCTTTTGTAGATTCAGTTCTGAAGTTGTGGATTCTTCCCTGCAGTAAATACAATTGCAGCATATGGAGGATCGATGTAGGGATGTCCAGTGGAGTTCTTAATTCAAGACCAGAGGTAAACTAAAATTTAGTGGCTAAATCTATTTATACTCTCTTAAAAATCTTAAGTTCAATTGCTTCCATGCGTTAATATCAGATGCCGGTTTCTTGAATGCTTAACAGCAACGAAGGTAATCGAATATGTAATTTGACTATGTTTTGCAGGTTCTTGAAATCAAAGACAATAAGGCAAGAGTTATAAGAAGCAAAAGGGAGACGTCCAGTGAATCTCAGGTTGTCGATTTTATATAGAGACAAGCAAACTTCTTGTTTCTCTGGCTCACATTGTTTATACAAAAGAAGATAACTTCAACGACGATAAAGGAGTAACACCATTTTTGACCATCTTAAAAGCAGAAGCAAACAGAGCAGAAAAATAGAGGGAAAAGCAGCCTTTGTATATGATACCCCCACACCAAATTTTTATTCTTGCTTCAAGCGAATTCAATTTGGTTTTACTGTAAGATTCAAAATGAACGATAGCTGCATATATTGTTACTTTAACCAGAGATTTGGAGATGTAATTTAGTTATTTCCATTGTTAGTACATTTACTTTGTTGACTTTATATTGTTAATCACAAGAAGATTTAAATTTTTTTTTAGTTCAGAAAATTTTGGATTGTAATGAAATAGGAAGAAACTCATGTGCCTGATACTCCCACAATGAGAGAAATTATTCTGTGCGACCGTGACACTGCCTCGTGGGTTATTAATTCCGGTTTCATACATAATATGAAGGAAAAAGTTTGGCTCTTTAAAATTAAGGAGGAGCTTCTCTTTACAACCAATGTGATTTTGACACGTGTCAATTTTTTTAAATATATATATATTTTCTTTTAAAGGAGGAGCTCATCCTCAATTTTAAGGAGTCAAGCCTAATGTCAAATACGAGAACGAAATACCCTAACCAATTTTTTTTTTAATCCAAGCACACCCTCGATAATTTTCAACAATTTAGTAGCACTTCCAAAAATTATAAAGAAGATTATTAAAATTTATTATTTATGATGACATCATTTAGTGTATAAATAAATAACACACTCACAATCCAAAACAAGACGGAAAGTCTAAAAAGCAGTTGGCCGGTGTCTCTTTGATTTTGATGTCCAACGTCCACCTTCGTAAACTCCGCTAACCTCAACACCCCCTGCGCCTTATATCACTCAAGCTGCCTGCACTTCATTTATATGCACACCTTCCTCAGGCTTAACCTTCACCACCCTCTTATCCTGCTCACCTCCCTCCCCACCATGACCGCCTCTCTCGCCCTCCCCTCCATTTCACTCAACTCCTCCTCCGTTTCGGGGCTCAGAAATGGAAAAGGAGCCCCGCTCGGTATCCGGAGCCTCGGGCGATCTAGGGTTTCCATGACCGCCTCCGTTGGATCGCAGACTCTGCAAAGCGATGCCTTGTTCGCTGATTACAAGCCCAACTTCGCTTTCCTCTTCCCCGGTCAAGTGAGTTCGTTGCTCCATTGCCGCCATTTCCTTTCTTTAACTTGAACAATGTCGTTACTTTACTGCTCAGATAGTCATTCTAATTTTGAAATTGCTGTCAAAATTTCATTCTCAGTTTGATACGAAAAATTTGCAATTTGGGCTGTAATTGGATAGTTGAATTTTGTCTTTTCCTATGCGTTTCTTGTTTGAAATTCAAAAGATAGAGACTTCTTAGTTCTGAATTGAGCTGAATTTTGTTAATGCTCTGCTGTTTTTTGCAACACAGGGTGCGCAAGCAGTTGGAATGGGAAGGGAAGCTCAAAGCGTGCCTGCTGCTGCGGAGTTATACAAGAAAGCAAACTATATTTTAGGGTAGCATTCATACAGTTATTTCATTATTATTATTTTTATTCAGCTCAGATATAATCACTTTCTTTCGGTATATGGAAGATGGTTTTCATGAGTGATTTAATGTGTCTGTTGTGTGCAGGTTTGATCTTTTGGATGTTTGTATCAATGGACCAAAAGAGAAGATAGATTCAACTGTTATAAGCCAGGTATGAGTATCACCTGAATTAACTGTTTTTTACTTTATAAGCAATGCTACACAGATGGGGTCCATGATGCGTTTCAGATTTTCACTTGATAGTCAGTGATTTTCTGGGTTGGCATGGAGCAATTATGTTTTTCTATGTCAAATGTTCAAGGATGAGATTTTCTTGTGATAGTCATTGATTAGTATCCACTACTACTTTGCAGCCAGCTATTTATGTCACAAGTCTAGCTGCTGTTGAGTTACTTCGTGCACGTGATGGAGGCCAGCAGATCATTGATTCTGTTGATGTCACATGTGGCCTAAGTTTGGGAGAATATACTGCTCTAGCATTTGCTGGGTCATTCAGGTGAGCCATCCAACTGAGCAAGACATGCTATGTTTCCTACTGTATTTAAGGTTTCATATTGAATTAAGGATGCGCCGATGAAATTATGCACAAGTAAAATTTCTCCTTTGATCTGTTAGCTTAGTGATCTCATTTAAGTTTACTGGGCCACAAGGAATTCAACTGTTCAGATGCTGCCTTTCCATGTTTATAATATAGGGGAGATGAACCGCCATTTTCATTGTTTACTTGGTTTAGGATAGCAGATTAATGTATTAGTAGAAGACATAGCAGATTTATTGCATTTGTGTGATCTTCTGTAGTGGCTATCTTCTTGTGCTAATCTTCCCTATTTGTTGACTTGATTCAATATGTAAGCTTTGAGGATGGGCTCAACCTGGTCAAACTGAGGGGAGAAGCCATGCAGGTAACTTTATAGTTGTTCACGGTTTTTTATGATTCATGTTTCTGGAGGGAATAAGTGCATAATCTATGACACTTACATGCTTCCTTTTTATGACTTCCTTCAGGAAGCTGCCGATGCTGCCAAAAGTGCCATGGTCAGTGTCATAGGGTTGGACTCAGACAAGGTTCAACAGTTGTGTGATGCAGCCAATCAAGAGGTCGATGATGCTAACAAAGTTCAGATTGCAAATTATCTATGTACTGTAAGGACTTCAAATCCAACTTAGTAAGCCTAACTAGATGATTGGTTCTTAATTCATCTTAACAAAATGTTTGACCATGGCATGGAATGATTCTGTTGTTGTAGGGCAATTATGCTGTATCTGGTGGTGTGAAAGGAGTGGAAGCAGTAGAGGCCAAAGCAAAGTCATTCAAGGCCCGAATGACGGTACCATTCTTCATTTCCTACTTAGATGCAATTCCATTCTTCTTCAATTAATTTTTTATGACGAACCCCCTCCTCCCCCACTCACTTCATGCTCAGGTTCGACTAGCTGTTGCTGGCGCTTTCCACACTAGTTTTATGGAACCTGCTGTATCAAGATTGGAAGCTAAATTGGCAGCAACGCAGATCAGAACACCAAGAATACCAGTTATCTCCAATGTTGATGCACAACCACACTCAGATCCCGAGACAATTAAGAAAATATTGGCTCGTCAGGTAAGCTAGCCAGAATTTTCTCCTCCCCATCACGTCTCACGAGCAAGAATATTGATTTGGACCCTAAACTCATAACCACAGGTGACTTCCCCTGTTCAATGGGAAACGACTGTCAAGACTCTCCTTAGCAAGGGGCTGAAGAAGAGCTACGAATTGGGACCTGGAAAGGTATAAATCATTGTACCAAATGCCTCTATGTACACACACATATCACTTGGCTATGTAGTCTTTCTTGGATTCTGAGTTTGTTTGAATCATGTATCAGGTTATAGCTGGCATTGTGAAGAGAATGGAGAGAAGTGCAGAGATTGAGAACATTGCTGCGTGAAAAGGCAACCGGAGATGTGGCTTCAATGATATCCAGTTACCATGTAGTGGTACATTTGCCGATGGCAGCAGTTGAGGGAGGAGCATGGGAAGAAGCGGCTTTTTCGGCCATATATTTTCTACAGTTTACTACTCTTAGAGTTTTGTTAGGTGATTAGAAATCCTATTTTCAGTATAATAAAGTTTGGTTTCTTCTCAATGCAAGCTTCTATCAATCAATGTAGCAGTGCATAAGCTGAAATTTCGATTTTTGTAGATTGCCTCAGAATTATGTGAATTGCTGAATACTAAGATGTTGTTGTGACATAGAAATGTGATGAAATGAACATGATTGATAAATTATTTATATTTCATAGATTGATCTACATGTCATGGACTGCTAACATGCAAATCCAGTGATTTGATAATTTCCAATCCAATTCAAACTGGGCGCCGGAGTTGGCGAATGCGGTCCATCAAGTTGCCCTCGGGGACCCGATCAGCCCAAGGGGGACGCGTTCCGGCGAAGGAAATTCCCCGCATCGCCTCCCTAACCCTCGTCGCGTTCTCCAGCGGCAACGGCGCATTTCTGCGATTCTCGTCTTCTCTGAACGCCCTCATTATCGCCGAATCAGAAGCCTCCTCCTCCTCTTCGTCTTCTTCGTCTTCGCTGCTCATGCTCATTGCTCATGTTATTAGAACCCTCGACGTTGTCGTTTAGGCGGAGAGACGAAATCCCTCTCTGTACCTGATTCACAGTCACGCCGTTGGGGAGCACCTGCTGCTGCTGCTGCTGCGGGTGGATCGAGACGGTGTCGTTTCTTCTCTGATCTTCATCTTCGGAATCGACGGCGGAGACTGGCTGGTAGTATTCGCCGGCCACTTCGTCCTCATCGATGTTTGTGTCCGAATCGCTTCCGTTGAGGTAGTCCGTAACTGAAAACCACAAAACGCATAATTAATTAACAATTAATCACAATGGTTAGAGAGAAAACAAATAAAAAAAGAAACATAAAACAGAAACCTTCGATGAAATCAGGATCAGCTGGAGCGGTAGCGTTCATGCTTTCAGTCTTCTAGAGAACCCAAGAATCTGAGAAGTGAGTGAGAGCGTTTTGGCGAAACCATGAATATAAATAAATAAATAAAACACAAAATGTAAAGAAAAAAAAAATGCACCAGCCGGGAATCGAACCCGGGTCTGTACCGTGGCAGGGTACTATTCTACCACTAGACCACTGGTGCTTGTTGACTATCTTATGCAAAAGAAGATATATATTTGTTAATGGATGTTTTCTTGTGGAAGTGCAAACGGAGAAGCTTTGTGGCTGAAGTTTCAACTTGGAACCACACATTTGAGTTCTGCTGAGCTGCTTTGGCTGGGCAGTGAGGGAGGGAGTGGAAGCGGGAAAATGACAGTTCCCATATTCAGGGCCTCAGTTCCTAAGTCTCATCCATTGCTCATTCATTCCCTTTCCTCTGCTCTACCACTCACAGATGAAGCTTCAAAGAAGAAGAGGTTGCTCTCTTGTTGTGCTTCATCAGAACTCAATCCAGTTCGGTGAGCCAATCTTAATTTCTCAGCCCAAGTTCTGGTATCATTCTCTTTTTTCTTTTTTGTGTGAGAGTCTTCAGTTTATCTATTGGAGCTTGCAATGAATTTCTCTAGGATTAATATGTGTATAATTTAAACATGTTGGTTGATTGATGTATCTTGGCTTGGTTAATGTAGGCCAGAGCTGACTTTCTGTGTTGGCACTCATCTTATTCCACACCCCAACAAGGTATTTCATACTTGCTAGTTGCAAACCCATGTTTGTCTTCTTCAAGCATGTTCGTTATTTGTGTTGGGCATGATGTTTTTCTAAGAAAGTTCTAGTCTTTATTATCAAACTTCTAACAATTTGAAGTCTTGGTGGTGTTTTGAAAGGTTGAAAAAGGTGGGGAAGATGCTTTCTTTGTGAGCAGCTACAATGGGGGAATTATTTCTGTTGCTGATGGTGTCTCTGGGTATGGAAACTAAGTGGGGTTTCTTTTTTATTAGATTATGAACTTTAAAGCTTTCAACAGCTGCTTTGCGATTTGAAAAAGAAAGAATATAAAGATAGGTTGGATTTTGGTTGATGAATCACAAGAAATCCATTGTCGAGTTGGGTTAATAAACTTATGATTCAATCTATGCTGCAAAGTCATTTTGATTTCAGAATTTGTGATCTTCTCATTTTTGGCTTGCCAGTTGGGCTGAGCAGGATGTGGATCCTTCATTGTTCCCTAAAGAATTGATGGCCAATGTTTCATGTATTGTGGGAGACGAGGAGGTAGTCTTCTTGAGTAAATATTACCAATGATGTCTTGTTTCTCTCAAAACAATTTATCATTTTCATTATGTTTTCAGAGCCACTATTGTTAAGTAGCTTTTCGAGTTTCTGCATATGTTGTGTGGCTAACAAATCCGATGCATGTTACCTATATAGCAGGTGAACAACAATCCTCAGATTCTGATAGGAAAAGCTCATGCTGCTACCTCTTCTACAGGTTCTGCTACGGTGTAAGTTCATCATTTTGTTCAAGAGATCCTCGCTATAGTTGTCATTTTCGTTAAGAGCATCCTCACACACACATCTATTTACTTTAACTTTCCTTTGTCTGACTCTGAGTAGAATTGTTGCCATGCTGGAGAGGAATGGGATTCTGAAAATTGCCAATGTTGGGGATTGTGGACTAAAGGTTATTCGTGAAGGTAATATATTATTCCCAATGCCATACTTGTGAACAAGTTCTGAGCTCTCCATTGCTCCATTTTGAAATGACATGTCAATGTGACAACTTGCAGGTAAAATTAATTTTTCCACATCTCCACAAGAACACTATTTTGATTGTCCATACCAACTTAGTTCGGAGGCTGTTAGCCAAACATACCTCGATGCTATGGTATTTACACCTATCTAACACTACGTGATTGCTGTCTATATTCTAGTCTCTCTAAACTAACAGTTCAGTGTCCTAATTTGGATCAACGACAGTGCATGCACAAATGTCTTACATGGGTTTCATATCTCCTTTTGGCTGCTTAACCACTGGGAACTGAAAACAAAGCAAAAAAAACCGAATATGACAGGATTTTCTAAGAATTTATAATGGCTGGTTTGACAAAAAATTTGTACCATATATTCATGTAGAGCCTGCAACTAGTAAACAGATACCAACCTTTGTGGAATTGCCATTTTTTTTAGTGCAAATCAGATTATGATGATTGCCGGTGATTATGATTGTGGGATAATCCGTCTCCAATTTCAGGTCAGCAGTATTGAGTTGATGGAAGGAGACACCATAGTAACGGGCTCAGATGGACTTTTTGATAATGTTTTCGACCATGAAATTGTTTCAACATTGGCCGGATACAGAGATGTTGCCGAGGCTGGTATGTGTTTCCAATATCAACAAATTCTATGGGGGATTAGTAATTCAGCACATAATTTATTTTCTTTCTAACTGAAATTGATTTTAATGCTAGCAAAGGCATTAGCTAATTTGGCAAGCAATCATTCATTGGATTCAAACTTTGATTCTCCCTACTCCATGGAGGCTAGATCAAGGGTAATATTAATTATCTGACTTAACCAAATTCCAAATCATGACGCTTTCTCGCAATGAAGGCATAATAATTTGTTGCCATGCTTTTTCTCACCTCTCAGGGTTTTGAGGCTCCTTTATGGAAGAAAATTCTTGGAATGAAGTTGACAGGCATGGTCTTTCTGGTTTAATAGATGACAATTCATATTCTTTGGTTTAATGGCTGACCTGAGTTTTCTGTTTGTGCAGGTGGAAAGCCCGATGATATCACTGTGATTGTTGGTCAGGTTGTAAGCTTATGAAGCATTTTGATGTTTTTCCAAGAGATTCAAACTTCAAACACAAACCTCCCCTTTGCAGGGTAGCTGTGCAATAATTTTACTTTGATTTTTTCATCCTTTTTAACAGTATTATAACTTTCGTAGATCCACAAAAGATTACAGCAGCAACTGATTGAAAAATATCCATTCGTATTTTGTCTACAAATGTACTGCTCTGGAAAATGTAGGGGTACCTCCCTTGTGCATTAAGCAAGACATTGCTATAAAATTCTGGTTACTGTCTGAATTTCCTATTTCTGGTCACATCTTCATTCAAATAAAGTCAACAGTCCACATGGAACTTTTGCACGTTTATATTGTGCAAGCATCATCGACAAAAGTGAAGTTTCATGATTATAGAAACACCCTTTATAATGAAGATTTTGGGATAGTCGGATTGTTATGTATTTTTCCTTTTAATGATTATAACCAACTTCACAAGCCAATTGGTACACATTTCATTGACAAATGGAATGAAGATAAGAGGATGGAAACATAATAACCATACCAATGCCTTGTCCTCAAAATACCCTAAGCAAAATAAATGAATCCAATCAGATTAAAACTACCGAGGAGATCTCAGAAAATTCATGGAGCAATATGGTGACCGATAACTGATGAAGCAGAAATCAATAATATCTACCAACATTAACATTTGTGAGAGCTAAAATATTATTCAAAATTTTATTTTTGATAGATTGATCCATACATCATCAAGAAACCCAAACAGATGAAAAATACTCAAACGGGGTTTCATGTAACAGAGATTCTAATGGAAAAACAACAAGAACACTTATTTCTATGATTACTAGAACAAACACTGGGGGTCAAAAGAAGATTGATTGAAACAGACAACAATGTGTACAATACAAAAAATTAACCTACACCAATGAATCTGACTCGCTGACTACGAACTGCCTATAAAAATAGACTCCAGTCAGGTCTGAAAAATTTGCTTACTCATCCGTCGTGTGAAGCAAACTCTGATTTCTCAATTATACAAAGGTATACCTAATAATCTCCTTTGTCTTTAAAGGCTCTTCAGGTTATAGTGCCACTATTACTACTACTACCATTGAGTTCTTGGAAGAAGGTTTTTGAGGCTTCATATGTGGACCAGCAGATAGCAGCAGCTGGGGCATGGAAGAGCATTCTTGGAGCCCATCCCCTCACAAGACCTTTGTATCCATCCTTTCTCACTATTGTCCGAAAAACGTCTCTAATCGAACCACTTTTAAATCTGTCACAACCGCAAATACCCTGTACAACCAATCAATGAAAAAAAACCAGAAGTATTTCAGACACAGGTTGCAGTCATATAGCCGTCCGTCACAAATCTTTACTTAAATCATCCAGTGCTTAGTAATTCCTCTAAAACTTTAGGTATAGTTGGCAGCATGCAGCAATGCCTACAATTTATCCATCATTTGTTTCAAATCTTAACAAATTCTTTTGAGAGGAAAATTGTATTAAAGAAATGAAGGTGATTTAGTTCTCCGACGTCCAAATGCCACACATAAATGCAGCACCGGATAGCGAGGAGAACAACTTTCTCGGCTTCCACTCGAAATACACACACAAAACTGAATTAAGTGCATGTTAAATAGAAAATGTGAAGTCCTATTCTTAGTATGATGTCCAAAACATACTGATGAAAATTGAGTAGGACATGGGAGATAATGTTTTTGCTTTTAGTAGAAAACGCTTTTCAAAATATTTCCATTTGAATAAAAGATAACTTCTTTTCTGCTCTCATTACCTTAAACAGTCAAGTACTTGGAAACTAACGGTTATCAATTGCACTAGTATCTATTAATTATCTTCTTTAGCTCTTCAATTTGGTCCAAAATTTTGCGATGCTTAAACAGTCAAGTGCCAAATTGAACTAACAAAAAGATTTACCTGACACTGTAATTGAGTTTTGACCACATCCAGCGGCGTAGTGACCACCGAGGCCAAGCCACCAGCTGCAGCACCAGCAGTAGCATGAACAATCAAACGCTCGTCGTTCGCATGCTCGGGTGAAATCTCCATCAAGCCCCTCTTCACCGCCTCATACGTCGCAAAATGCACCGCCGTAAACGGGGCATTCATCAGCACCGTCGTCCTGTACGACGCATAAAACGCCCTCACCCCATCTTCCCTGAACACCTTCCGCACACAATCCCACACTCCCTTGTACGGACTGTGAAGATTGTTCCCCAACTGCAGCCTCTGCTTCACCATGTCCATGGGGGTAAAAACGGCGTCGCTCGCCACCGTAGCAAAAACGCCCGAAATCGCATGGGCACCCGGGTTGTTCGGGTTCCCGCCCGAGAAAAACTTCTTGCTCATCTCATAGACGGAGAAGTAGACGGCGTGTGCCGGGCCGGCTCCGAGCCCCATGGCTCCAATGCCACGGTAGAGGCCGGCGGGGCCCTCAGACTTTAAAATGGATCCGAGGGCCTGCCGGACTCCGACCGACTTAATCGGGCAGGACCCGAGAGCTTGCATATGGGTTTTTATGGTGTCCACTGGGAACATGGCCATGTGTTCGACCATGCCGGCGATGGAGCCGGCGATCATGAACTGCCAGAAGTGGAGGCCGTCGTGGGCCGAAACGGTGGCGTCCTGCCGGTAGTCTTGGGGCTGAGAAATCGGGCGAAAGTCCGGGTTTTTGAACTTGGGCGTGGCGTCGGTGGCCATGGGAGGAGCAAAATCGGTGCTTGGCGAGATGGGTTTGGGAGAAGTCGGGTTTTGTAGATGGGTTTGGGTCCGATTCGTCTGATTTGAGTTTGGGGAGTTGGGTTTTACTGGATTGGGATTTCTCCATAAACAGCTATATCAAAGATGAGAGCTTGGCTTGCATCATCTTTTGGATTATTGATAAATATGTCTGAGACTTGAGTGAGAGAGAGAGAAGGGGTTTAAGTTTAACGAGTCAACAAGGCAGGCAAATTGGGATAGGAGTTTGGAGTAGATTGATTTTGGCATTAGGGTTCCAAAGATTTCGGATTTAGGGTTTTCCTTAATTTTTTTTATTTTTTATTTTCCTCCCGAATTCAAGGAGATTGATAGATAAATTTTTTTGTTTTTGTTGAAAGATTAATTGAGAATTTAGATATTTATAAATAAATTCAATTCTAGACATGTATTTATAAAAAAATCCAAACACTATTTAAACATAGAAACACACCCAAAATCAACCTCACAATCAATAATTATATATTTTTTGGGTGTGTTTATAAATGGGTTTTGAGCGTGTGTAATGATGGGTTTTGGGTGTGTTTATAAAGTGTTTTGGTTATTGAGTTTTTTTATAATTTCAGCGCATTTTTGCGTGTTTTAGTGAAACTCCATTGAGAATTTATACTTTGGTTTTGACTTTAAAGCCCACACCACAGGAATAGGCAAATGGGCTGCTTTTGTGACAAATTTTTTGTCATTGTTTCTGTTTTTGGGCCACTCTCGACTACCGGCTGGCTGCCTCTTCCCTTGTCCAAGGATCTTGGAGTTGAAAGGAAGTAAATTTCAGACGTGAATGATCTCCACCAAAATCTTTCAAGATTTTACATGTTTTTCCTTCAAACTCCGAGCTTAGGGTTTTTTGTTTGTTTGTTTTTTTTGTTTTTATTTATTTTTTTATATTTTAAGTATTTATTTTATACAAAGGGAAAATACACATTCGAGATTTAGCTCCACCAAACTCAATGTGAATTTTAGGTCTACCAATTTACCAAACACAATGTGAACACAGGGAAGGCCCTCGGCATAAGCAGACAAGGTGGCTGCCTAGGGCCCCTAAATTCGGAGGGCCTCCCATTTGTATAATACTCTATATATACATACTTATATTATTTATAATAAAAAAACTATATTATATAAATATTATATTAGGCCTAAACCAATTATTGTAAATATAAAGAAAGAAAAAACCTAATCATTCAATTCAAAATTAAAAAGAGGAAAGCCCACTCATTGTAAAAAAAATAAAAAAGCCCAATTATTCAATAAAAAAAATAAAAAAAGGAAACTCAATAAATACCCAATTATTTTTTAAACTTATAGCTTAAATCAATTAACCTAGTTGAATCAATTAGGAAATTGAAAACTACATGGTAGAAAAACTTGATTATGTAAAGTTAATTGATACTTTTGAATTAAAAAAATGCAAGAGTAATATTTAAGTAATGTTTTGATGCGTTTTATAAAGTTGTTGTGTAAATTATATATTGATTGTTTTTTTTATGTTACAATTGTGAATTTTAGTTCATATAATATTTTTTTAACTTACAAAAAAAAAACACATAAATATACATATAGAGTAGAATGCTCCATTTAAGATGTTCGCCTAAGGCCTCCAAAACATAGGACCGCTGCGTGAACATGTCATGTAAGTTGCGAACAAAATTTGAAATATTATAAGGGAACCTTATTTCAAGCTTTTAAACAGTCTTTTGAGAACCTCTAACAGCAAGTAGATTGAGTCTTGGCTTAATGCTCATGGCCTTGAGAAATGCTTCTAATGAAGGCATTGATGTTAGTCTCAGATGACCCACCTTCTGCAATGGCACCATGGCATATCTTTTTAAGCTCTCTAGCTCTTCTCCTCATTTCCTTCCCTTCTTCATCCTCCAAATCCATAAATTTCTTCACCAACCCAGCAATTTCCTCCCTTGTCACCAAATGGTCAATTTTGACCTCAGCCTTCTTCACCCTCAACCCAACTTTCCAATCCTCCACAATCAAGTTACTGACCATGCCTTGATCCATAAGCAAAGGAAATGCAAGAAAAGCCACACCAGCAAAAACGCCTTCTCTAACCGAGTTCCAACCACAATGTGTAAAAAACCCTCCAACACTAGAATGGCACAACACTCTCAATTGGTCACACCATGGCACTACCAAACCCATGTCGCCACAAACCTCTTTCAACCTACCGGTTTCTCCACGAGCCACCCAAATGAACCGAACACCGCTCTCGCACAAACCAGCTGCGATCTCATCCATTTGGGCACTGGAAACTGAAATAAAACTTCCCATTGAGACGTACAACACAGAGCTACAAGGTTGAGAATCCAGCCACTTTAAATAGTTAAACACACCACTATCACTAGGGTCATTGTTTGAGTTGAAGTAAGGTATTAAGGGGCCAACGGTGTAAACGGGTAGTGAGAATTTTGCTCTTAAAACGTCAAGGACTTGGGTTTCAAGCTCATAGACGGAGGGGAATAAGAGATATTGTGCTTTAGGCACCCAAGAAAAATCTTCATGGATGTGACTCAGAATATTTGAGGAGCTTCCATCCATGAAATGAGGAAGGTCTACTAGTCGCGTCGAAGAAACTCCTGGAATGTAGTCCACACGCTCATTTCCCCTCTCTGTTAGTGGATAGCAGTAACATTTCAAAAAAACAAGAAAAACAATCTGTCAAAAAAATAAAAACAAAAGAAGGTAATAAGATTGAATTGAATTTTGATATATGTATATATATATATATATATATATTGGTGTTTATTTAGTAAGTTACTCTCAATACATTAGGTACATTAATATGAAAGCGTTATTATTACGAGATGGGGATCGAACTCAAGTACTAGAAAACTGCCTTAACTAACTAGCCTAATTCTCTCACTAAGAAAGATAAAATGGCATAATTCAATCAAACAACTAAACTTACTATGAAATATAAAAAATAAATAAAATAAAATCTTATGGTAACAAGATAGCAGTATAATTTCCTTTTTCACAAATTTAAAAGAGGAATAGAGAAAAGAATAGTCACAGACACTCACCTAGCAAGTCAACAGGAAAATGCCCATTTTCCGCCAAAAGATGGAAGTGTTGAAACACGGAGAAAACGGACGCCGGCATCGGCCAAAACGACGCCGCCGGGACATTCCTTCGGTTTCCGACACGGATGGCCCAAGGCAAGAAAGTGTCCGCCACAATCAAAACAGGAGGCTGCTCGAGCCGACCCAGAAGACGCTCAAACGGAGCTTCCATATTGGTCATGATTGCTTCGATGAAGCCGTCCATGTCGGCTGCGCGGACCAGCTCCGACGGGATAACGTTGGGAACTGTGGCGAATCGAATGTTGTCCGGCTTGGCTTCGGAGCCGATGAAGCCGAGCCACTCTTCTGTGAGGACGAAGGTGATGAGAATATCGGCCTTGTGGGAAGCTAGCAACTTGCAGAGGTTCATCATTGGGTTGATGTGGCCCCGGCCGGGATAGGGCACAGCAACCACGTGGCAGACGGAGGTTGGTTGGTCTTTGCTGGAATCCATGTCCGAATTTTTGGATTAAACAGGTTAGTAATTAGGTTGAAGAAGATATAACATTAGACATCGTTTTCGTATTCGCTTTTTAAAGTGGAAGGTTGTTCGGTTCGGTGAGTGTCTGTTTCTTAAAGAAGTTCCTACTACCACTTGCGAAAAGATGCAGAAAAGAGAACAACTTCGTATCACGGGAAATGTTTTCTTAATATCGTCCACAACGTTTGGTAGGTTAGGCAACTTGGTTAAGTTAGTGCGAACATGTAACTTTTGCACTAAAGTTGGAATCACTCTCGAGACCTAAGTTCAAATCATTCCACTTTTTAATAAATTAGATTAGTTTATGGCCGTTTTGATAACCACTTTATTTTTCTTTTTTCTTTTTTATTTTTGTGCGACTTTTTTCATTTTTGTGCTGAAGTATAAAGGAAAATGAGAATGAGAATGAGATTGAGGGAGAGGATGAGAGTTAATAGTAACAAAAATGAAAACAAAATCTCGAAAGTGAGAACAATTAAAATAGATTTCAGTTTTTAGTTTTTGTTTTCACTTTTATTACTCCTCCCTCCTATCTCCCTCTCATCTTCCCTCTCAATTCCATCTCCACTCTCATTCTCACTTTCATTTTATCTTTTTTCTCTCTTTACTCTAGTACAAAAATTGAAAACTAAAAACTAAAATTGAAATAGTTCTGCCACCTGCCAATCTTCTTTACAAACTTTCAGAAACATATTTTAATAATAAAAAAATCAACCAAAAAGTAAAGTTTCTCTCTCATCCAATCTCTACCGGGCTAGCCCTTTACTTTCCAATTAATTTTTTTTTTCTCAAACTCAATTAATGTTTTACGTTCTTTTTTTTTTGTCAGCCTTCTTGCGTCTCCTATGCAAAAACCTTCCAGCATTTTTTTCTCATCTCAAACTCAATTAATGTTTTACATTCTACTTTTTTGCACAATACCCTCCCATTCCCACCTCTTTCCTCTTCTATGCAAAAACCATTCTTCAAAGTCGTCTTTTTCTCTTCAGTGACCTCTTCATACATACACACCAGGTATCGATTTATCTATTTTTCTTTTTCGTTTTAATTTTTTTTTACTGTAATCCATTGGTTTTCATTGTTGTCCATGTTCTATTTGTGGGTAAACTACTGATTTTGCAGTCTGGGATATTTATTTTTGCTCCCCCTGTTATCCTTTGTTTTTTTTTCAGTTTAATCTTTAAAATAACTTTTGAAATTTTATATTACCTAGAAGGATGTGATCAGTAATTTATTTTTGCTATTATTGTAAAAATTCTTACTCTTCATGTGAATTTTGATTTCCTGTAAGTGTAAAGCTAATTTACATGCTACGTATATAAAATTTACTTTTAATTGTGTTAATCTTCATATTGATTCATGGATTAAGTTGTGATGCAGAATGTGTATTTCAATGGTTTGAACCAATTGCGTCAGTGGTAAGCATGATAAGGCTGGTTGATGTCTTTTTATGGATTTGAAATCTATCTCAAGGTTATGACAATAGGTACGTAGAGATTGTCCTTACAATTTTTTATTCCTAATATGAACGTCTGAAGGATATGCTATGCTTTGTATTAGTTTTCTAATTTTTGGTTGGACATCTTATTTGAATAGGTGTAATGTGCTCATTTTGATGTCTAAAGGCCAACATATTTTGCGAAGGAGAACAATATAATTTTTAGTTTGGCAACATTACATTTTTGTAGATGTGATGTAGTGTTTTCCTTTTATTTTTGTTATGTTATTTGGCCAATGTTACACTTTTGTACAAGGGAATAATTCCACACTCCCTTTCCTTGCCAAAAGATTACTTTTGTACATGAGATTAAGTTTATGCTATTCCTTGATATGTTATTTGAAGAAGGATTAGTCAATTATGAATCCATTCATGCCAGTTACCCACGTTACACTTGATCACAGAAAAAAAAACATATTTCTTCTTTGAGTTATTGATATCAGGGGAAAAGAAAAAAAAAACTTCTTCTTTGAGTTATTAATATCATAAACAAAATTGTACAGCAAACCAAATTTTATTAGCATCACTTCATTATAAATAAATAAAAATGTCATTATTTATAGCAATAAAATACATCACTTCATTAAAAAAATTGAAATATAAAAACATTCTATGGATAGAAGAGAGGAAGGAGAAGGGATTGAACAAAGACAAGAACAACTTTGAACAGATGAAGGTTTTTGCATAGGAGACGCAAGAGGGCTGACAGAAAAACAGAATGTAAAACATTAATGGAGTTTGAGAAAAAAAAAAATTAATTGGGAAGTAAAAGGGCATGTAGAGATTGGATGAGAGAGAAACTTTGCTTTTTGGTTGATTTTTTATTATTAAAATATGTTTCTAAAAGCTTGTAAAGAAGATTGACATGTGGCGGTATCCTATTGATTTGGGATAATGAGTTGGAAAATTGACCTGGCATCCCAGGAAAGTTTTTCTCCTTAAATTATCGCTTGTACAAAAATAAGATGTGACATGTTGTAGACTGAAGTAATTTAGACAATATTCATTCAGGGCATTAATTTATGAAACCAATTCCTTATTAAGAACCAAAGTCAAAATTAAAATCATCCCCAAGAAGAAAATTAAAAGTAAGTTGCTTTAAAGCAATCAGTCATGCATTAAGAAGTACAACGTCATGAACTAGTTAATGGTCTTGTGAAATACATCCTTAATAAAAGCATCAAGATTGGTGTCCGATGAGCCACCTTTAGCAATTGCTCCTTGACAAGTCTCTTGAAGTTGTTTGGCTCTTTCCCTAATCTCCTTTCCCTCCTTGCTTTCGAGATCCATAAACCTCTGCACAAGTTGTACAATTTCCTCTCTGGTCACCAAATCTTCTTCTTCAAACCCTTTCTTCTTCTTCTTCTTCAGTACCCTGCATCCTATCTTCCAATCTTCCACAATTTTCTTAGCGTTGGGGATTTGATCCCCAAATATAGGGCAAGTGAGAATTGGAACACCAGCATAAACAGCTTCTAGGGTTGAATTCCAACCACAATGTGACCAAAACCCACCAATAGAATCATGGCACAACACCCTCAATTGGTCACACCAAGACACCACCAAACCCTTATCACCAACACCATCTTTCAACTTAGAGGCATCCCCACGAACCACCCACAAGAACCTAGCACCACTGTTTTGCACCCCAGCAACGATTTCATCCATTTGGGCTTTTGAAACTGAGAGGAAGCTTCCCAGAGAGATGTACAAGACTGAGTGTTTAGGTTGAGAATCTAGCCAATTATAGAGGTGATTGTGATTAGTGGGAGGACTTTTTGAAAGCTCAAAGTAAGGTATGCTTGGGCCAAAAGGGTAGATAGGCAAAGCAAATTTGGCTTTTAGATTGTCAAACACTTGAGGCTCAAGTTCGTAGACTGAAGAAAACACAAGATATTGTGCTTTATATATGCTACGCACAACTTCCAGGTTCATCTTCAAGATTTGAAGACCGTCTCCATTCAACACTGTGGGAAGATCTAGATCTGCTATTACCTCATCATCTCCCCACTCTTTTCAACACAAAACAAATATTAATGCATAAGAAAAGGTTTGGAATATTAATATTACAGTTCTTATGTGCCCTTGTGAATTAAATAACGAATTGTCAATAACATGTCAAAAACAAAACGTATTAAAAAGAGAGAATTGTTGTAGAATATAACATTCAAATTTGGGTTGTAATATAATAATTATGTAACGATGCACGCACCTGAGACATTATTAAGAGGGAAATAGCCCTTTTGTTCGAGTGTCTCAACGTGAAGTAACGCTGAGAACACCGACGCCGACATGGGCCAAAGTGAAGCCACCGGAATATTCCTCCGGCTCGCGACCCTCGTAGCCCAAACAACGAAGGGATCAGCAACTATCGCACTCACCGGCTGCTCAAGCCGGTCCAGTAGTTGCTCAACCGGAGCTTCCAACTTGGTGTTCACAGCTTCCATGAATCCAAGAAAGTCGTTTGCGCGAACAAGCTCGGAGGGTATGAGGTTTGGTACAGTGGCAAACCGGATGTTGTGGGGTTTCTGGTCGGAGCCCATGAATCTGTGCCACTCTTCGGTGACGATGAAGGTGATGAGGATGTCGGGTTTCTTTGAAGTTAGTAGTTTGCAGAGGTTCATCATGGGGTTGATATGGCCTCTGCCAGGATAGGGCAGAGCCACGACGTGGCATACACTGGTTGGTGGTGATTCTAATTCTCTGGTAGAGTCCATGTCCGATTTCATGATTCGATGAACTCAGTAATTAGTAATCAAGTTGAAGTTGGTCGCAGCATATATGCACGCTCAAGGGAGGGACTTATGAAGAAGATTTAAATGAACCAAAGTCTTTTCTTTTCGCTTTTTTTTGGGTGTGATATGACTGGAGCAGGTGTTTCTTTTTTACTACTTTTTCATTAAAATAATTGTTTGAATAACATGGTTGAAGTCCAGGTTCAGCGTCTATCAAAGATTATCCGAAGAGAGAGATAGGAAGAATGAGGCAATGCAACGACTAGAGAAGTATTTCCCGGAAAATAGAGAGGGTTTGTAGCCCCCAAAAAAGACTTGACTCAAACCCAAGAAATCTAAAAGCTTCAAATGAGGCTTGCCCTTGTGGTAGAGATCAAAAGGCTCGAATCAAGTAGATATTGAGACGACGTAACAAATAGGACATGTGTAAAAAAGTACCCGTATGCGTCAAAACCAAAAAGAGCAACGAAACTTACTTAGATTCTGTAGTATTTATTCTACATACAACGTTGTACACATGGATGAGGGCTAATTTGCATATTGAGAAGTAAGTTGTGTCTTACTAAAAGGAAGGAGCATCAGTCCGCTAGAAGGTTGCAGCTTTTGCCGATATCCCTGATAAAATTATCAAGGTTTGTATCAGATGAACCCCCTTTTGCAATTGCTCGATGACATAAATCGCTGTGTTCTTTTGCCCTTTTCCGCATTTCTTTCCCATCACTGCTTAGATCCATAAATCTCTTCACAAGCTCAGCAATTTCTTCCCCTGTCATCAATTTCTCATCTTGTACCTCTGTCTTAACCCTCCTTCCAATCTTCCACTCTTCAACAATTTGCCTGCTGTTGGGCAGTTGATCAAGGAACAGAGGGAAAGTAAGCATTGGAACACCAGCGAAAACAGCTTCCAGAGTGGAGTTCCACCCACAATGAGTCCAAAAACCACCAACAGAAGAATGGCACAATACTTTCAGTTGCTCACACCATGGCACCACCAACCCCATTTCACCATTGCAACTCTCTTTCAACCGAGAAGCCTCCCCCCTAGCAACCCACAAGTACCGAATCCCGCTATTCCTCAGCCCGGCTGTAATTTCGTCCATTTGGGTGCTCGAAACTGAAAGAAAACTGCCCAACGAGATGTACAAGACAGAGCCTTTCGGCTGAGAATCAAGCCATTTTAGATAGTCAATGTCATTGTCAGCAGCTGATGCAGAGCAATTGTGTTCAAGCTCTAAATAAGGTATGGCGGGACCAATTGGGTACACAGGGAATGGGAATTCCGCTTGTAAAGAGTCGAAGATTTGAGGTTCAAGCTCATAAACGGAAGTAAACAGAAGATATTGTGCTTTTGGAACAAATGAAATGCACTCCAGAGCAAGCTTCATGACTTTTGGGTCGTTTCCTTTGAACACTTCTCCAAGATCTGCTAAATCAGTAGAAGAAATCCCTGGTATTTGATCTCCACAATCTATCACACAGAAACAGATAAAGCCCAATTTCCACATCAATTTCAATTTGGGTTATCAAAAAAATATGCAGATAGCAATTACTTACCAAAAATTTCAAGTGGGATGTTCTTGTTTTGGGAGAAAACATTAAAACGATGCAGCATGGACAAGAAGATGGCTGACATAGTCCAAAACAAAGACACCGGAATATTCCTCCGAATCCCAAACCCAACACCCCACCGAACCTCAATATCAGCTATGACAGCTGATACCGGGGGCTCGAGCCGATCGAGCAGCCGCTCAAACGGAGCTTCCATCTTGGTCATGACAGCTTCGTAGAAGCCCGGAAAGTCGGCGGCTTTGAGACGCTCGGGAGGGATGACGTTCGGGATGGAGGCCAACCGGATGTTGTCGGGTGTCGGGTCGGAGCTGATGAACCCGAGCCATTCTTCGGTGACGACGAAGGTGATGAGAAGTTGAGGGTTTTTTGAAGCTAGTAACTTGCAGAGGTTCATCATAGGGTTGATGTGGCCTCGGCCAGGGAATGGCATCGCCGCCACGTGGCTGACGGTGGCTGAGTCAACGTCGGAGGTAGCCATGACTCTTATGACGTTTTAGAGATAAATGTCATAACGTTTTTGTCTTTGAGGCAAGTCATTTATACAGAGTTTCATTTATTTTTAATAAAATAATATTAAAATTTATCCCTGTTACCTAATAAATTCAGCCCCCTATTTCGGAAGAGGTGATTAAAAACCGACGCCGACGGTGTGGAAAGCGAAGCCACCGGAATATTTCTCCTGCGGCCGGCAGGAACTACCCAGAGAAGCTCGATGTCGACTATAATGGCGGTCACCGGAGGCTGAATTTGATCAAGTAGCGTTTCGAACGGAGCTTCCATCTTCGTCATCACGGCTTCGTAGAAGGCGGGATAGTTGGCGCCACGAACTAGCTCAGAGGGAAGGACGTTGGGTATGGTACGGAAGCTGATGTTATTGGGTTTCGGGTCGGAGCCTATGAAGCCAAGCCACTCTTCGATGACGACGACGGTGATTTGAATGTCGTTTTTCCTGGAAGCTAGTAATTTGCAGAGGTTGATCATGGGGTTGATTACCAGGATAGGGACCGCCACTACATGGAGGACGTTGGAGGAGGTATCCATTTACGTCACAGTGTAACATTTCAATTTCAAATGTTCAAAACTAAATCAGATTTTGGTATTTTGGTTGACAGTGACGTGTTAATAAAAAAAAGGTCTCACTATTTTGTTCAAAAGTGCGCTCTGGAAGACTGGAGGTGGTGAATGGGACAACACCAACTTTTATGTTGAATAGGTATACATATTTGATTCCATAAATAAAACGATAATTCATTACATAGTAATCATCATGATTCTATTTTTCAACCAAACCAAACTTACTATATAGAAATTAGAAATGATATCCCTTCAATGATTAAATTATTCCCACAAAACCCAACACAAATCATGAACTTATAATTAGTGGTGATGGCCTCGTGAAATATCCTCAAGAAAAGCATCAAGGTTCTTGTCAGATGAACCACCTTTAGCAATTGCTCCGTGACAAGTCTCCTGAAGTTGTTTCGCTCTTTTCCTCATCTCTTTCCCCTCCTTGCTTTCAAGATCCATAAACCTCTGCACAAGTTCTGCAATCTCCTCTCTGCTCACCAAATGTTCATGTTCAGCAGCCCCCACCTTCTTCTTCAGCACCCTGTATCCAATCTTCCAATCTTCCACAATTTGCTTCGAAATAGGCATTTGATCCCAAAATATAGGGCAAGTGAGAACTGGAACACCAGCATAAACAGCTTCCAAAGTTGAATTCCAACCACAATGTGACCAAAACCCACCAATAGAATCGTGACACAACACCCTCAATTGGTCACACCAAGGCACCACCAAACCCTTATCACCAACGCTGTCCTTCAACTTAGAGGCATCCCCACGAGCCACCCACAAGAACCTAACACCACTATTCCGCACCCCAGCGACAATTTCATCCATTTGGGATTTCGAAACTGAGAGGAAGCTTCCCAGAGAGATGTACAAGACTGAGTGTTTAGGTTGAGAATCAAGCCAATTGTTGAGGTCATTGTGATCAGTGGGAGGACTTTTTGAAAGCTCAAGGTGAGGTATGCTTGGGCCAATTGGGTAGACAGGGAAAGCAAATTTGGCTTTCAAAGTGTCAAAGACTTGAGGCTCAAGCTCGTAGACTGAAGTGGACAAAAGATATTGTGCTTTATCTGCTACTCCAGAAACAGCTTCAATGGCTCTGTCCAGGGTCTTTAGACCGTCTGCAGAGAATATTGTGGGAAGGTCTGCAATGGACGTGGTGCCAAGTCCAGGGATGTAGTCTACTATCTCATCTCCACGCTCTACGCATTATACAATTAGCACAGAGAAATAGAGAAAGAACTTGAATAAATTTTTGCATTGAGATAACATTATTTTTGTTTCATGTAAAAGGCTTTGAGATTTTCATTCAACAGTTTCATACAAAACCAAGTTTCTAAAAGTATGTGAGTAAAATGTGTTAAGTTTCAAGTTATGGGGTTCTCAATATTGAAGAAAAAGACTTATACTAGAGACAGAAGATCATAGCGTATCAAATTGATACAAGTAAAGTTATGGTCAAATACATAATAAACTTTGGGTCAAATTCTACATTTGACATGCACAATTTAACTCTTCTTTTTTTTTGGGTGGAAAAAAGTGCTTGAAAAATCGTATCAATTAAATGGCTTTAAAAAAATTTAAAAATACAGTCAATCGTCTACCTAACATGCTCCTTTATGGCCAATATAACAAGAAACTTGGTTGAAACATTTGCATTAGTGGCAACTAGAAGTCACGCACCGTTTTATTCCTTGGCATGTAGCAAGTGGCAAAGTTCAACTTGCAAAGCTCCATCGTCTTGCCACAAGCTAAGTGATTGCAAATTCTTTTTCACTTTAGAAATTAAAAATAATCAAAGATTTTAAGCAACTCTTTTTCTGGTGAAAATTTGAAGCAGCTAAACAGTAAAGTAAGTGGCGTAGATGTGGACGCACCTGACACATCAAGAGGGAAGTGTCCGTTTTGTTTGAGGAGCTCAAAGTGATGGAAAAATGAGAACACCGACGCCGGCATAGTCCAAAGCGCAGCCACCGGAATATTCCTCCGGTTCCCGACCCTCACAGCCCAAACAACGTACGGATCAGCAACTATGGCGCTCACCGGCGGCTCGATCCGGTCCACAAGCTGCTCAAACGGAGCTTCCAACTTGGTGTTCACGGCTTCCACGAAGCCAGGAAAGTCGTTTGCTCGGACGAGCTCGGAGGGGATGGCGTTTGGTAGCGTGGCGAATCGGATGTTGTCAGGTTTCGGGTCGGATCCGATGAAGCCGTGCCACTCCTCGGTGACGACGATGGTGATGAGGAGGGTGTTGTCGGGTTTCTTTGAGGATAGGAGTTTGCAGAGGTTCAACATGGGGTTGATGTGGCCTCTGCCGGGATAGGGCAGCGCCACCACGTGGCAGACTGAGATGTGGTTGTCTTTTACTGTTCCCATTTTCTCTCTTTTTATGGAGATTGAAGAAGCTTTGAAGTTTGAATAAAATGAAGATTGGAGATATTATCACGAAACTCCTCAAAAGACGAAATTACCCCTCGGCGAAACAGTGTTATCCATTACAAGTACCAATTATACACTAACAGCGCACAACTCACTTTGATTCCATATTATTGAGTTATTAGTCGGGATAGCAAAAAGTTATATTCTTGTTGTATGAGAGTAGTTTCTCTTTCAAACGGTAATCAAAACAAAACAATATAGTTATGTTTCTCAACCAAACTACAAACTACAAATCATGAACATAATTAATGGTGACCTCCTTGTGAAATATCCTTGATAAAAGCATCAAGGTTGGTGTCAGATGAGCCACCTTCAGCAATTGCTCTTTGACAAGTCTCTTGAAGTTGTCTTGCTCCTTCCCTCATCTCCTTTCCCTCCTTGCTTTCGAGATCCATAAACCTCTGCACAAGTTCAGCAATTTCCTCTCTGGTCACCAAATGTTCATGTTCAGCCCCTACCTTCTTCTTCAATACCCTGTATCCAATCTTCCAATCTTCCACAATTTGCTTAGCATTGGGAACTTGGTCCCAAAATATAGGACAAGTGAGAATTGGAAGACCAGCATAAACAGCTTCCAAAATTGAATTCCAACCACAATGTGACCAAAACCCCCCAATTGAATCATGACACAACACCCTCAATTGGTCACACCAAGGCACCACCAAACCCTTATCACCAACACCATCCTTCAACTTGGAGGCATCCCGACGAGCAACCCACAAGAACCTAACACCACTGTTCTGCACCCCAGTAACAATTTCATCCATTTGGGCTTTTGAAACTGAAAGGAAGCTTCCCAGGGAGATGTACAGGACTGACTGTTTGGGCTGAGAATCTAGCCAATTTAGATAACTGAGGCCATCATTGTGATTTATGGGTAGACTTGTAGAAAGTTCAAAGTGAGGTATGGTTGGGCCAATAGGGTAGACAGGCAGAGCAAATTTGGTTTTGAAAGTGTCAAAGACTTGAGGTTCAAGCTCATGGACTGAAGTGAACAAAAGATAGTGCTTTTTCTACTACTTGAGCAACAGTTTCAATAGCTCTGTGGAGGACTTTTTGATGATTGTCTCCAAAGAATACTGTGGGAAGATCTGCAACGCTTGTGGTGTTGATTCCAGGGATGTAGTCTATTATCTCATCTCCACGCTCTTTCATTTACACATTTGGCAAATAGACACAGAGAAACATATATAAAGAGCAATTTCAATAAATAAATTTGCATTATTGAGAAAACATTATTTGATAAAGTGAGAAGAAAAAAGAGAGAAGGTTTTTGATTGCATTCAAACTTTGCAATTTAAAATTGAGTAACCGTTAATCCTCAAAACAAATGGAGTTTTGACGCTTGTGAAATTTCTTTAATTTTTTCTCTTTTTGGAATTTGACAAATGTTAAACTCTCATTTGTTGTGAAGAGGAACTCTTACTCAATTTTAAGGAGTCAAGCCATGCTAATAAAAAACGGTAGCAATACGAAATGCATTCCTACAAATCACATATCGTGATATGAAACTTTTCTGTTTTGAGTTAGTTTTGCATATAAATGCGATTTGTCTGTAGACTGTATGAAGAATGACTTCTTACATGTAAGCAGTCAAAAGCAGTGTAACTTTGTAAGGTGAAAATAGGGTTGGCATGAGAGTCGACTTTCAACAATTCACGCACGTGGGGTCCCAAAGGTGACGTACACCCACATGCTCACATGCATGTAGCGTACGAGCATATGCCATAATAACAATCAATTGTCATGTCCCGACGTACCTGACACGTCAGCAGGGAAGTGGCCCTTCTGTTTGAGCAGCTCAAAGCTATGGAGCACCGTAAACACCGACGCCGACATTGTCCACAGTGAAGCCACCAGAATATTCCTCCGGTTCCCGACCCTCACAGCCCAATCAACAAAAGAGTCAGCAACTATGGCGCTCACTGGAGGCTCCTCAGCCTCGAGCCCATCCAGAAGCCGCTCGAAGGGAGCTTCTAATGCGGTGTTCACGGCCTCAAAGAACGCCGGAAAGTCGTTAGCGCGGACCAGCTCGGAGGGGATGACGTTTGGTAGAGTCGCAAACCGGATGTTGTCGGGTTTCGGGTCGGATCCGATGAAGCCGTGCCACTCTTCGGTGACGACGAAGGTGATGACGAGGGTGTTGTCGGGTTTCTTTGAAGACAGGGATTTGAAGAGGTTCATCATGGGGTTGATGTGTCCTCTGCCGGGATAAGGCAGGGCCACCACGTGGCAGACGGGGATTGGCTCAAGTTTTGCTGTGGCCATTTCTCTTGTGTGAAGATTGAAGCTTTATTGCTATATTGTTGGTGTTTGCTGTTTCAGACAGTCAGTGTATTATATATACATCAAAGATTGAAGCAGATTGACTGATCACTTTTACATCTCTTTTACAAATCCATAAACCTCATTTCCTTACCCTCCTCACTTCCCAAATCCATAAACCTCATCACAATCCCGGCAATTTCTTCTCTACCCACCAAACTTTCTTCTTCTCCCACCCCCTTCTTCTTCACCCTCTACCCAATCTTCCAATCCTCCACAATCATCTTGCTATTGGGGACCTGGTCCCAATATATAGGAAAAGTCAGCATTGGAAGCCCAGCGAAAATAGCTTCCGAGGTCGAATTCCAACCGCAGTGGGACCAAAACCCACCAATAGAATCATGACATAACACCCTCAATTGGTCACACCAGGGCACCACAATCCCCATCACCCCACACCTCTCTTTCAACTCAGAAGCTGCTTCACGCGCCACCCAGAAGAATCGAACCCTGCTCTCCCTCAACCCATCAGCGATTTCATCCATTTGGGCTTTGGGAGCTGAATGCAAGCTACCTTGCGACACGTACAAAACTGACCCAGTAGGCTGTTTGTCCAGCCAATCAAAATAGTGGGCCTCACTGGGCCTTGATTCGGCCTCCACCTTGGAATGGGGTATGGTAGGCCCAATGTGATAAACTGGGATCGATGTGTTCGCCCTCAGAGCGTCGATCACTTGGGCTTCAAGCTCGTACACCGAAGGCAACAAAAGCCATTGGGCTTTGGACAACGAAGCAACGGATTCTAGTGCTCGATCCAATACATTAAGCCCTTTCCCGTAGAAACACGTGGGAAGGTCTGCCACACGTGTGGAAGGAAGTCCTGGGATGTAGTCCACGTGCTCTTCTCCTCGTTCTATAAAGAAAACACACATGTTGGTATTTGCTTGTAGCGTTCTAAGGGGTGGAATTATGAATTTTTCAACGGAGGCTAGCTAAAAATCTATGATCTATTTTTTTTCATGTACTTACAGTTTCTATAGTTATTTTAGAAATAAAATAATATACATTAAATCATATAAATCACGCATTAGTTTATAGTTTTTATTGACTAATTCCCAATATATAAGAGGGGAATCAAACTTAGGACAATAGTAAATGATCTTAACTATTTGAGCTACAAACCCCTTGTAATTTCCAATAAGTTTTAGCATAAAACAAATACATATTAAATGTAACCAGAAACCACATATTATCAAAATGAAAATATATTCAACAATAGAATTGAAAAAGTACCTATTTTAATGTGTATTTTTATTATTGCCATGCAACTAAATTCATAAAGAATTGGACTTTTGAAAATACACATTGGGTTGTATTTAAAACAAGACAAATATATAAGTTTGATTATTTGGTTATATTTTTCCCAAAAATCTCCCTAGGCTACAGCCCATTGCAGCCTTTACTGGGGTTCCGCCAGTGGTAGTGTCAATAACAGTTTTCTGAAACAAATTTTGATTTTGATTCATTTTATTTTCTGTAATATCAGTTGTTATTATTTTGTACAATGACTTAATTCTGTCAATATTTTTGAAAAACTTAGCACATGATACCTCTAAAAAGTCCAATACATTACTTAGTAAATTATAAGGATTATATTTCGAAACAATTATAATTACTAGAATTCAAGTCGAACCAAGAGAAGTAGTTAAGTTACTGAGTTCGATATGTACCGTCCAAATTAGCGGGAAAATGACTGTGTTGGACGAGGAGATCGAAGAAATGGAAGACGGAGTAGACAGAAGCGGACATGGTCCATAGAGAAGCTACATGAATATTCCTCACATTCCCGATCTCGACGGACCAGACCAAGTACGTGTCGGCGATCAAGGCGGTGACTGGCGGCTCGAGTCGGTCGAGGAGGTCTTCGACCGGGGTTTTGATTTTTCTCAAAACGGTCTCATAGAATCCCGGAGAGTCAGCGCCGCGGCCGATCTCGGACGGGATGACGTTGGGAATAGTAGCGAAGCTCACGTTGTCGGGCTTCGGCTCCGAGCAGAGGAAGCCGAGCCACTCCTCCGTTACGATAAAGGTGACGATGATGTCGGTGTTGTCGGCGGCCGGCTTTAGCGAAGCGAGGGAGTTGCAGAGGCACATCATGGGGTTGATGTGGCCGCGGCCGGGGAACCGCAGCGCCACCACATGGCGGGTGGTGATTGATGAGGTGTTTGAGAGGCCCATTGGATTTGATTGGTTTGGGTTTGGGGAGACGTCGGAAGGAGGTTGGAGAGTCCTAAGCTCCAAGAGCATGAAGATAAAAAGAAGAGCGGCCAGAAAACGACAAAACAAGTCAAACGCATATGCAGAGACACCCAACTTGCTTTTTAATCATAATTTTTAAATGCAAACACAAATAATAGAACACAACATATATATATATTTAATATGGGCTATTCTCGGTGGAACGTCATTTTGCGAACCTCTAAATCAGAACATCGTTGGATCAAATTTAACGGATGATAAGAAGCAAGTGTAATTGAAAGTGGGTAAAACCATACCACTGGAACGTGGCTTCCTCCCTCCAAAACAAACGCACGTGCTCTTGAAGACCACAATATCTCCCTCCAAAAAAAGTTCTTTTTTCTGCCCTTTTCTCTGTGTCTGCCCGTCTGTCGAAGAACATGGTTTTCTTCTTTTTTCTGGTTTGCTATTCTGTTTGAGGAAAGAGAGCTGTTCAAATCCCATGGGGAGAGCTTTAAGCTTAACCTCTCCCCGGCTCTAGTGGTTGCACACTTTGCCACCATTTTTTCATCAAAAAAGAGAGCTGTTCATTTTCCTGGTTTGGTGATTCAAAACATACAAAGCAAGGTATTATCCCGATGAGCACATGCAATGTAATTCTTTTTGTGTTTTCATTTTTTTGGTTTGATGATTCTGTTCTATGCACTTGTGAAGCCTTGAGGACCCATCTTGGTACCCATCTGTGCTCTTGAAGACCACAATATCTCCCTCCAAAAACATCCCTCCCTCAAAAAACAAATGCTCTCTTGAAGAACACAATTTTTTTTTTCTGGTTTGGTATTCTCCTCCCTCCCTCCCTACGGTCTACCCCTCTAATTCCTTTTTTTTTTTTTCTTTTCTGGTTTGGTCATTCAGAGTTAGACCATACAAAGCAAATTACATCTACCCCTCATTTGTCTAGTTTGGTGATTCTGGTCTGAGCATTCGTCAAAGTGTATCAACCTCTTCCTCACTCTTTGTTGTAGAAGATACTTTGTATCGAGAAGCTTGAAAGATAGCAATTCACGTTGCTGCCCCAATTTGATTAGGACGAAAGTAAGGATGATTCTAATGTTGCTGATGATGATATCTTTAGTATTTAATTGTTTTTGGTTGTATAGAAAACAAAGACGAAAAATTTGATTTTGAATGATTTAGGTGATTATTTCATAGGGGTCAATGCTAAGTGATTATCTTTTAGTCTTGAATATGGGTGATCTGACAAGACATATTGAATTTCTATCGGTGTTAGATTCTGTATCTGAATGTGTTGATAATAACGTGTGTAGTATGGATATGGGTGTCTGTTTTGTATCTTGCAAATAAGTGGGTAATATGGATTTGGGTATCTTATTATGTATCTTTTTTTTTAAAAGAAAGATGTATCCGATTGTGTATCTGAATGTCTTGATAACAGTGTGAATAGTATGAATTTGGGTATTATATGAGTATCTTTTTTAGAAAGATGCAGGAGGAAACTATTACAATGGCTAGGATAATGTCATTTATGTTTTATGGAAAGAATACTTTTAAGTCTAAACTAGCCACATAAACAATCCAGTCTTCCTTTATCACCGATAATAGTGTCGATGTGTATCTGAACCAACACGATAATACTGTGAGTAGTTTGGATATCAGTATCATATGAGTATCTTAATGTGTTCATTATAGTGTATGGATATTGGTATCAGAAGTTTTCAATCTGAATGTGTTCATTATATGTCATTCGTATGGATTTAGGTATCTTTGTTTTTTATTTTTTATCATAATGTGTTTATTGTAATGTGAGTAGTATAGATATGAGTATATATTAAGTTGTGTAAATGGTGTATGTTGCAGGTCAAAAATGGAATCTGGGTTTGAGCTTTGTTTTCCTGAATCAGAGGTGTATTCGGCGAGGGTGAATAATCTATGTGTGCCGAGTACAGTACTCTCTAATTTTGCGTTGAAGTTTAATGATGAACAAAGGAGAAGATTTAGAGAGACCTACTTTGGGCACTTGATGGAGCTGGATAAAATTTCATTTAGTGGTCAAATGGTGCATGGTCTGGCTAAAGCTTACCTGTAGACTTGTTGCAGGGATGCTACAATATATAGATGTATGATTATGGCTGAATGTTTAACTGCCTTAGTTTTGAACTTGAGAGGTATTACCAACCGTGTGAACACACATGCAACACTGTTTTGTTTTGATTACGGTGATATGAATATATTAGCAATTCAGTCTGAACACAGAGGTGCATGTTGTTTAATTAGAAAGGTTTTTTTTTTTTTTTTTTATCTTGAGAAGCCGAAGAAGATATGTACATACAATATTGTCATACAATAACCGTGATACAATATGAGAAGGGTGGATAAAAGGATGTTATGCCATATTGTCATACAATAACCTGAAAGCACTTCCCAATGTACATATGTTACAAAGTCGTTTGGGTTTTACCCCTTACTAGTTGATCAGTTTACAAACAGAATATTGAAAGCGATTCCCCATGTATCCCAAAGGTGGGTTTGGGGTTGGTTTCGGTTTCTTTATCCTTTAATCGTGAGACTAAAGACGACATGGTTGATTTCAACATATCTTCTTGTTGCTTTGGTTTATTTTCTTGTCCTTGCTGTTTCACTAGTTTGGTCCTCTTGGTGGTTTTTTGTCCTCTTGTTGCTTTGGTTTAACCACATATAGTATTAGCATTAACTTGGTTTTTGAAGACGGCACAAAAATAATATTATTTAGTACTCATCCCAAGTTATTATTTGTTGATAGCATAAAAACATACCCATCCCAAGTAATTATTTAGTACCTAAATTCCTCAACAGAGGAATGTTATTCACAATCCCATTACTTGCTAGACATGTGGACACACAAACGCTTGCTGCCCTGTCTCTTCTCTCCACATTGCCCTGTCTCTCCTTTGTGTAATTATGATTTCACTTTCTTTCTCTCCTCCAATACTTGGATAACTCTTTTTCTCCATGAACTTCGCTTTCTTTTTTTTGGCTTCTCTTCAAGGCGTTTGGCTGCCCAAAAATAAAAAAAAGTCGTCTTTTTCAGTGAAAAGGGAAAGTTATTGTATTCAGAAAACTTGGAGTGTTGAATGTTCAAGTGAAACATCTCAAAGCATTAAAACATAAAAAATGAATTAACTACAGGGTGCGTGTCCAAGTGAAAGATCTAACCCACATCAAGTGAAACAAACTTTGAAGACGGGCAGAGCTAGTTTTAAACACGGATTCTAAGCTTGTATGGGACTTAATTAATTTGGAGATGATATGTATGTCAGTTTAACAAACAAAAATGGGAAAACCAAAAAGCAGTAATAGCATATTCCAAACCCAGAACCATTTCAACCCTCTGACCCTTCAAAATACTATGAACAACAATCAAAGCATACCTTTTCCAAAGAGCTGAGATCCATATAGCAAATTCACGGAAAAATCGAAACCTGGAACTCAGAAAAATCACCTTCTTCAAGTCATGCTCGTTGACAGATGAAAGATAGGGTGCATACACAACCTTGCTATTTTGGTGTTGAACTCAGAAATATTTGTGAGATTTGGAGAGTTTGTGGATGAGAGAGAGGAAGCGCGGGTTTGCGTTAGAAGAGATAGAACCAAAGAGAGAGACACGGAGAGAGACGGAAAGATGACGAGAGGAGGTGTTGAGATTACTGGCTAATCTCCTAGCGAAAGAGGAAGAGAGGCCGGATAGAACCAAAGATAGAGAGAGAGAGGGAGCTAGAGTGCGAGAGAGAGGCAGCGCGAGAGTGGGTATTGGAATTTTAGGGTTTGGGTATGGAGCGAGAAAAAACCCATAATAATATATTTTTCTAACAAAAACCCAATCCTAACTACAATAATAAATTTTAAGCTACAAAATCTTATGTTATATTTAACGAAAGTATAAATAAACTCTTAATTGTTAGTGAATATATTGTTTTGATGGCATACGCATTCTACGAAACTAGTTTCAACGATCCAACCGTCAAACTTGTTTCTTTATACTTCCAAATCATATATGCCAAAAATCGGAAAAAACAAACATCCATAGATCTAGTAACCCTAAACCCTAACCCTTAACCCCAAACCTCTAAACCCTAAACCCTAACCCTTAACCCTAAACCCTAACCCTTAACCCCAAACCTCTAAACCCTAAACCTTAAACCCTAAACCCTACAACATAAACCCTACAACCTTAACCATACAACCTAAACCCTAACCCTTAACCCTAAACCTCTAAACCCCCAACCGCTAAAACCTAAACCATAAACTCTACCAATTTAAACCCTACATACGTAGGCATTTTCGGTGTATCACAAGATGTTCATAGGAATTTTCTGATTTTTATTTTTTTAAATTATGAATTAGCATTTTGGAACTTTAAAGAGAAGATAATATCACAAGATGTTCATAGGAATTTTCTGGGTATTTTTCTGATTTTAAATTTATTTATTATGAATTTTAGAAATTAAATTATAGAGAAATAATATGAAATATAATAGATTGACACGTGGCAGATTCTTGTACATTGATTTCTATGACATGGCATGTGCGTCATAGACATTGATTTCTTCTCCCCATTTTTTTTTCGCTGGCGCTCTTTTTTTGGGGGGAAATTCTTTCGCGCTAACCCTCTCGTTCCCTCATCCTAAAAAAATTCACGCTTTTTGGGGTCAAATTCTCTCTCCCTTCCAGAAGCGTCATATTCTATCTCCAGTCTCTAATTCATTCTTTAACCCCAAATGCTCTCTCAGATCTCTTCCTTCTAAGACTTTGCAAATTTCTCTCTCTCTCTCTCTCTCACATCAAATCCCATCGAAACCCTCCCTCTCTTTTTCTGTGGCTTCTTCTCTGTCTCCCTCTCTCACAATCTAATTTTCTTTGGTGGGCACTTCAATCATCGTTTTGTACTGGTTGGGCATGTGTGCTGGAATTTTAGTTTTTGATTGATTATATCTCTTTTTGCACCATGTAGAGTTTAATTAGCTTTGGTTACGTTTCAGAAATGTATCAAATATCCTTTTTTCCGTTTCTGTTTTCACAGAATCATCATCCCTATTTTTCAAGTATTTCATGTTCTGTTATTGACTTCAAGCGTATAATATTGCATTTCATGTTCTGTTATTTCATGTTTTGTTCACCAAAAGCACTTAAGCCATTGCTTCCACTGTTTCTATCAGAGCTGCCGAACTTGGTATTAATCTTGCTATTGCAGATATTGTCATTCTTTATGACAGTGATAGGTATTAATCGTGCACTGAGATGATACATTTCCAGCTATGCATTGATGGCTCTGGTTGCCCTGCAAATTTGGTAATTATTATAAATGAAGTTGGGGATGAAATTGATGATATGTTTATATTTTTTAAATGAAGTGAAAAGATTGGTCATACCTGTGGATTCAAGAAATGGTAATTTGTTTATTAGCAGCGGGAATGCATTTTTTTTTTTTAAATTTTTAGAAGAGGATTTCCATTAAGAGGTTTTTTAAAATGGTTTTTATTGTTGATGTTGGGACATTGGAGGTTAGCAACCACTTACAGAAATTAAAATAATTTTCTTGTTCAATGTTATTCGAACTCATCGTTTCATTTGCTTGTGTTATGTTGCTGGCTCATCTGTTTGGTTTTTTAATTTCTTTTAAACTTGCTAAACAGAGTATGAGAAGAGTATCAGAAGAAAGGTTTAGAGTACCACAAGAAATGTTTCTGGTTTCAATTATGTTTTTACCAAAGGGCTATCCAAAGGTCGCTTTTCTCATTTGGTATCCAAACTTGTCTCCCGGGAGCCAAGTTTGCGGGGGAGTGTTGAGAAGAAGACATGACATAATCACTAAGAAGACAACACAATATTCTGGTGCATGTACACAGAGCTGGACAAACGGTAGTGTAGGTGTGGGACCAAGACAACTGCATGTGGTCTTGACTAGTGCAGATTATTTATCAGATTAGTGATATGTTATTTTATTCTTAAGAATACTTGTATATAAATATAGTCATCATCTTGTAAACGAGTGCAAGCAATGATAAACTAGTTTCCTCAGTATTTTATTGTGAATTTTAATACTGACGTTTATCCATAGAAATTGCTTGATTATAAGACCGTACTCGCCTATGTGAAACAAAGTTCAAACCCATATTCCATTTTATACCTGCAACATACAAAGTTTAAATAAGATATACTGAAACTATAACGAAAACATGAAGATATAGATCCGATACTCATACTACTCACACTATCATCAACACATAAAAAAAAATGATATTTACTAACACTATTATCAACACATTAAGATACAGAAATGATATCTACTATCTACTAATACTAATGTAGACCCATTAAGATACAAATGATACATACTAACGCTATTGTCAATACATTAAGATATTGTCAATACATTAAGATACATAAATGATACTAAGGCTATAGTCCATACACACACAGAGAGATCCTACCAAGCCAATGCCCAGGGCTTGATGATACACATAGAGAAAGTACAATGACACCACACTATACTCTCCCACTTTTACCTCACTCAAACACTTAGTAGAGTGGTACACAATTAACTCTCTCACTCTCACAATATTAGAGTGGAAGACTGATGGCTTTCGGATGGTGTTCTCACCCTTCTCTCTCTGTCTCACGACGTCTTCTCTGGTGCAACACGCTCTCTCTGCTCCAGCTTTGGTTGCTGCCTCCTTATATAAACTCATGCAGCAACTCTCCTAATGAGGGAAACCGCATACCAACCCACATGATGGCCATCCAAAGAGAAAGAACATTCTTTATCATTGGACCATGCATTGTCTCCCACCAAAGGCATCATCATTCCATGCAATATTATTAGACACCAGCCATATTCCCTTTAATTATAAAAAGAACATCTCAAAAGCACTCCTCCAAAACTCATCACGTGAAGCTTGAGAAGGAGCCAGAAAGTTATGGGAGACTACTTTCTTCTTCCATCATGGGCTAGACCAATATGCCAACAAACTCAAAGATTTGAAAACCAACAGTATAGAACCAGAGCCAAGTGCTCACTTGTGGTCTCCAATCATCAAGTAATGAACTCAAGGCCACTTTGATGAAGCAGACCAGAATCACCAAACTAGCCAAATGAAAACAGAAAATTGAATTACAGAGGTAGATGTAACTTGCTTTGTATGGTATGAATGACCAAACAAGAAGAAAAAAGAAAAGAGAATTGCAGGGGTACATCGTGGGGGAGGGAGGGAGGAGAAGATTAAACCAGGAAAAAAAAATGGTGTTCTTCAAGAGAGTATCTGTTTTTTTGGAGGAAGGGATATTTTTGGAGGGAGAGAGGACAGAGCATGCTCAAGAAGAAAAAAAAAAGAGAATTAGAGGGGTAGCCCGTAGGGAGGGAGGGAGGATAATATCAAACCAAAAAAAAAATGGTGTTCTTCAACAGAGCATCTGTTTTTTGGATGAATGGATATTTTTGGAGGGAGAGAGAACATAGCATGCGAAAGAAGAAGGATAATAGAGAATTAGAGGGGTAGACCGTAGGGAGGGAGGGAGGAGGATATCAAACCAGAAAATAAAAATTGTGTTCTTTAAGAGAGCATCTGTTTGGAGGGACTGATATTTTTGGAGGGAGTGATTTTGGAGGGAGTGATATTTTTGGAGGGAGAGAGGAGAAAGCATGCAGATGAAGGGAGTGTTTCAGTGCAATAATTTCAGTTGCAACTGCTTTTTGGAACTTGAAAGCATCGCAAGGAATGAACGAAAAAGGCGCGAGCGGCAAAAGAGAAGTTGCAGCGTACCCGATTCTAGTGTGAGCTTGTTTTTTTCCTCCAGCCGTTGAGATCACTTCAATGTAGGGCTGGGCATCTATACCGTATATACCGAAACCGTGTCAATACCGTGTCATACCATACCATATAATACCGTACCGAACTCCCACCGAATTAAAACGGTATCATACCGTACCGTATAACACTTGTTTGACACGGGTGCGGTATCAAATATTAGCCACCGAATGCCACCGTACCGTACCGAATAGTAACCCTAAACAAAAATACACGCGTGTTTTTTCACTCACGCTCAACAACACTCGATCTCTCTCACTAGAACCCAGACTCTCAAACTCTTCTCCCACTCCCAGCCAGCTCTCTCTTTCTCTCAAACTCTCAATCTTTCTCAGAGTCGCCCTTTATCGATCGAACTAGGCCAAACCCTTAGATCTCCTGTCTCTTTCTCACTCTCTCACTCTCACGATCTCTGTTTCACTCACTCAATCTCTCCAATTTGATCGATCTCTCAATCTCTGTCCCACTCTCGATTCAATCTCTCTCTCTCTCTCTCATTCTCTCGATCTTTCTCTCTCTGTCTTTGAAGCCCCAAATTGATGACCTGTTGATCTCTCAATCTGCCTGGAAGCACTCGACGAAGCCTGCTCCTCTCGATCATTCTCTCTATCGGAACTGGAAGCCCCAAATCAAAGACTCAAACTCAAATGGTAAGTTTATGTTTAACAAATTCTCTCGTTGGAATTGAAACTTTTGATAATAAGCTTTTGATTTGCATTGATGAATTGATGTCTGGAATTTATGAATTGTTGCTGAATTGATGAATGATGAATTGGCATATTTATGAATTGTTGCTGAATAGATGCCCAGCCCTAGATATATGTATGCCCAGCCCTACGCAGCACGCAGCATGTGCCCTCTTTGCTTGGTCAAATTTAAGATACGTATCTAACCTCTACTGCTATTAATACCATGTTGTCAACTATATATTAACGTCTTCTTTCTTTCTTTTTTATACATTTGGTAATGAGTAACTTATCAGTTCTCAATTGACATTCAAAAAGAAAAGCAACTCCTAGGTGTATAAAAAATAGTATGATAGAATATTAGAACTTGCCTGGAGAACCAAACTGCCTATCTGATCAACTTGCATGGTCTTAATGTTGTTCTGGATACACTTTGACATCCCTGAAACAAGAAATTCAAGTAAACCTGGAATCCCTCCAGACAATATCTACATTTGAATCAAGTAAATTGTTTTAAATACTGTTTGTAATTTGTTTTGTATTAGTTTGCATTGAATTCTTTCTAATAGTTGTTTGTTTGGGTAATTTGGAGAATATGCAAATGATGGGGATACTTGAATCCAAATTGTGGGCTGCAAATGAAGCTTGAATTGCATATTTGGATCGTAAGCCATAAGGCATGAGTTTTATTTAACCATTTGGATTTGATTGATTTGGTTATTGAATTTGTTGATGGGGATATTGACTTGGTTGATTAGGATTTGGAAGTTGAATTTGTTGATGGATATTGATTTGGTTGATTTGGATATTGAATTTGTTGATGTATATTAATTTGGTTGATTAGAATTTGGATGTTGAATTTGTTGAATCTTTGAATCTTTGGTGAATTCATAGGTTGAATGTTCAATTAGTTCATTTATGAGTTTTGTCATTTTGAATACCGAAATGGTACGTATCATACCATATCGATTTTGGAATTGGTATGGTATACCTGGACCAACTTTGGCAAACTATAATCCCATACCGAACCATACCGGTTTTAATTTCCGGTATCGGTAGCGGTACGAGCCCAATACCGTACCGCACCGAACCGTGCCCACCCTACTTCAATGGCTGAGATGGAGCCCCAAATAGAGGTTCGCAAAGAGATGTTCCTACCTTAGCCGTTGGCTATTTCATATAGTCGGTCTGGTTTGGGCTGGTCTGATTTTTTCAGTGTAAGAATTGGAATTGGAACCGGACCATTGATCCCGTTTGGTTTTTCGTCAAGTCCGTCTGATTTTTTGTCAATTTTTAAATTTTTTTTAGCCCAATTCAGCTTGATTTTCCGATTTCCCGTTTGGAATTGTATGCATTTTGGATGGACCGTATTTAAAAGGTGGGCCGGGTCATGAAAAGTAGAAGCCCGCTTCTAAATTTACTAAAATAAATTTTTTTGCTGCACGGTTAGTGACAGTGAAATTATTATGGGCCCTACAAAACAAAGTATTTAAAGACCACACGGGAGAACCAGGGTCCACTGTAATTTGTCCCATTCTTTCCCTTTCCTTCCCTAGGAGGACCACATGGAATTAGAAAGCCCAAAGGAAAAGGTAACTGGAAAAATATCCATTGACCATCACCAAAGTAACGTAGGAATTGGTTTGTCCAAAAATTCTTTCGTATGGGACTCGTTCAATTATTTTTTGATTTAAATCATAATCTTAACAATTTTTATACCTAAGACTATACTGCAATATGATAAAAAGGTCTAGTCTAGTGACATCTAATTTCTGGTATATGTTGGACTAATTAGAAAAAATTTACCGCGTATAACATAAGGACAATTTCAGAAGAAAATAAAAACAAAAGAGAGAATGAATATGCTGGACAAAAATTCATATGCTGTGCAATTTTTTGGTTGTCATCTTCCCCCCAAACGGCTAGATTGCAACAGCCAACATTTAAATCAAATCCAGCAGCTTTAATTTTTGAAAAACATGCCAACAGCAAACTGCTTGAAGGCAACAACTTTAATTTTACAATCCAACTATTCTTTTTGGATGAAATCGTATCTTTTCCGAATTTAAATATTTTTAGATCTATTTGTTTAAAAAAATAAAATTAACCTAATACAAAAAAAATTAATTTTATAAAGTTAACACAAAATAAAAATTTAACACAAAAACGAATTAAGACAAACAAATCAATTATACATCTTTAGATTTACATTATTTTCCATTGGAGCAAAAAGCGTATTTACACCCTCCGGAAGGTGTAAAGAGAATGTAAAAGTGGCTTTACACCCCCGAAATACACCTCCCCACTGTGGATGCTCTAATAGGGGGTTGTATAATGAGATGTATGTTAAATATACACCATTTGTGATTGAAATCACCCGCAATGGGGAGATGTAAATAATTGTAAATTTGCATCACAACCAAGTAATGCAAATTTGGGATACAAATTTATATGCACATGTGCATTCTTTTTTATATTCATTGCAAGTGGGGCCTACATTAGAAAATATGATAAAAGGTGAACAAAAGTGAGCAAAATAAATTATAAATATTTAAATTTATATATTCCATATTGGAGTAAAAACTACATTTACAATCACTGAAGGTGTAAAGAAGATATAAAAGTGATTTTACACCCCAAAAATACACCCCACCACTGAAGTAAAGATGAGTTGAGCCTGGTGATGCTGAAGTCCAATTCCCATCACTATAATTACAAGACGCTCATGTACGTAAAAGGAGATAGGCAATTTCTGCAAGATGGGCCGCACCACATATCATTTCAATTTTCATGATAAGTAGGCCCCAGAAACAGAGAATGTTTTGGAGTTAACCAAAACTGGTCCTGCTAAAAAAAATAGATATTTTCAATTGCTTTTAGTTAAATTAGAGATATTTTCATGCGACAAACACAAACACATGCAAGCGAAAAGTCCACGGATATTGGAGTGAGATATTTGTTGAGATCTTTCGAGCTATCTTTTTAGTCATCACGTCACGAATCACACCCTCTTCACAAATCGACCCTGCAACACCAGAAAATAAGGTATTCTCAAACAAACAATAATTTCAAAATTCAAAATATATCAATTTGGGAGAGAGAGAGAAGACAAAAACCTTGAGTCTAGGTCTTTTATCTGCGTTGAGTTTGCGGACTTGGTACCTTATCTTCTTGGAGAAAAGTCTAGACTGGCGCTTCTCTTTGTACCTTAGAACACTTGCCTCCCTTCTTGTTCTCTCTTCTTCCATTATTGGCACCTCTCCCATCTAAGTAAAGGATAATTAGACACAAAATTAAACATTAACACAACATTCTATACCTAAGAGGAGCCTCCTTATATATGGACATGACACTCAATTTACAATTTGCATGCAGTTTTACTACTTAATCCAATTTGATAATGTCATCATGGACAAATAAATGTAAAATTTACATGTTTGGATTGGAACAGTACTATAAAGTACACCATTTTAAAGTGTTTTTTTCGTACCTCGAACATATTGAAAGTGAAGCGTCATATGCTCCTTGTTCAGAATATAATAAGAGTTATTCGTACTTTCTCATAAAAGAAGCATGAGAATACAACATGAGTGCGAATAGCGTTTCTCTTTTGAAACTAGGAAGAAACATGGCAGTAGAAATGCATGCTATATATATTAATGACATCCTATTTCTTCAAAATTGGCACCAAAAGGTAGTAAAAAAAAGAGAGTAAAGGAAGATATGAAATAAAGTTAATCAAGTACTAACATAATTGCCATTGCTAGCCATGGAAGAACGTGAACAATCATCTGCCCAAAGAGGACCACGATCAGACCAAGCATCCAACACCTCTTGATAGTTCAAATTCAAATTCAACTGCACCCTCTTCTCATCATCCTCATCCCAAAACGCAACACTCTCACGTTTTACAACCTTTCTTTCATAGTAGCTTTCATCTTCAAAAAAGCACCTATCTGCGGTTTGAAACACATTCTGCTCAATCTCCTCCCCTTCTTCTCCTTTAGGAAAATCATCCCAATCCATAAAATCCCAATTAAGCTTGTGACCGCCGTACATGTTTTCGCTCGGTAATTTTCCATCTTCCTCTTCTTCAATGCCCAAAATGCGCTCCCAGTCATCCATGATATCAACCACGTGATCATCTCCATTGGTGTTAAAAGCATCATCTAATTTGGTGGTAGTAGTAGTAGTAGTGGTAGTGTCAGAGAATTCTTCACCAGAATTATTGATGCTGTCTGGCACCTGTTGCTCTTCCTTCTTTGGGCTTCTTAATAAGAATGAATGGTACCTCATCTTATCTTTGGTCTCTCTTTTTCTTTCTTTCTTTGTACACAATTTGAATATAACAGATGATGATATGAGAAGGGAATGGAAGATGTAGTGGGAAATTTGTATGGTGTTTTTATCCTGCGTGGCACCTTATCTTCTAGCCATTGGTTGGTTCAAGGCCTCAGTATGAGTTGAAAGTCTACAGCTTGAAAAGGGTAAGAAGGGCCCTACAACAACAATCCATTTTCACCCCTTGGAAAGGGGAGTTGGGGACCAATTACAAGGCAGACTTTTTGAATTGCTGCATCGAGAAGAACGGGACCGAAAAAGTGTTGATAAGCAATAAATTAGATATTTTATCAAAGGGTTTGATCTAATTTGTTTCTGTATGTGTTCCAGGTATGTGCTCAGTTATAGTAGCTTCAACAAAAAGAGAGAACGTATTAAAGAAGCCCCGTGTTGTGTGTAGGTATATAATTGGAAAACGCCACCCAAAATGGTTGTTGGTATTCGACAGTTTGTGGGGCTTCGTTGGTTACCAACATATTATCCCACGCGGCCCATTGTGTGCAGAAGACAAGCAGTCTGCAGAACATGTAAGTTTTTCTAGAATATATTAGGGCGTTTTATATACATTGGCTCGTTTGGTAATTAGTATTGAATTGGATTAGATACTCTTATATTATTAAAGCTTATTTAAGGAAGAAATGATTATTATTATTTTTAAACAAGTTGAAGGTAGAAGATGGATTACTCATGAAGAAAACGTATCTCATCTAATTCCCACAAAATGATAGAATAGCAACACCTTATAACTAATTCCTCCTAATCCCCCAATATGGAAAGTCATTCATCTCTACATTCATTTCCTCCTTCAACATACTTTAGATTTAGATTTAGTGATTTATCCAATCCAATCCTAGACACCAAATGAGCCTATAAGAGTTCGTCAGATATGTCAATGTTTGAGGCCCATATATGATATAACCCATCTTTCAGATATACAAACTCGCTTATCTAAGGACCTAAAATTGAGGTCCTTAGGTAAGCGGATTGTTCATATATATAGCTTTACAATAATATTCTCTTTGATGTAATTGTTACTAGATAGTCTGACATGAGAATAATTTCGTTTAAGGTGATATTTCACTTAATAAGTCAATGTTCGAATGGAGAAGAAGTAACCATCCAGTTGGTCTATAATTCTTAAGATTTTCTCCCCAATACATATGATATGAAGTTTAACTCATATATTTGTTTATATCTCATATTGTATTGATCTTCCTGTTTATGGGCATTTAGACATATCCCTATAGCAACTAACACAAAGCATTTTTGGAGCTTAAATAAAATATGTTTAGCTGGCTTCCTCCTAGACTTTGAGTAGTGTAGTCAAAAGAATTATAATACGATCCCAATTAATTTCATGTGTTTATATGTGATGTGACCACACGCATGCACCGCCCATATATTCCAAAGCGTGTTGGCTTGACAGTTAATTGGGCGACCTCATCATGTGATGTGATGTGGTGTGTGAACACAAAAGCTTGTATTAAATTTTGTAGGGGGTTTCGCCAGCGAAACATGCTTGCTGGGTTGAGTTGCCATGCACTCTCTCATCAGCCGAGATTTGGAACGCAAAACCACAAATTTATAGGAGCATAAGTTGAGTTGTATCTCACTTATCAACGATAATATTGCTTAGTCAATACTCTACCAAGACGTTGAAAAATGGGAGCCATCAAATATTAATTCTAATTAGTTTGGGTACTTTAAACATATTAATTGATGTCCGAAGATGAATACAACTTAAAAGTGGGTTTGCTTTCGGTCGTGTGAGTCCTACAACAGGTACAAAATGGATCTGTAAAGAGACAGAGAGAGTGCAACAATAAGATCTTAGACATTGATGTGATATCGATCGAAAGCTCTCTGATATTTGAGTTAGCTTAAAGATTAAGTGAGTAAGTAATTAGACAAAAGAAGGGTACTAGTGCCAAGTTATTATTACTCGATGCATTGAGGCAAGAGCCTTATTTATAGAGGACAGAGGTGGAGCACCTTGGATTAATACTTTGATGTGGGATTATTAGTGTCGCCCAAAGGGCTGCTACCTGTCCCTAAATGGAAGTGGCACGACAGGTGCCTTCATTGGGCTGGATCGACAAGTGAGATTGTCGAAGGCTAATCCCTACCGATTGTGAACCCTAGTGGGCTGGGCTGGGCCTTGTTAATCTTTAATTGAGGGTCATCCATCCTATGTGTCCTGGTTGAGTGGGTCTGGTCATACATGGTATATAAAAAAAATGCATGTCCACTACTATTCTAGGAATAAAGACCTCGTATGGTGGCTCGACCTGCATTGAATTATAATTGAGTTCAAGTGGCTTCTTAGAGTCATATTCTTTTAGATTGGACTTGTACAACATGATATGTTGTCCAATTTAATACGTGCAATCTCAGCATTCATAAATTCGCCAAATAATTATTTTAATTGAAATAATCTAGTTTAAATCTAGCCACCAAATAAATTTCATATGAATATTGAGATATTCTCTTAATCTTAACCCGCCAAAAACAACCTTCCCTTACAAATTCAGATACTTTTTGAATCTGCAACTACACCCAGACTCATTTGCAAAACCAAACCCCTCTCCAAACTCCAAGAAACGAAGAACAACCTCCAACAATGGCGACATCCCAACTCCTTCTCTCTCTCATCGTCCTCTCATTTCTCTTCTCTCTCCTCCGCCCTCCCCACCCAAACCCTCGTTCACGCTCGAAATCCTCTCAGACTTTCGGCTACACCTCTATTGCTCTGACCCTTGACCTCGCCTCTCAAACCCTTCTCCTCTCCCAGTCTCCTTCTCTCACCATCTTTGCCCTCCTCCGACGCCGCATTCTCTCACTTCGGTAACCACCGCTAAACCTCATGCAATTCCACATCATCCCCCTTTATTTCTCTCTCGATCCCTCAAGTCCCTACCTTTCGGCGCCAAGATCTCAAATTTACTCTCTAACCGCTCTCTCTCTGTCACCACTTTGGCCTACGACCCAAGTCTCACTCAACAACGTCCCCATCACTGTTTTCCCAATTTTCGACTTCTGCCAGGGCTGGATGGAATATAGGCAAAGTGAGACAATATATGGAGTTTCAAGGGGGAAAGTGAGACACTTAGAGTTTCAGGGGGAAACTGAAACTGAATTTGAGTTACAGGGGGCATTTCAATAATTTAGGCAAAAAAAAAAAATACATGTCCACTACTATTCTAGGAATAAAAACCTCGTATGGTGGCTCGACTTGCATTGAATTATAATTGAGTTCAAGTGGCTTCTTAGAGTCATATTCTTTTAGATTGGATTTGTACGACATGATATGTTGTCCAATTTAATACGTGCAATCTCATAATTCATAAATTCGCCAAATAACTATTTTAATTGAAATAATCTAGTTTAAATCTAGCCACCAACAAAATTTCATATGAATATTGAGATATGACACTTAGATTCCAAGGGAATTCTCACATGCATATATAACTTTCTTTTGTTCGCGAGTCCTTATTTAGTTAGGATTTTGGTTCCTTACTTAGTTAGGTTTTTTGTTAATTACCAGTTTATTTAGTTCTATTGTAATTGAAATTTATTTATTATTGAGATTTATTAATGAGACATTAGTCATCTTACAAAAATGGGATTGTCGCAAAAAGAAAAAAAAAGAAAAACAAAATACTAGTCAAATAGGGCTACTGGGATAGATTTACAAGCTGACGTCTATGGTAAGAAAAAGAAGCCTTTTTAAACCCCTACTTTACTCCATCTCCCACATGCAGGGGTTGACCCAGAATTCCAGATATCATTCTCTCTTCTTCTCTCTCTCACACACACACATTCGTGCACATGGGAATCACACAGAAATAGACTAAATAATTATGATCAAACAAAGATAAAGGAAATTGTATTGGAAAGATGGATTGACAGTACTTTGATTAATGATGATGCTGATGATGATGATGATGATGATAGCTAATTAAGCAAATCAAGTCCAAAGAGACTCTCTTTTAAGAGGGTCTTGGATTACATTGCTAGAAGAAGCAAAGCTGCTGAAGTATTGATGTGGAATGTTATTGAAGTCACTGTTGGATAAAAGAAGGGACTTCTGATCATGATCTTGATGATGATGATTATGTTGATGATCTATCTGGTTGGGTAAGGCTACAGGCTCCTGCTGCATCTGGATGCAGAGTATCTCTGCCTGAGCCACAGCAAGCTGCATTTGTAGCTGAGAAACTTGGTTCTGCAGGAAAGATATTGCCCCTACGCACCCATAAACCGGGTCTCTCACTCTTGCATTTGCTTCATAAACCAAACTGCTCACAGCATCTCCTCTTTGATGAATCGGAAGCTCCTGGTTATCAGAGAATAATAAGTCAACACACAAGAAACCTAATTACATGTACTACTTTTCTTAAATATTTAACAAAATAATATCTATTGAGAGGAACTTTATTCACACTCCTGTGGATGAGTGCAAATAACACTGTCATTATATGGCGATGTTATTTGTAGTACTCTTTCACAGGAGTGCATGAAAGAAGTGTAGATAGCGTTTCTCTTAGAATTAATCAGACGTTTAGAGAGAGGGAAAAAAAGAAACCTGCAACATTTTGCTGACATTGCTAGCACCAAAGACCTTGTGAACAAGGGCAAACTTATGAGGGTCATCAGAAGGGAAGTAAGGGGCAAAGATGCAGTCCTTGGCGCAGCGGCGCCTCAACAACTTGCAAGAAGCACATGGAGAAGTCCCCCCATTAATTTCACTCCAAGAACAAGAACTCAAAAAAGAAAGTTTTTCCCTCTGAAGTTGTACGTAATTAAGCAAAGCTAGAAGTACTACTGGTAGAGAAAACCGAAAACAAAAAGGAAGAGCTTGGTAGTGTTCAAGCCAGAGAGCTGAACTTGCATATTTATATTAGTTCAAGGTCGGCCGCCTAGGGTAAGAATGGTTCCACATGCTTCATCATTAAAATAATATCAACACATTTAAACAACGGCAATCAAATGCAAAGACTTGAAAACACTGGAATCTGGATATCCCCAACTAGACAAACTAGCAATTTCGTGTGTGAAAATTACAATTCTACCAAAACAATGCCGCGGTTTCGAGATGTGAATGGCAAGGCAATTAAGTCATTTTACAGCATTTTATGCAGGGGAATAGATTCTTCTGCTAGTTGGCCACCGCCTTGGCGCGTGAAAGGTATGATATAAATATATATAAATATATATATACATGTACATGCACATAGGTTGGCAAAAGCCATGCAGTTGTAATTATGTACATCTCACGTTCTGGTTTGACTCTTCTTTTTCTAGCTTGTGCTGCACTGTGTATGGGTTTGAGCAAAAAACGAGTAAGAGAAGGGGAACACTGAAAATGTGATTAATTTAAAAGCCATTAATTAGGGGGAGAGAAAAAGGGTTTGTTCATTATTAGGGTTTTATAGTAAATACGAAATGAAAGCAATGTGAAACCCTAACCGGGACCAACACACCAAGAGAGATGGACTCAACGTGAATGTTTGTTGGCGGACATTCACATGGAAACATACATTTCTAACTCCTCTCTCTCTCTCTCTCTTTCTCACACAGCCCCCAACACCTCCCTTAATATTTAGTTTATGTATATAACAATTATTGTGGCTTTTATTTTTCTTGATTTCTTCAGTCTTGACCAAACTACAAATATTCTTTACATGCCGGGAAAAAATAAAAACTACAATTTCTAGAACATTTCTTAGCTTTATTTAAGAATCTGAGTGACATTTAAATCAAACATCAATTTTGACACGCATTATCACCTAGTTGTCACAACAGTGATGATAGTGTTCCTAGGACACAGTACTTATCCTCAATAAAGTTAAAGACACATGAAATTGTCTTTTTCAGTAGAAAATATGTTCAGCATCCTCAAATTCTGCATAGTTTTGCTAGTGGTTTTATTTTTTTGGTCGAAGTTGCTAGTGGTTTCATAATTTGAATACAAATGACTTGTCACGCATTTTCCTCGTTTATCTTCTACTTGTATATGTACATGAGCATGCGCAGCCAATTAAGGCCCCACAACAAGGGACACCTGATCTTTTGATGAGTTTGTCTTATGTGTTGCCAATTGGATTAATTGATTTCTATATTAACCGGCTTTCCCTTCTCACATTTTTAATCTACTCACTCTCTCCTTTTCTTTACTTGTTGCTATATGTGTGACATGTGTGTGTTTTGCATTTATATGATCTTTTCTTTCTTCACCTTTCGAATATCTCTTAAATGTAACGAATAACTCTCACACGAATTGACCCTTCTTGATAAAATTTCTGACTCCGTCGTCACTGCACACGAGCATGAGACCAAATGGCAAGTATTGAACATAGGTGATACATGGCTATACATACCAATAATAATAAATATGCTTTTCCTAGGGCATACGTTGTGTTATGATTAATCAACTAAAAACTATGAAATGATAAGAAAGGAAAAGTTCAGATATATGCAGAGAATTCAAAATTACTTTTATTTAGCACGGGGTCAGATATATGCAGAGAAGTGCATGGCTGCAAAACCATCCACTAACACGTCACAGCGGTGACCAGAGTACTAGACTTTGTTTGATTTCAAATCTTCATCATTACATGTGTGCATTATATTAATATATATATATATATATATATATATATATGATAATATGATAATATTACCCTCACCAAGAAATTAATGAGATCCGACATGAAGCAAAGGCTTAAGAATTTATTAAAAGGAAACCAATTTCGAGAGAGATTGAAACTAAAACAATAGCAATTGTGAAACCCTAAGACCAATTCTCACTCTATTGCATTTAATGCTCTCCACATGATTCCAAGCTTCTAATCTTTTGGTCCGAGGAAAACAGCTCTCTTCCCCTAGTTGTCATGGCAGCATATGTATATATATATATCTGTTTCTTTTTTTTCCTTTTTCTTTAAGTATATATATATAATCTTAAATAATAAACCAAGTCTATGTTTTCAGTTAGACTCTCATCTTATCTCTCATACATTATTGTAACATTAAAATGGGGGGCCATATTGTTGAATTTCTTTTAGTGTATCACCTCAGAAAACGCGTAGTTTTTTTAATTATATTATTTATATATAAGTTTCAGTTTTCAGTTTGAAGTTTCAAACCCCTAAGCTCTAGGAAGAAGAAAAACTTCTACGCTCTAGACGGTGCGATCTATGTAAACTTTTTTTGTTTTACTGTTATATTTTAAGCTAATGAATAAAGTAGAGGAAAAAACAGACATCTTTCACCAACTTAGAGAAAAATAAAACATGCAACCTCCGATGCAAACATTGAATGCACTTGCTTGGTGATATGGAAGATTCGATTCTTGAGATATGCATGGTTTTCTAATCTTTCTAATATTCTAATTTCTATAAGATGGTGGATGATATTAGAAGAAGCCATCTTTGACAATGGCAGCCTCAGCAGCAGTGGGGGAGTTCAAATGGCTACGACTGACCTCAAATTCAATTGCTTGAAAGAGTGGTGTTGGATTTCCAATGCGACCGTTTCCCACTGTGATCAACTCAATACAACGAAAATATTGGGGTGAAAATAAAGCGGTGGATACCAATGGGGTGTTAGTTGAATTGGCACAAGTCTTTGGTGTGCTCCCAAGTGGTCTTGAGTTCAAGTCCCTATAATAACCGTGTGTGTGAATTTACCTTCTTTCCCTTCCTAACTTTGACAAATAAATAAATAAGTAAAGCGGTGAGTACAAGCTGGGCCATGCTAGCCGTTAGCTACATATATGTTCATTTCAAGTTTCTAATTAGTACCCAAAAGACAATGGCCAAAATAACTATACAGATGCACAGAAAATATAGAAAATAAATAAACAAGGGGAAAAGGACAGATAAGTATGAGTACCTTTTGTCCTTTGGCCCTAAAATTGAGCCGGCTTGAGAATGCCATCTGGGTACCTGCGACCGGACCAGACTGATGCATAAAAACTCCAAGCTAGAGAAAACCAATGTGATCTTGAAAAGAGAAAAGAAAAATGTTTCCCCCATTTGGTTTGATATTCTTTAGCTTTTACTTTGGTCTTTATCTTCTTACTATGGACAAAAACTTCCCTTCAAGGGGTTCCCACTCTGTTCTTATCTCACACATCACATGATCTGTAAGATAGGAATATTGGTCAAGTGATGAGTGAGATAGGAACATGCAAGTTTTCCCCTTAATATTGGGTAAGTAAGAATTAGGAACCGAATTTAGTACTTGGCTACAGGCGGCATCGGACTAGCAAAGTGTGAAATGTATGAAAGTCTTGTTCTAGTCAAGTTCTACAAAGCTACAATATGGGCTCAACCAAGTGGATTTAACATCCACCTTAACTTGACCGTTTCAATATATATGTCGGAAGCTGACAACCCAACACAACTGGCTTGGCTTTTCTTTGTTGCACACAAGCACATCTCATTATAGTCTTCATCTGACTATTGAACTTCAGGGTTCCCATCCAATATGCAATCAATAAAATTCCATAAGCACAAAGATGTTGGCAATGACCTCAAATTAAACTAGGCTATGATCCATCAGTCATCCTCGACAAGCTTCGACTCTCATTCAATTTTCGTAGATTACGCTTTTTTATTCCATTTCTGAACAAAGTGCTAGCTACAGATTTTGTGTCCTTGCAAACTGAAGAACAATCCATGCTCTTTTCTTTTAGTCTCTTTTTCAAGTAGTCTGCTGTCTGCGCCTGAACTGGTTATGACCAAACAGAATTTTCCATGATCAAACAATAGCAAACAAATCCCAAATGCCATTGATGAGTTTCTTAACACAAATCTCAGTTACCAAAGATGAGTCACATAAAGTCATAAAGACAAATCACCAAGCAGAACTACATCAACTGGTTATTGAACTACGATATTGTCTTTTCCTACTGAGCTTCAAAGATACTAGCATAATCTTAAAGCCTAGGCTCATGAGAGATCTCAAGCTCTGTGCCTACAGAGTATGGCTAGACAGTCAATTCACCCAAATTTATACTTCTTATTATACAGCAGATACAAGTCTATCACATATCTTTCAGAATTTTGTACTGATGTTCGTTTTTGTATGCTTTTTTTTTTTGGGGGGGGGGGACGATTTTTTGTATGCTTTCTGATTTAGATGTAGTATGGTTCCCACGCAGGTCATACTAAATTGATGCCTTTCGATGTGACGCAGTAGCATGGGGAGTATTTTACATGGAAATTACGGAATTTACATGTAAGATCAATGATTTGATTTTGAACAGGAGTAAGTACTCTACTATAGTGGTTGAGGAACTGCAGCTGATACTGCCATATCTTACATTACTACTATATGATGAAAACGAGAGGTTTGTTTCTGCAGAATACAACCTATTACCTATTTATCAGGAGATAATGGTCTGAAAAACTTAGCCTCATATCACAAATAGGTTAAGCTGCAGTTTAACATGTTAAGGCAGCCAATTCAGCATTATGACCTCAAATAACTAAGCAAGTAGGAAGCTTAGTAACCAACCCCAGTAGATTGTGGATATTACTATTAACTCACTGTCTCAAATTGACTTCAACAGATACTCTGGCATATATTATACAAAATTTGAATCTGGCTTAACATTACTATTAAAGAAAATTAAAACAATTAATAATACATACCAGAGTGGGAAGAAGCAGATGCCATGGCACAATCCTTGAGTCTCTTTATCTGTTCAATTACTTGCACATTTTCAAATACTCCTTCTGCTTTTGCGTCTTCAGTAGATTTCTTCGTAAGGTAAACTTCATCTGTTTTTGGGTCTTCAGCACATTTCCTCTTAAAGCAAACCAATGCATTTTCACATGCCTACGAAGAAAAACAAGCTTAGATCAGAACATACAAAACCACAAAGGCTTATGATGTCTAGCTAGACGACTTAATACCACAATTAGAAGATGGAGAAAATAAGTAGAAAAAACACACACAGTTAATTACATGTGAAATGAACAGTTACACAGATGCAATAGATTTGAATATCTGATCCATCTCCATCTAATAGAAACTAAGCCTGATATATAGAAGTGGTCCTATGATTTGTTGTACCAGCACATTCTAGATATGAGTAGCAATCCACAGAAATCATAACAAAAATCCTAGATACTAAATCAAGCAATCTAGATGGACTTGTATTTCTAACTGTTATCTCTAACCCAATCGAGGAATTGATTACAGACTTGGTTACTAAATCAATCATGATGATCTAAAAATCAGAACACAACTTTCCACACAAAAAGCCCTCTCTTAATTGAAAAAGTTAAGAAATAAGAAAACTGATAATGACAATGATAATGATAGTGATGAAGATGAAGATGATGATCGATCACACTCACCCTTCCTGCAACAGAATAGAAACCACTATCTTTTGACTGGTGAGCAAAGTTTAGCCATTCTGTATACGGAACTTGCAGCCATGGATTAGTCGCAGACTTGAGGTCCCGCAAAAGCAAAGCCTCATACCTCAAAGCCAAGCAACTCTGCAAACAAAAAACCGGTTCACAGACTACTTAACTACAATAGGCATTTATCTGGCGATCAGAATTATTAGCTACTTAGAGAAGGATATGTCAAATAACAAACAGCAAATTTAAATTTGATGGCTGATGTGGCAATTTGACGTCTTACAAAGCTTTGCACTCCAACCGATATGTCAAATTAAATTATTATTTTATTACATTTTAATGTTGATTTATTTTTAATTAAAACGAAAAGAAAAGAAAAAACAATAAAATATTCATTTGACATCTTGCTTTTGGGATGTCAAAAATAACATCTCAACCTCCAGCGTTGGACTGATGTGAGATGTTATTTCTAGCTGTTAAATGTCTATGTGGCACTTTGATACATCGGTTGGAGATGCTCTTAGTTCCATGAAAATCACCGATTTCAGCAAATCAACATTCAAAAAAGTTCAAATTAGAAGCAATTGCGCCTGGAAATGAAGTTCTTGATAATCAACAAAAGAGATGACTTGCCTCAACATCGCCTACAAGTGCGAAGGAGCGAACGAGAAATTCAAGAACCAGAAGCTTCTCCCCGGCACTTTTCTCGGAAATTTCTGTCAGAACGGAGAGAGATTCGGACCGCAGGAACTGCCTCAAGCCGGACCTGACCTCTATGGACGACTTCACGTCCTTGGAAACCAACGCCGATTCCAATACTCGCAGCGTCGCATCGTCGAACCTGCAAAATCTCAAGCCTTTCAACACCAGAGAGAGACACCAGAGAGAGAAAGAGAGGAAGAAGATTGGAGAAGAAGAACAGACCTTCTGTTCAAGACAAGTGAGTGAAAGATCTCTGACATTTCGGCGGGAAAATGATTTTCTGAATTTCATTTTTGAGTTGAATTTATAGCTGACACAGGCCTCATTGGCCTATCTCATGAGCCCATTTAGGCCCAGCACTACAAAAAAAACTGAAGAGGCTTGAGTGAGGAGGTTGAATGAGGAGGTCTCATGAGCTCACAATAACAACTAAAAACAAACCATATGGTCCACACGGTGAGATAGTTCTTCTCAAATAGGCTCCTCACTCTCGTTACAGAAGCTCCCAAAAAAGCAGCAAAAGTCTCTCTCTTCGTTTCTCTGTAACAGTCACAGAGTCGCCGTCGCGCCGATTAATCGTTAACATCGAGAGATATGGCGGGACGAGACCCTCGGCACCTGCACCGGCTTCCTATACTGACCAACACAACGGCGCTGGAGGACCGTATCGGCCTCCAGCACCGTGAGATCCAGTCCCTCCTCGTAGACAATCAACGGCTGGCAGCCACCCACGTGGCGCTGAAGCAGGACCTGGCAGCGGCTCAGCACGACCTCCGCCGCCTGTCGGTGGTCGCCGGTCAAGCCAAAGCCGAGAGGGACGCAGAGGTGCGCGAGGTCTATGAGAGGTCGTTGAAGCTGGACGCCGAGGTTCGCACCATCGACTCCATGGGCGCCGAGCTGGCTCGGACCCGCGCCGATATTCAGGAGCTCGGCTCCGTGCGCCAGGAGCTGGTAGCCGAGTTGCAATCGATCGAAGGAGAAGTTGCGAAAACTCGGTCCGAGTCGAAGCGAGTGGTGGACATTAAAGCCGATATTGAGACCTTCCAGCAGGAGATTAAGAAAGGAAGGTAATTTTGAATTTCTTTGAAGAGAATTGTGTAGATTATGAATTATTTATTTATTTATTTATTTATCTGCTATTAGAGGACGACCAGTATTAATTACAGGAAGGTGATTTTGAATTCTTTGTTCTTTGAATTAATTTTTTTTTTGTCAATTATGAAATTGTGCACATAAAAATTCAATCTTTTTTTTGTGTGATGCATAGGGTTGCAATTGAGAATGAAACGAAAACCAGAGCTAAAAACCTTGAACACCTGCAGGGAATGGAGAAAACCATGGCTGCCTTGGCTCGTGAGATTGAAAAACTTCATGGGGAGTTGGCCAATGCAGAGAAGAGAGCAAGAGCAGCAGCAGCAAACCCAGGTAATTTTATTCCTTCACCTTCATCTTGTTTCTTTCCATTGAGCTATGGTTTCAAATTCTGATGTAAACTTCCTATTTTAAATTCACTAACCCATATACAATGTAAGAGTTTTAGTGACTTTTCGGTTGTGTTTATGCAGGTCCTGGATATCCTGCAACCTATGGCGACCCCGAAATGGTATATGGAGGAAACGCGTACCCCGACCCCTATGGTATGCTGCATCAGGTATGTGTATGTCCTTGGCTCCTTGATGCTTTCCTCATATCACTCTTACTCGTGTATGTTGCTACCCAGTAGATTAAAATCATTGGAACAGATATGCAAGAATTGTTAGTGCCTTAAAGGATAATCACATTTAGAACCTACAAAATATGGAGTTAGTACAAATAATAACATGAAGATTGGCATGAAAACTGTTCTATCTTGATCAGAAAGTATCTTACTTCAGCCGTCATTTCTTTCTTGAGACCAAATAGGTGCTAGATGGTTTAGAGTAATTCGAAATTCGAAAAATGAGAAGGAAGTTGTGCTGTGTTGAACCCTGAAATCAGAAGATATTAACAAGGATTTTTTGAGGATTTTTTTTTTCTTTTTCTTCTTTTCTTTTTATAACTTGAAGTGTTCACCCAGTTCTGTTTGTCGCAATCTGTTGCACTTCAGAGTTAGTGAACTGTAGGAAGATAACAGCAATTCTATGGCATTGTTAGGCATTTTACTCCCAGACTTGACAACAATGGGACGAACATGGAATAGCGAAACATAGACATTTGTATTAGTATGGCAAGAAATGGAAGAAATATATGAATTGCGACGATCCTGTCTACTTAAAATGTTCCATTATATGTACTTATTTTGAATTCATTTAAATACATTGTATCTACTCTTCCAAACAACCCTAGCCCTGTTATCAAACTTCAAATTCGTTCTTTTAAACCATTTTCGTTCAAATGATCCTTGAACATACATATATGACCTCTGCATTTTCAGGCCCAGGGTGGTGCTGATGCTGCCACTCCATATGGTTCTGTACCAATGCCACATGCTTCTTATGGCATGCAACCAAGGCACGATATGGGATGAGAATTCCGGCAGGTGTTTAGATGACCAGAGATCAGATTATGCTCTTCTGTTTGCCAATGATTATAGTGGTTCAGAAATGTAAATTATCTCAACATCCCAAAGGTTTTGGCAGCAACTACATGAGCAATAGCAAGATGTGATATGCAGTTGAATTAGTGGCGCTGCATTTCCCTCGCTTCCCTCTTGGGCTTTTTGGCTTTTTATTTTCAGTCTACCTAGTTCCAACCCTCTCACATCAAATTTTTAGCTCCTTTTCTCTCGTGAAGTGACCAGTCATCACCATGGGGATATAACAAGGGAATCAATTGGTAAGAACCAGAGAGAGAAGAAAAATGCTTAATCTGCGAACACAAATGGATGAAGGGACAAGGACACATAGGACGTAAGATATGATTTGTCTGCGTATTATAATATTTATTGATATTAAAATCTAAGATTTCGTCATCAATTTCAATTTAACCACCCTTCACCTTGACACGGCCATCTAAAAAAATTTCGGTCAAGACAAGGCCATCAATTTTAACTCACGGTGTATTTTAACTCACGGTGTTTTTCTATTGAGTAATGCTACAACAACATCAATTAAAATTAATTTAATATTTTTTTTTATTTTTATGATTTATTGACACTTTTAATTGATGTTGTTGTACACCCCATCTACTATTATCTGCCACATAAAATGGTATGAGAATGTAATATACAAATATAGTAAGAGAAACATTATTTTTTTTCTTTCACTATCACACAATCAACTAAACACAAGCAACTCTTCATGAATCACGATCTGGTTATTCTTGCTCAGGTGCAATGGAATACAAGGGATTTATGTATTTCTGTCTTCATAATTTGAATAAATTTCCGGAACATAAGTAAATCTTCACATAAAGCAAAGAAACAACGAAAACACATTCGACAAAATAAAGTTTTATACGAAATCGTTATTGTTTCGGATTTACAAAGCGCAATCAAACGCTCCTCTACAATAGCATATAAAACCTCCCGCCATAGACCGACTGCTTGACAAGCCACCCTAGAACGAAATTGAAACAAAGAAGAAATTATCTTCATGTTGGCACAGAGGCTTCAAGCCTAGAATAAAATAACAGCAGCAGTTGCTCAACATAAGGAGTCTCAAAGAACTGCCGCCAAACCACCGAAGAAAGAAGGCCAGATGACAACACGCACTGATCAGCAACACATGGGAGGAAATGACAATTGAAGGTAGGTTTTTACATAGAGATCCTTGTCATCCACAAGTACTTTGCAGTCACCAGAGAGGCTAGCCCAACCCAGCAAGTAGAAGATCAATAAAGGAAACCGGTACCCCAAACTTTGAGCATCAAGACAATGTAGCAAAACAATACTAGATCTTAAACACTAATTACTGATGCGGTCAAGTAAAATTATCACCAAGGGTGAGCCTCCGCGCCACATGATCAAAATGTCAAATCAAAATAGCAGATCCTATTCAATGTGGACAGTTTTTCAAACATCGATATAATGTTACAAATATCTTCCACTACTATACTCCAATGACTTCAGTTCAATCACTAAATGCTTAGATAGCTGACAGAATTGCAAACTTATACCGAGTAACAAGCTAGCAATTTAAACCAGTCCTGTACCTGGACCTAAAGGTTAAGTGTATTACATTACACATCACCTAATATAGCATGCCACCAATTTAATGATTGGTACATCCAAACATAAGTACATTACAATATAAAATCCTAGCCACATGAGAATAATGGGCAATAACAGATTTTGATTTATTTAGGCCCTCTAGAGAGGGCAAGTTAAGCAACCTCAGCCATTATTCATAAAGGTGTCAACTTTTCAGTCAGAAATGAATGTATACATCATAATCATGACCATGCATTTCACATGCTTCTATTTATGCTTGCATCTGAGCCATATATATTAAATGATCCGATGCAATCAAGAACCCAGCGATCCAGCTGGGCAAATCTCCAAAAAAGTGTTAATAATGGTTATGAAAGAGCAGCACTCACCTGAAAATATCAACCTACCTTAGCAGCAAGCAATTTGGAGATTATCCACTTGTCTCTAAAAAACATTCACACGACTAAATCAATCCCATGCCTATAATTAAAACCCTCCAGGTTGTAGGTAAAGTAATACAGGAGGACAGAGGCCTTGCTCAGGGTTAGTGAACAACCTACCTCTTAGTCTCCAGTTTAAAGAACCCTCCAACGGAATACAACAAAAACCATCAGACAACAATTCTCATTACATAAATTCTGCTTGATTGGGAAATTCTCTCAATAAGGACGTGCACGGTTTCCGCCATGTTGATGTCTATCAGGTCCACCATCTCTATAATTATCCCTGCGCCCACCGCCCCCATATCCACCTCTACCACCACTGTTTGCACAGAAAAATAAATCAGTATGCAGCCCAAAAAAATAGATAAATAATTTGCACAAGAATCAAGTCAGAAAACCAGAAAATCGTTGGTGCAAAGATACTTCTCCCCAGTTAAACTAAATCATCACACAAACTAGCATCGACAAAACCAAAAGAGAAAATCAACCAACTCTAAACCACATTCAAAAATCACAACATAACCCTCATTAACAGAACACTCCAATTGAATTACTCAATACCTTCGGTGGTTAGACAGAACAAAAAAGTACAAATTATAAAACAAACAAGCAAATATAAAGCATCTGGGATTCATATTCAGGCTTGCTGACTTTTGCCCACAATGTGAGAAGCCAACATAGCACAAGAACAACACAAATGGAGCTCATTTCAATCAGCAGTTAAATTATATAAACAGTAGTTAGATAGATACCCCTGGTCAAGCGGAGCCCTAGGTGCCGACCTCTCTGCCATCGCAACATTGATCTTATAGCCCCTTAACTCGTAATCTATAAGCACAATACCCAGTTAGAATACAATTATCATCATGATTCATATCATGCAGATGAAAGAAAAATTGTTACCATTGTAAAATCCACCAGCTGAATGTGCAGCAGACGGATCTTCATATGCTAAACATGCATCGCCTTTGTTTTTTCCCGATTCATCTGTGTATATTTTGATATTGTATGGCCATTGGTCCTTATAGCCACGTTTTTGCTTGATTCTTCCCACCTAAAAACAATAACTCAGCATAAGCTAACCACATAAATGTATAACCAACTTCTGGGAACAGACAAGGGAATTTAACTTCGTACTTCAACAGACAGTCCATAACTCATTATTTCACATGGATGCCCAAGAAAAAAGGTTTCTAAACAAATTTACCATATATTACAAGGATTAAAAAAAACAAGTTGTATCTTAGAACTGTTGTAAATCAATGAAAGCACATCATGACATCCTTATCAAGATTCAAGATAAGATAAGATGAAAAGAGAACTGCCATGCTCAAGCTAGAAAATCAGAAGCAACATAATTTAGATTGAAATGACAGATACCACATACAAAAGAACCAATCTAAATTCAAACTTAAAAATACTCAGATTCACTATGTTCAGAAGTAGGTATGGATTTACTTGTCCAATGCCTCCAAAAAGCTGCTGCAGTTCGTCAACAGTAACATCTGGTGGCAAGTTTGATATGTAGATTCTAGCATTGTCACAAGTGTCACCACAATTCTGGTCGCATTGCTTCACCTTAGCTGGGGCTTCCGGAGCAGCACCACCATATCCACCTCGACCACCGGCACCATACCCACCATCAAATTTAGCAGGGGGGCCACCTCGGCCACCACTCCTTGCATCATCCAGACCATCACCACCATAACCACCCGCAGGACCACAATAGGATGGGGGATATGATGCAGGCCCACCAGTATAGCTTGTAGGAGGAGGAACTGCATCTGTTCCATAACTAGCATTGTACGATGGTGGGTAATTGCCTCCAGCTGCACCATAGGAGGGCGGCGCATGTGGAGGAACCTGACCGTACCCACCATCATCTCTTCCTTGGTTACTGCCATAAGAACCACCTCTACTACCACCTCCACCTCTACCATCAAAATTACCCCCTCTACCTCCATCATAACTGCTACTTTTACCTCCTTCATAGTTACTACTTCGACCCCCATCATAATTACCACCTCTACCACCACGGTTACCACCGTAGCCCCCACCACTTCCTCCCCTATTATAACCGCCGCCGCCACCACTGCCGCCGCCGCGATCACCACCGCCACCCGTAGGAGAGGGCGTGCCACACTTGTTACACTCAACTCTTCTTGCAAAGTTCAAATTCCCACAGCTATATACAACCATACCAATTTCAAAAACCACAGATACATATGCAATAAAGAAAACATATGGATAAAGAAATGTCAACTGAATTCTAAGGCTTTCAATGTTAGAAATCTACGACCCATCAAATTAAATACGCAAAAAATAAAAAACCTATATAGATCAGATAGAGAGGAGAGGTAGAAAAAGAAGAAGGGTTTACCCTGGGTTAGGGCAAAGCCAATCACCATCTCTTCCGCTGCCACCTCTGCCACCACCACCACGGTCGGCACCTCGGCCACCGCGATCTCCTCCTTGATATCCTCCGCCTGCAATCAAAACCCAATAGTTCAAATTAAAATCAAACCAAATTAAAAATATATTTAGAAAGACCGAACTAAGCAAAGAACTATTCTGTATATACCTCGACCACCACCGCCGCCAAAACCTCCACCACTTCGTCCACCACGGCCTCCACTTCCGTAACCACCTCCATCGCCGCCCTTACCTCCATAACCACCACCACTACCTCCTCCATATCCTCCACCTCCACCACCGCTTCCGTAGCCTCCAGAACCACCATAGCCACCACTGCCGCTAGATCCATATGGCGGAGGGGCGCCATCGCCACCCTCTTGACCGTACATCCCAGCCATGATCTAGGTTTGAGAGAGAGACAGAGATTAGGGTAAGACTCGGATTTTAGGATATTTGCACGGGATGGCTTGTACTTCATTTATAGGTAAGTCCTGAAGAGATTTTTGTCTTGGCTGACTTCGACTCAAACTCTTGTTAATTTAATTATCTCTAGCCCAAACCGATTAGCACTCAAGGGTCAGTCTGGAGTAGGTATTTTGTTGGGCCCTCCGGCCCATTATTATTCACTTTACAACTTTTTTGTGCTTTTATTCTTGGTTGGTGAATCCAATACTTTATGCCATCGCATTGTTAATAGGGGGAAATTATTGTATGCAGTATGACCGCGTTCTTTTGTTCCTTTTTTTTTTCCTAATACAAGTGATATTTGGAGAGGGTGAATCAACATCAGATGCAGAAGTAAATGCTCTAAACCAATTGAGTTATAAGCTCCTTGAAGACCATGTATAATAAAGGTATAATACTCCCCCTCCCCGTGCACAAGTTATATCGTATGGCCACATTTTAAGACCACACTATAATTACTCATCAATTTGGATTGCACATTCAGATAAGAAATTGTTTAATCAATTATTCAAGTTAATAATGTAAAACACAAAATATGAGTGCATTTTGTTAGGAACCGTGGATCAAATACAATTGCCCTGCATCTAGGAATGGTCTACTTATTCCTAAATAAATAGGGATGATAACAATAAAAAGGTAAGAAGTGTGACACAATGCTAAAGGTTGAACGCTAACCACCGCCTCTCACCACAAGGCCACACACCACTTACTTATGTAAGTGACTGTCTATATAAGGTGTAGCTTTCCTTAACTTTGCATGAAAGCCTTTTGAGATCAAACTCGACACCTGAATGAGTCCATGGGCATGATCACACTTAGGAAAACATCGACGCAATCCGGGATGAGCTAAAGGGAATGGCCCCAACATTGCTCTTATTTTTTCCCTTACCAATCTGTGAAATACTCACACCTACACCGTACACAGCACATAACAAGAAACAATATAGAGCCTCGAAGTCATTTTGATTTCCAAACACCCTTCTTTTGCCATCTTACAATTTCACAGAATAAGCACTTGATACAAATAATATTCTACTGTAATCTAATCACCACCACGGGGAGTGGGATTCGAACCTAGGTACAGAGTGGGGAGCACATCCGCTCTCAGCCAACTTGGCTAAGCCCATGTCTGCTCATAGAATAAGCACTTCAACAAGTAATCAAACCTCTTACAGGCTACAACAACAAACACCGGCAACAATGGAACACAGCAGTAAAAAATCTCCTCGGATATCTATTTTCTACAAAAATTTCCTCAGAATCTATTTTCTACGTAAATATGGATAAGGATAACAAAATGGTTGTGACTAGTAAGGTCATCCACTGGGAAAGATAGGCCGGATAGAGGAAATCTGAAAGAGAAGTGCGAAGTTGAACAGAAAACCTGCAATTATCCACTGACGGATCAACGGTTGTGATTAAACCCAAACCCCCAAAGTTACAGCTATCTGCACTCTGATTATGCTGCTGATAGTAGCTATTAAACGCGTACGATATATTTCCAGGCCAACTGATATTGGAACAAGACCCACCAGGAGACAGTGCAGTGCAATCAGCAAGTGAACATGCCTCTAAAGAACTTGCAGTTACATTGGATAAGTCCTTATTGTTGTTCACTACACACCACTTTGAAGGAAGGTACTCAACATTCTGCGCATCCACGAGGTTTTTTGAACCTTGGATAAAGTCAAAATGGTACTTGGCTTGACCATCAAAAGTGAACACACCCCAATGTCTTTCAAAATTCCCAGTGCTTATGCTTCTTTGATCCTCATCTAAGAGGCTAAAAATGTATGTTTCAGCTGGAGGATCCCGAGGTCTAAGTGGGGTCCCCGATTTTGCTATGAAGGTGCTCCATCAGGCCTTTCATGAAGGTCTCTGCAGTTGATGAGGTTGCGTTCGCTGCTCCATCTGTAGGCCAACCAATCTGCGACACAACAATTTCTATTTTAGGAAATCCCACTGTTGACAATGCAGTAACCAAGATGTCGTAGCTCAAGTCAAAGCTGTTTTTGTATGTTCTGCGGCTGTCATTATGAGGTTTTGCATTGGCTTTAAACAGAGCGAAGTCGAGGGAAATGTTTTTGTTCTGGTGGAGACTTAAGAACGGAGAAATGGTCGCAAAGAATGGTGAACTGTGCTTGCTGAGAAACGTGAGGAGTTCAATCATGGTTCTGTTGAGGTCCGCCCGAAAGTGTCCTTTGGAAGGATGGCCAGACTCTGTCAGGAAGGAATCAAAACTGCAAGGAACAACTACTTTCACCTTGCCCTTCAATTTTGCTCGGGCCAAAGCTATATGGATATTCATTGCTGCTCCAATGACAAAGGGGTGAAATTGCTCACCATAAGTCTGGAGAAATGGCTCATCTCCAACAGCAACATACCTGAAAATAGTCTAGTTAGCGACCAGAATATACTTAACGAAAACGACAATATTGTGAATGAGCAAATTCCATTTGACTCCAATTAGATTAAAAAACAAATGTTCAGTAGTTGCTTTAAGAGGCTAAACAATAATGACCCATGAAATCCCTGCTACAAAATTTTATTTGCCACTTTGTCCTTGCATTGCTGACTAAACCTAAAACGGAGAAAGAGAGCACCTGCCATATCCTGCAAAGCTTTCTTCTTCTGTAAACAAAAAAGACTCACTTTAGAGTGCTTCCGGTCCTGATGCAATTAAGCCCAGTTCCTGCTTAATTTTTTCTCGTAAGTAGCTTTCCCCGTAAGATCACAGGCAACAGGCTCCTCTCTAAAGTTTATTACACGTAGAAAAGTTTCATCTTGCTCTAGGCATAGCTCATGTCCTAAAAAAATGTATTGCTTTATTGGTTTACTTGCCAAAAAATCAAGCACGAATCAAATTCGAAGAGTTCAACTCCTGTAGCCATCAGCGGATTTCCGCTGCTAGCTAGCATTCAGACACAAATACCAACACCTAGTATTTTCATGCTTCCACCATGAAAAACACACAAAGTATCTTCAAATTCCCTACATAAATTAATTATATTATTCTTTATTCTTAAGGAACCCCGAACCAGAATTAGTTCACTTGACACCAAAGATAAACCATGACACAATGTTTACGCATGTACTCTCAAAAACATCAAGAAGAATATTTCGTCATGGCCTCCGCCTGTTTAAGGTTGTTTTCATAGAAAAGAAAGTAAACTGAGCTCAATAGCGCAGAAGTCCCAGCTCCAAGAGTAACCAAAGTTTGATTGACAAATACGATTTTTTTACCTCTTATGTTCTCAGAAATTGCAGCACAAAGCAAATAAAAGCTTCTAAAAGCTACATTCTTTCTAATGTTTAACACAGAAATAAATGTGCTTGAGCAACGGGACATTAATAATAATCAATTACGGTCATAGTAAACACACTATCCATGGCCCAAGATCAAAATGCAGCATCTAATTCAAAAACCCATCAGAAAGAGGCAAAGAACTTACTCAATTTTAACGCCACTGCCGCCATTGGAGACGTAGCGAGTGACATTGTCATGAACCCAACTCTCAGCAGCCTTCTTAGAAGAGTTCAAGGTTCTAAGCAAGGCATTAGGAATACCCACAGTGACATCAAGATTGGACCCAGAAAGCGCTTCTAGGACACCTGGGTCGGCGTCGAGTAGCTTGACCTTGGTCACATTGTTGGACTTCAACAGCTCCACCACCTTGGTCGGCGGTAATGGGTGCGAGGCCGTCGTGCCCCAGTTCACGCCTATGGCTCCGCCGCCATAGGCCATCGTCGCCAGAAGGAAGACGAAGACTGTGCAGAGATTTGGAGGCATTTCTGGGTTTTGATTTTACTTGTTAAAGGCTGAAGCTTGATGCTGAAAAATTAATAAGGGCATGCGAATTTGGTTGGGGGTTTTGGCAGCTAGTGTTGTTTGTTTGTTTGATGGAGAATAATTTGGAGCCAGCCAGACATGTTCGAAAGGTAGAAGAAAGGCCCATTGGCCAGATCCATGCGTCTCGGATGCGTCCATATGGAGGGAAAGAATTGGTGGTCCATTTTTAAGACCCATTCGAACATGGAATGGGACTTTTTATTCTTTTTGTTTTGACTTTTGAGTGTGCAAAATGCTGATTTAGAGATCATTTTTACGTTCAAATATTGTCGTGTCATTGTTGATCTTGAATTTTATAAAGAAAAGATGTTATTTCCACGATTAAAAATGCTATTTTCGGAGTATTTATTTTTACCTTGAAGAGGGAAAAATTCGAATTGGGATATCTTTCAGCAAAGCAAAAGAGAATACCACTAGATAATAGCTAGTTCCTGTCCAAGTAATAGTCATATTTCATATATTGTGAGTCTTAATTTTTCAAATAACTGAAAATTATCCTTATTTAAAATAAAATAATTATAAAATAAAGGGAAATAAGAGTCTACATCCAATAAAATTTCTGAATAGATAATGATAAACTCCATCAACAAAAAAATAGATAATGATAAAATAAACAAACAAAAAAATCTATTAACAAACGTTGATAAGTATTACAATTTGTTAAAAAGAAATATCTTTTTTATAAACCTTTAATATCTTTTTAAAATTCTAATATGTTTTAAAAAATTGAAGTTTGAAGAAAATAAAAGAAAATAAACAAAATATTAATCTCGCCAATTTTGTTATAAAAAGAAAATTGTAAATTATAAATATAAGCATCCAAGAAGAAGTTTAAGTTAAAAGTTTTGAAGGCAACATGGCTAGTCGAGTATAAAATAACTCCGACTTGGGTAATACTAATAGTTTAGTTCTAACCCTAATAGCATATTGATAATGTGTGTGAGAACTTTCTCCTCATTGTAGTTTAGACTTTCTATTGTGTTCAAGAATAAATTTTGAAATGTTAGATAACATCCGAGGTTTAAAAAAGAAATATTTAATGGTTTTCTTAGAACTAACAGGTTATATAACTATTTGAATTATTGATTAAGGATTAAAAAGAAGGAAACAAAGAGGGAAATATCCCAATAAATCAGGATATATAGATACAAAAATCACGGGCCAAACCGTTAGAAGAAACGCTTGCACAGCCGCCTTTTTCACGGGGACCGCGCCCGGTCACGCGATCATCCCCTAAATCAATCACAACCGTCCTCGTGGGACATCATCAACAGCCACGACTCTCCTGCCCGTCTACCTAATATCCCTGACTCGGTCCTCCAAATTTCCACCGTGCCACCACCTTCTTCGTCAACACCATTCAACCTCTCTCTCTCTCTCTCTCTCTCTCTCTGTGCACAATGTCTTTAACTTTGAGCCCTTCTTCTTCATCTGTAACCCCACAAAAATCAAGTCTTGGTGGTCCAGCTTTAGCTAGACCCTCAAAGAGCAACAATTTTCTCAATGTGGGTGGTCGCAAAAATGGCAATGTGAGTTCAGGCCGGTTGGTAATATTTGCCAAAAATGAAGCTAATAACAGAGCCACCATGGAGCCAGTGTTCGAGCCCTTTGAGGAGGTCAAGAAGGAGCTCCTTCTAGTCCCCACTGCCCCTCATGCTTCGCTTGCTCGCCAAAAGTACTCTGACCAATCTGAAGCTGCCATCAATGAGCAGATCAAGTAAGTTTCTCAGTCTCCCATGTCCACATTTTTATAATTAACCACAAAGTCTTCAACTTTACGGTCTTATGTTCACTAGAATTGTTCTTTTCCTAAAAGATTGATGCTTTCTTGTGTGCCAATCAATATAAAGTTTTGATCTTTTCTTGGTTCTGGGTTTTATTTATGTACAGTTTATGTCAATTCTGCTTTTGTTTGGTTTTGGTTATTTGACAGATTAATGCAAAGAAAACAAGAAATACCCAAATGTGATTTCATTTTTTTCTTCTTTAAACTTCTACTTGCTTGCTTCTGTTTTAAAGTTCTGACCAATTTGATACCAAACTTTTATTTTCTGAATTAGTGTGGAATACAATGTCTCCTATGTGTACCACGCCATGTATGCCTACTTTGACAGAGACAATGTTGCTCTCAAGGGCCTTGCCAAGTAATTTCTTTTTCACCCTTAATTTTCTTTTTCTTCCTAATTCTATATTTTGATTGATTGAATTCATTGCTTAAGTTCATGATACCAATAACACACAGGTTTTTCAAAGAATCAAGTGAAGAAGAAAGGCAGCATGCCGAAATGTTTATGGACTACCAGGTGTCTGCAATATATATCATTTCATACATTCTCCTTTTGAGTTTCCAAACTCATTTTGTTATGAATTTTGATCTCTAAATCTTTTTTTTTTCCTTTTCTGTTGTACCAGAACAAACGCGGAGGAAAAGTTAAGCTGCAGTCCATGCTAATGCCCTTCTCAGAGTTTGATCATGCTGAAAAGGGTGAGGCATTGCATGGTAAGTTCTTTATCATATTAGAGACAAATGCAACTCATTGATGTTCAAATTTAATTTTAAAATTTAGCAAGTCGTATGATACTTTCTGCTACTTTACTGTTCCTGTGGCATTCAGTTTTATCACTTATTATGTTTGCACCTTTTTTATTCAGCAATGGAGCTTGCGCTGGCCTTGGAAAAGTTGAACAATGAGAAACTTCTAAAATTACAGAGTAAATGGCTAGCTTTTCTGTTTCTTGATTGCGGTTTTAAAAATCTATATATTTATTCCGTTTTTGAAAACGAAGTACATATATTTTCTCCCGAATCGGCTCGTATGATCACAGCTTTTCATACTAGTATTGTATGAGACACTTTGTTAAATATAGTATTGTCTTCTGAAATATAGAATTCATGATATTACAGATGGCCAATGAAAACAATGATGTGCATTTAGCGGATTATGTGGAAAGTGAGTTCTTGACTGAGCAGGTATGCAACTTTTCATGCTCTTTTTGGTACATTTTCATTCTTGGTTAGATTTTGACAAAAACTGAAAAATACTGCATTTGGGTCATTTCAGGTGGAAGCTATAAAGAAAATCTCAGAGTATGTAGCTCAGTTGAGAAGGATAGGCGCAGGACATGGTAATGGCTGACAACACAACTGAGAGAACATGTTAAAATATGTAAAACAATTTTTGGTGAATTCTGAAAAGCGGTTTTGTTTTGCAGGTGTTTGGCACTTTGATCAGATGCTTCTCAATGATATTGCATGACAAAGAACAAGAATATGAGACATAGTTTCTTCGTTTTATGCCAAATGCTCTTAATGTTCTTTTTGTATTCTTAAATTCTGTTTACTGAGGGGATGTTTTTTTAGGTGGTAATTGTTCAAATATTGAGCTAGAAATTTTTCCAAGTTAGGGTGTAGGCTGGATCTTTGTTTTGGTTTGATGATTAATCTGCTATTAGACAAAAATGCTGCCCGAGTATTTTTTTTTATTTTGTTAGTGGTTCTATTTCTATTATGGGTCTCATGCATTTCCATAAAACACAGGATTAATAAGTGAAGTTGCTAATTAAGCAACCTATCTTAAGTGGGCCACCGTCGTATTGTTATGAACTTTTTTTCTCTCTCTTATATAAAGGAGAAAATCAAACACATACCAGATGCTGCTCCAAGATAAAATACACTTGGCAGTAATTCAAAATGCTTAAGCCAACCTTAAGCATAGCCATACAATACTATAACCGCTCCTATGGAAAAAAAACATGTACGGTTTAAAAGCGATTTGTGTGATTAAGTCATGAATCAATAGAGGATTAGAGTAAGATTCTAAGTTTGTGACCTCCTTAAATAAAATGAAGACTACGTGTCATTTTATATGAAAGTGTGAAATTTTAAATGAGTGCAAGGAGTAACTTAAACATTTGAAGGCGAAAGATGTTTGGTTGAGGAGGAGGTCAATGAGTGTAAGGATTTGCAGGTAAAATTGGAACTAAATTTTAGGGAAAGTGGCTGCTACAACTATCAGCAAGGTGAATGTAAGCGTAGTGAATATTTATTAACTATCGAGGAGATGGTTTCGTTATCGTATATGCAGTTCCTAGCTACTACTGTGCCAGCCAAAGAAATATGCATCGCAAACGTTCTAATAAACTTTTATTCGCTACTTTTTTTCTTTTTTAATTTTTTTTCCTTGTTGGTTAAGATATAAATAGATTAGTATATCCTAATTAGCAATACCATCCGGTGTAGCTCATTAAATTAACTATGGTTGATATACCAGGTTCAACTCCTGGCACGGAATTATCCTTTTGGCTTAATTCACTGCTTTTACCTTATTAACAGCAATTAATTCATAGTTCTAAAATAAGTTCAGAAGTACAGGGACTCTATAATTTTAAGTGAAATAAATA